>CM051014.1:1904279-1936779 GCA_027704905.1 Muraenolepis orangiensis | reverse complement strand
GCGAGGGGTGTTAGAGGTAGTAGAGGACTTAACATAACACGGAAACATCCACCAACACTTTGTGAAACCCAAACAGAACTGAAAGGGTTAGGAACTGATAAAAAAAGACTTAAAAAGGATCTAAGTGCAAGCATTTCTGAGATTAAACTTGACTAATTGTATAGGCGGAGCCAAAGAGGACGGCCAGCAACCAGCGAGCACAAAACAGTTGCGGTCGTCCTAGTTTAGAGAGAATGGATTACAGGTACCTGGTTAGAGAGCTTTAGACTCCCTGTTAACATCTGCTCATTGGATGACCCATCGAACAGCGCTTCTTAACGCAGAGGGAAACCCTGAGCCACCCCTTCTAGACATCACATTACGTAGGCCGACTGGACTAGCCTCACCCTCACTCCAAACGCCCACAACCCTACATTATTAATATAAACATTAAATATAGCTATGTGGGTATTTATGAAAGCGCACAATTCCTCATCGATCGGGTTTCTTAATTTTTGTTGACAGTCAAATCAAGCGAGGCCGACATGTTCTTAATATAAACACACAGCTCTGTGCGTATTTAAGAAAGAGCACAATTCCTCATCGATCGGGCGTCGTTAATATTTTTAAAGCCATCAATTCATACAAACGCGGAGAAACGTAACCCCGGGAGGAACGCCATTTCCTCTTTCCTGTTTCCATGAAATCCTGCGCTGACACAGCACAAACCACAGGCGCTATCCGGCCCCCGTAAATTACCTGCGTGCTGTAATAATTAATTAGCGTATAATTACATAATAAATCTTGGAGAATATAACGATCACAAAGAGCACGCTCCTTTTTAATTGCGGTGTGCCCCTCGGTGGCGTGGAGTCATCCGTCAGAGGAACGGACGGGAGGGGGGTGACCCGGAGGGAGAGAGAGAGAGGGAGGGAGAGGGAGAGAGATGTAGACAGACGGACAGACAGACAGCCAATTGTAGCTAGAGAGAGAGAGATAAGTGTAGAGAGAGAGAGAGAGAGAGAGAGAGAGAGAGAGAGAGAGAGAGAGAGAGAGAGAGAGAGAGAGAGAGAGAGAGAGAGAGAGAGAGAGAGAGAGAGAGAGAGAGAGAGAGAGAGAGAGAGAGAGAGAGAGAGAGATAAGTGTAGAGAGAGAGAGAGAGAGAGAGAGAGAGAGAGAGAGAGAGTGTAAGCATGTGAGTAAACAAGGACTTGAGGCGCTCGTTCACTTTGTCAAAAACCAGGCAGCTACTTGACCTCAAACACACACACACACACACACACACACACACACACACACACACACACACACACACACACACACACACACACACACACACACACACACACACACACACACACACACACACACACACACACACACACACACACACACACACACAAACGAGGGAGTGTGTGGCCCACCTTGTCACTCAGATCCCTGGAGACGTATCGCAGTATGTCCCTGGACACATCAGCGAAGAACTGCTCCCCCGACACCTGAAACACAAACCGGGACAATCCCAGGATGCACCTGCTCAGTGGTGGTGGTGGGGGGGGTACCTTAACCACACTGCTATACATTACCCCCCCCCCCCCCCCCCCCACCATAGGCTAGTGTGGCGTCCCGTGGGACCGCTGTGCTAGCCTCATTAGGAAGAGCTAGCTAGATCACTGTGGATGTTTCTGATCAGACCCCGAAATGAAGGAAGAAAACACATTTTAAAACGGTGATATTTAGTCGTGCCGTTTTCTCCCCGGGGAAAACACCTGTGTGTTCAATCAACCCTGTCTAACCAACTCATTCATTAATTAATCATAATAAATACTACTACTACTGAGAATAAAAAAAATAACAATAATTAATATTATTATCATCCTATTATTATTATTTATTTGACAATATAATAAAAAAATTATAATAATTATTCAAATAAATAAATAACAATAATAATAATAATATAAAATCAATGAATCATAATAATCATTATAATACAAAATAGGTAATAATCATAATAATCCTAGTCAGCTGGAGGTAGAGAGGTGGTGGTGGGAGCAGCTATGAAGAGGAGCAGGGGTGGAGAGGTGAGAGGTGACCAACAAACCACTTTAATATAGGAGCTGACGGGGTGTGTGTGTGTGTGTGTGTGTGTGTGTGTGTGTGTGTGTGTGTGTGTGTGTGTGTGTGTGTGTGTGTGTGTGTGTGTGTGTGTGTGTTACAGACGGGGTCAGCGTGGCGCTTCAGCCCAACCCAACACAGCCGATTAGCGCTGGCTGCTCACGGGGACAAGCAACAAGCGCTGCTAATTGTCCCAGCTAGGTTCTACTGTTGTGGCGGCCGTGTTCCACGCGTGTCCCTGGGGTTCCGCGCCATTCAGCGGCGCTAACGACCGCTGCTCGTTTGGCCGTTAAACATGAAGAAAGGAAAGCCGGCTCCACCGGCTCAATGCGCTAACTGCGAAGGTCGATGTGACCCCCGGTTTGATTCCCACCGGCCAATCCTACGCTGCTACATGTCACTCCCTCGGCTCGCGGGCTCTCAGCCCATAAAGGGAAAACCCCATCAAAATACCCTTCAATGTGATCCACAGTGAGCCATGATGGGATAAAAGGTCGTGGACAGAGCGTTGTGCTGCAGGGTGCTTGGTCTGCATGGGGCGGTCAGATCCCGGAGCCATATAGGCTGGTTACAGTTGACCGTGGTGATGGTGGTGGTGGTGGTGGTGGTGGTGGAGTGGTGGTGGTGGTGGTGGTGATGGTGATGGTGGTGGTGATGTTGATGGTGGTGGTGATGGAGGTAGTGGTGGTGGTATGGTGGTAGAGGTGGTGGTGGTGGTGGTGGTTGAGGTGGTGGTGGTGGTGGTGGTGGTGGTAGTGGAGGTGGTGATGGTGGTGGTGGAGGTGGTGGTGATGGTGGTGATGGTGGTGATGGTGGTGGAGGTGGTGGTGGTAGAGGTGGTTGAGGTGGAGATGGAGGTAGTGGTGGTGGTATGGTGGTAGAGGTGGTGGTGGCCTCCCTACCTGCAAACACACTCCTAATCCACTCTGTTGACTGGAACCTAATTAGGCTCTGGGGCCGAGCACCACAGACCAACAGGCTTCCCTCTAATCTCATTGATAGTACCGATGGCCTCCGGGAACCAGCAGCGTGGCGGCGGGCCAGCGGTCCAGAGCCGTGGGTTTTACCTGACGGGGCACTACGCCGACCGCTGGCCGTCCACAGGCATCCCAGTGAAGGAAGGGGGGGGGGGTACCGTGGAGGAGGGTCACTATTCAATACACTAGTGAAGTTCTTATATATGGCGCTGGCATCGCCAGAGACGGATATTAGGTTGAAATGAAGGGATGGTGGGGGGCGAATAAATAAAAAGTAATACTTTCATCAAAATATTGTTAGTCAATGCTAATTAAGTCCTGCAGAGGGCGCTATGGTGTATTCGCCTTAAGTGGCTTTGCACCAATTACATTGTTTTCCGTTTGGCCAACAACGACTGCCAACGGACCTGCAGAACCCAAACTCCTACGCTCGAGCCACACAAAAGATAAATACCATATGAAGATGGGAACCGGAAGGTCGTCGGTTCAAGTCCCCGAAACACCTGGGCACTGCCGGGGTGCCCTTAAGCAAGGCACCAGACCCCTACACTGCTCCCCGGGCGCTGTCTATACAATAGCTGCCCACTGCTCCTAATACTAGGATGGGTTAAATGCTAATTTCACAGTGTGTGTGCGTTCATTAGTCTGTGACTAATAAAGGGGATTCAATCATCCAGATTTAGATTTAAATAAGATCACACACTAACAACAAATAGTCTTTGTCTACGTACATTTTCTCAGACAGTTAAAGCATACAAGAAACCTTAGAAGAGAACCACCACCCACCTGGAAGGCTGAGATGTAGGCCACGGCCAGCTGAGCCTGGTCATACAGCATCTTCTCAAAGTGGGGAACATGCCAGGAGCCGTCAGTGGAGTACCGGTGGAAACCCTGAGTGGGAAAGATCGGATTTAGACTCAACATTGTTTTGTTTATTTAACCTTAACCACCTTACACCCATCTTTGGTTATTTGAATGCACACGGTTTGTTTGTTTTTAAACCCACCATTGTGTTTGACTGAGAGACTGAGTCAACTGGTAGCACTGATTCCCTATAGCTGCTGCTAAGAGGCTATTGACACTTACTCTGAAGCACTTCTCTCTCCACTAAACGTGGCATTTGCAATGGCATTAGCTGCTGCTGCTGTAATGCAAAGTACCAGTGATTTAAAATCAAAGACCGTTCACTAATCTTAGAGTGTCAAGTGGTTTAGGAGACTATTCTATATAGATAGACCAGACAGACAGACAGACAGACAGACAGACAGCGGAAGAGGAATATGTAGAAAGGTGAAACCTTTATGTCGAGAGGTGAAACTAATTCTAGTTCAATTGACAAATTCACCAGTTCAATGTAGTCCTTTGGTATAACAAACCCCTACAGACACAAGCTAAAGCACCCGCCGCATTCAGAATGACCACCAGCGCTGAGGGACCGAAGTTCCTCCAGGCTTCCCCACCTGCGCCACATGGTCATGGATGCCCCCCAGGGCCATCCGGCGGAGGGTGTGCAGGGTCATCTGGAGGGCCTCTGCCCCCTTGGTGGTGGAGCGGTTCTGGGCCCAGTAGGACATCAGGAACATCAGGTTGACTGGAGGGTGGGGATGAGGGGGATTTAAGGTAGGACCCATGGTGAGAGAGAGAGAGAGAGAGAGAGAGAGAGAGAGAGAGAGAGAGAGAGAGAGAGAGGAGAGAGAGAGAGGAGAGAGAGAGAGAGAGAGAGAGAGAGAGAGAGAGAGAGAGAGAGGAGAGAGAGAGAGAGAGAGAGAGAGAGAGAGAGAGAGAGAGAGAGAGAGAGAGAGAGAGAACAAAAGATTGGACGGACCGAAGACAACCAAAAGACACAGGTTTATAGTGTGTGTGTGTGTGTGTGTGTGTGTGTGTGTGTGTGTGTGTGTGTGTGTGTGTGTGTGTGTGTGTGTGTGTGTGTGTGTGTGTGTGTGTGTGTGTGTGTGTGTGTGTGTGTGTGTGTGTGTGTGTGTGTGTGTTCCACACACCTGGTGTGGGGAACTTGGGCGCATCACGGAAGCCCCCGTACTCCTCCTCGTAGGACTGGACCAGCTGCTTGAAGCACAGATTGGCTACGCCCGGGGCCGGGGGCGGAGCCTCTTCAGGGTTCGCAGCGATGGCCGCGCCTTTCCTCAGGGCTTCCATGACCCGCTCCCCGCTCGACTCCAGCGTAGATCGGTTGGTCTGCCACTGAATTCAAGAGCACTACTAGTCACCAGAAGTCAGAAGTGCATTTCCTTTACCAACAAGCCATTATAATATAATACAAACATACATCATACACATATATAATGACATCATACATAATACATTTCATTACAATAAGGTCATTCAACAGGTAGACAAGAGAACCACTGGTCTCCAGAAGTCAGAAGTGCATTTCCTTCATTAAGAGCCTCCAAGAGCAGAACCAGCGCTCAGGTTAAAGTATAATAAGTTTGCTCCCTAGATTTGACCCAATAAGAACATCAAACAGGGGCCGTGACGAATAGTGAAGCCAGTAGACAGAGAAAGATGACATATATATATATATATATATGAATAATGAAAACTAAATGAGAATAAAATAGCACAAAGTTGAAAAGGGGGTGGTTTTTCCAACTTCTCTGTTTTACTGGTGGTGGGGGACCTCGATGAATTTGATAAAAGAACCACAGCAAGAGAAAAAGCGAATCAGTGACAGATCCCTTCTTGCCGGTCACCTCACCTGCCCCAGGATTCTGGCGAGGACCGTTTTGAGTCCCGGTCTCCTGCCACTGTCTCTGGGCGGGAAATACGTGCCCCCGATGAAAGGTCGGAGGTCAGGGGTCAACCACACGTTCATGGGCCATCCACCTCCTCCACTCGTGGCCTGGAGACCAGATGAACCGTGGAGAGGGTAGCATAGGCTGAAGGATTACTTTAACAAGTTTAAGTGAACGTGTGTGTGTGTGTGTGTGTGTGGTGTGTGTGTGTGTGTGTGTGTGTGTGTGTGTGTGTGTGTGTGTGTGTGTGTGTGTGTGTGTGTGTGTGTGTGTGTGTGTGTGTGTGTGTGTGTGTGTGTGTTTCTTCATTCTTTGATTATCTCCAGCCTCACTCAGGGCTTGGCAATATATCAACATTATATCGTAATATGACATAAGTGTTGTCTTTTCCTAGTTTTAAAGGCTGCATTACAGTAAAGTTATGTCATGTTCTGAACTTACCAGACTGTTCCAGTTCTTCCATTATTTGACTATACCCACTAAGTCATTATATCCACATTACTGATGAGAATATTTATCAAAAATCATTGTGTAAACATTTTGTTAAAGCACCAATAAATCGCCCCTACAATATTGTCGCCATGTCAACATCGAGGTATTTGGCCAAAAACATATCAGTATTTGATTTGGTCTATATAGCCAAGCCCTAGCCTCCCTCACAAGACACATTAGACGAAGGTGTAAGAGAATAGGACTGTACTCGCCTGCACGAACGTCATATAGACCTTGTCCACGTCGGGTCTCTCCTCACGGTCCACTTTGATGCAGACAAAGTTCTCGCTGAGCATCCGACCGATTTCCTCGTCCTCAAAGGACTCTCTCTCCATCACGTGGCACCAGTGACAGGTGGAGTAGCCCACTGCCAATATCAGGGCAGAAGTAAGCCAGCGAGAACAAGATTGCTTAGTCGCAAATAACGATGCACAACACTTAGGAGATTACAATGTGACACAAGCACAACAGAAACCCTTTAAGTGATATTGCACCTGACAGGAAAATGGGTTTGTCCTCATTTTTGGCTCGGTCAAAGGCCTCCTGTCCCCAAGCGTACCTTTTGGATGAAGACAACAAGCGTATGATTTTAGCAATAATAATATGCATAACATTTCCATCTTTATTTCCAAGAAAGCCATCCAAAGGGTCGTGATGACGGCAGAGAAGATCATGGGGTGTGCACTTCCATGCATTGAGGAGATCTATAGGACCAGATGTCGGAAGAAGGCCATGTCCATCATAAAGGACCTCAACCACCCTGGGCTCCATCTCTTCTCCCCCCTACCGTCTAGTCACCGGTTCCTCAGCATCCGTACAGCAGGGACTAGCAGGTTTAAGGATAGTTTTGATCCACAGGCAGTGACCTACTGAACTGATAGGAGTGCTGCAACTATCATAACATGTCATTAACATTACACTATAATACTTTGCTGGACTTTCTGGACTCATTACGGTTACTGCACTGTACTGCACTGCATTCATGATGCTGCTGCACTACTGGCACTTTAAATGCTTTTAAACTTTTTGCACATTCAACAGATGTTCATACCATCCATCAGTCACTTTTTTTGTTCATTTTGATTGTATATATTATTTTTATGGTATTGTTTTTTGAGATGTATACTGCGGGAGGGAATGGGGAGCAAGCATTCCAATGTACTTGCTTACAAATGGCAAATAAATATCTTGTATCTTGTACCCTTTTCTACAACCATGTGCCGTGGACAAATCACTCACCAATCCACGGGGTTGTGTGCATGTTGTAGGAGGTAGGGAGACCTCTCCTCAGACAGCCTGTTGGTGTGTTTTGGAGGAGAGGCTGGTGGAGCAGTCCCAGATGCCATCCTCACACTAGCAGATGTACTGGGACACAAAAAGCACAATAACAAACCCTCAAGGATCTTGTAGGTACAGCCGTATAGCGTATGAAAAGCTGATGCAATAAACAATGCGTTCACATGGAATTCAAGCGTAATTAAAAGCTGCAAGCTGTGTATATCTGGGGCCAAATCTAGTTCTACAACCTTCTTTGTTTACATATGGTTGACAACAATGGAACAGCATCAGTCTGAGGTCCCATGATCCCCCCCCGCCTACAGTGCGGTTTGGAATAACTTTAGGCCCAATGTAGCCACTTCAAGATGATTGGACCAATTTGAGCTGTTATTTAATGTACAGAATCCCCTTATACATCAAACAACAGATGGACCTCAATTCCAAAAACCTAGGACCCTTAAAGGATTAAATATGTGACCTACCTATATGACTGTAGGTCAAACGGGTCAGAAGATATGCCTGTTCAAAGTTGTACCATTGCTACAGCGCCACCATTCGGCCAATCAAAACAATACAATACAATTTATTGATGGATGTAGGCCGAAGCCTATATATCCATATCAAAATATTACAATAGTAATATAGAAATAGAAACTGGAGACTAGATGACACTGATGTGCTTGAAGTCCCATTCCAGCGGGTTGTTCTGGCAGTACAACTGGGGTTGTACTGCTTGTGGCTGAGTAGATCATTTTCCTTCAGGAAATCAACAATTTTATCTCGCAGTATCGATTCCATGATTTTGCACGAAATACTTGTCAGGCTCACTGGCCTGTAGTTGGCAGGTATCTGCTTATCTCCTTTCTTGAATATGGCGGATATGTTGGCCTTCATCCATATCTCAGGTAGTTTTTGGGACCTTAGCGACGTCTGGAAAATGTGGGCAAGCGGTTTGGCTAGAGATGGGGCAGCTTCATGTAGCACTCGTGGTGATACACTGTCTGGTCCTGGTGACTTTGATGTATTCAGGTTCTGAAGCTTTTTGTAGACCATATCTGTGCTGATGTCAAGCCACTCAAGAAGTGTTGTGAGCTGCAGATGAGGCAGTCTTGGTATCTCTCCTGGTGGCTCCTGATGAAACCTGAAGAGAAGTATAGACTGAGTGATTCTCTCTTTCTAGATCACCTGATATATTTTGGCCAGTGGCTGGGGAGAGAAGATCTGGGATGACTGATCTTGTTTTAGTCTTGGATTTCACGTATCTCCAGAACTTCTTTGGATTTGCTTTAGACTGCTGTGCAATGGACTTTTCATAAGCTTTTTTCAGCTTCCTTGTCAGGTGTCGGACCCGGTTGCGTTCACGGCAATATTTTCGGTGTTCTTCGCCCTGCCTGGTTTCCATGAAGCGTTGCCAAGCACGATGCTTCTTACGGACTCTGCAAAGAGTGTTTTGGTCAAGAGGAGTTCCCTGGGAGCCAATGTTGGTGAATGTGTTTCTGGGAATACACTCATCCATGGCGGCATTGTAGTGGTCTAGAAAGAGCTTGTATTGTTGCTCGACGTCATCTTTGCAATCATGAAATACCTCATCCCAGTCATGGTCCAGGATCTCGCTTAACTTGGCATAGTCCCCCTTGTCGTACACATATCTGGTCTGAGCTGTTGGAGTGAGTGTGACGTAGCAGTGATCACTAGCTCCAAGGGCTCCTAGATGCGTAACACTGGCAACCATGTCTTCTTCATTGGTGAGCACCAAGTCCAGTAGGTTTGGTTGGTTACCATTTCTACCCCGTGTTGGATTTGTGTTGATGAAGGTAGCTGTCCCTACAGGCCTCGATACATGTGTAGTCTGCTGCCTCAGTACTCTCGCCCTTGGTTGTCCAGTCGACCCAGTTTACACCGGGATAATTAAAGTCGCCTGTGATGAGAACATGCGAGTAGTACTTGTCCCCAACTTTGCGCATGAGGCTGTTGAGTGCATTGTTAGTCTCTACTGATGAGTTAGGACTCCTGTAGATGCATCCTACAAGTAGTTTATCGCCTTTGTCCAGCTCCACAGAGGTGAAAACAGCATCCTTGAAGCTGGAACCCTCAATTTCATCCTGGATATGTGTGGCCGGGTTGGCTTTCAGGCATGTTGCTGTGTATACAATGGTTCCCCTGCCTTCCTTCCCATATTTGATTGCTTCCAGATTATGATTTAAGATTAAGATTTTCTCTGTCCTCTTTGGTGTGATCATGGGTAACACTGATGGATTTATATTCCTCCTCAGCATCTTTGAGTTTGCTCAAACTACTCATAAACTTCTCCTTGGTCTGTTTGTTATCCATGGGGATTTTCAGAGGACGTGTATGATTGTCATCTTTTTTTAGCCCAAGACAAACTATTTCCTTTGTTTGACAAAGGTCCAATTTGCAAGACATCTGTACACAACGCATCAAAAAAGGCTGTGTCATCCTGGGTGCGCTGCTCTGGGCTGGTTCCATCACTTTCTTTGGCTCTGAAGATCACGATGTTATTTGCTCTCAACTCTCGATCTCCATCAGCCTTCTTTTGTTCTACAAAAGCTTCCCTCACTATATTCCTGAAGTCAGGAGGATGGGCCTTGTCCTGAGAATCTGTTGCAGCCTCCCCCCAGGATTTCTGTATCTGCTTTGGGATCTCTCCTGTCACAATTTCAGTGTGTTTGGTCATTCTCTGCTTAATCTTCTGATCCATTTCTTCAAATTTTTTCTCAACCAGTGCTATAAATTGTTGTAAATTAGTGCTGCTATCCTGCTGGTCTGGGGTCGAACCGTGGCTCAATTTGTGTTTGTTTTTCAAGAGGTCTTGAAAAACTTCTTCTTTCTTCGGTAGCACTTTATAATCAGTAGCGTTGAGTTTGGCACACTTCGCACACACACATAATGGTCACAATAGTCACACACAATGACCTGGCTATTTTCATCTGTGAAAAACTTCTTGCAAGTAATACATGTCCACCCTGCTTCATTACCGGCCATCCTGAGGTGATTTGATCATAAGTTTGTCAATTGAGCGGGTCTTGGTGGGTGTAAAACCTCTAATGTCAGCGAATCTTCTGACTGCCTCTTCGGTCATATACCACGATAGATGAGTGGTGGAGTGACTAATGACAGCAAGGATGTTAACAGGGTTCAAATGTTACTTGGATTAATTGGAGACTACAACAGAAGCACCAGACTTGTTAGATCTCTGGTTGCCAGACTCCTGCTTCGCCTACGAGTCCTTCAGTAACTCACTGAATTCTCCTCTCATTGGTGTACATGTTGTTCTTTGGCCATCTTTTGTCATCCTCTACCATCGTGGAAAGATTATTTGAGTTTATGGTAAAGCGCTCTATAAAATAAAAAACAATAATACAAATATAATATAAAATACCTAAAAAAATATAAATATAATATAAAATACCTAAAAAAATATAAATATATTCAATTAATAATATTAAATAATATTAAATAAATAAATGTTATTAAAAATAAAATATTATTATTATTAATATAATTATAAGTAGAGGCAGCAGCATCGCCTCTTTCCTGCTCTCCTGTTTCACAACATTAGCCTCCATGCTAACAACAGTTAGCTCCGGTAACAGTCAACTTCACCTGCCGCTGCCCACGCAAGACGCACTACTGTGTGGCAGTGTCCTTCAACATAAGACGCCTATGGTTTAAACTAATTCGGAGTCGTGTGGATAACTAAAGTGTCATCGATATGTGTGTGTGCGTTTATGTGTGTAAAGGAGTAAACGTGGTACTTCCTACCTGCAGCGGTAGTAGCGGGTCGCCGCTGCGGGTCGTCCGGGACTCGGCCCCGGGGAGAAGCTGTGGCCGGTCGGCTTGCGGCAGAGAGAGTGTCCGATGCCTCGGTCCACCACCACCACCACACTATCTGGGCTCTGCTGCTGCCTGTGGATACCGCCTGCTCCCAAAAGAGCTCTGCTAGTCTTTGACGCTGACCGTCCCCAGGCAAGTCTTAACATCCTAATGGGACACCCACCAGTGGAGGGAGTCTTTGTGGGACCACTAACCAGCGACCGGAGACCATGTCACGGTGACTGAGCAAAACACACACCGGTAACTCAAAGCATGGGGGACTGACCCACTGTCAGTTCAAATGCAGTTCAGTGATTCGGCCACACGATGGCACTGCTGTGGTCAGAGCTGTGTGTGTGTGTGTGTGTGTGTGTGAGAGAGTGTGTGAGTGTGCCAAAGAGTAGTATAGTGAGAGACGCTCATGAAAACGTCAAGCCAATGAGTTTGCAAAAAAATATGCCCACAGGCCTTAATCTCTAAAAAAAACTTACTAAACATACTTTTTAGGGCAAAAAGTCATAAATAGTTGATTTTTTTTATCACTTCTTATTTTATTTTTACAGTGTGTTTTACATAAGTTTTACTTTCACTGTCATTATTGTAAATAATTCATACTGCTGGAGTGAATGGAGAGTAAGCATTCCATTGTACACAGGAAGAGACATTACATCAGTCATTTAGCAGACACGTTTGTCCAAAGTGACAAAAGTTACAACAGTGCATTTAACATGGGTAGGCAGACTTGAGTTGTACTATTATTATTGTATGTATAAGAAAGACAGCAGCGGGCTAAACGTCTCATCTGGGAGTTATTATTAGTTTCTTGTTGAGTTTAATGACGGTGGAGACGAAGTCCAGCTGATCCAGGAAGTCGCTGGCGATGATGTTGACCCTGGCTCCGCGGGCCCCCGGGTCCTGCCTCGTCACCCAGTCCAGCAGCACGGGCAGAGCCTCCAGCGTCACGCTCCTCAGGCTCTTGGATAAGTACTTCATCACAAGGAGGCCCTCCGGCAGGGTCAGGTTGAGGCCGCACACAAAGAAATCTGAGCGTCACAGGAGAGAAGATAAAGAGACCGAAACGTAGGAGTACAGCCGAAAGCACACACTGGAATCATCGCGCTTCTGTGACCACCATGCATTACATCATGTCATTTAGCGGACGCTTTTGACTTACAGTCAGATCATTCAACCAGTAGACAAGAGAACTACTAGTCACCAGAAGGCATAAGTGCATTTTCTTCCCTACAAGCCATACTAATATAATAAATAACATCATATATAATACATTACATAACAATGAGGTCATTCAACAGGTAGACAAGAGAACTACTAGTCACCAGAAGGCATAAGTTTCCTTCCTCACAAGCCTCCAAGAGCAGAAGCAGAGCTCAGGTTAAAAGGACAATACGCTGGCTCCCTAAGGTTGGACACAACAAGTACATCAAACTACGATGACAAATAGTGAAGGTCAATACAATACATACAATACAATACATACAATTAGAGTCCTAATATCACTTCATTAAGCATACGTTCAGACAATATTGTACAGCAAGTGTACAATTTCAGTACAATAACAACAGCCATGTGTGTCACCAGAATTGGTAAATGACTACTTACTAATCCATCTCATTTCACAAATACCATTCACTACCTCTTAAGCTGCTGCTGTTGTTGATGCTTATGTTTTGTATAATATAAATATATATATATATATATTTATATTTATATAGCCAGGTTCACATTTGATATATATATAATGTGAACCTGGCTGCAAACTAAATTACCCCATTGGGACAGAAGTTCAAATTGAATTCAGTCAAATCGTAGTCACAACAGCATTAGCCACAGCTGCCGTATTGTCTGGAAGCTTCCATTCAGAGAGTAAAAAACAAGGCGTACAGTTGGAAGGCCTTTGTGTTTTCAGCTTCTCGTCCAGCACGGCTATCACTTGCAGGGGGTCGATGGAGTCTCCGTAGAAGTACGGGATCTTCCTCCACATCATGGGGTGTTGACTGGTCTGATAATCGTAAGAGATGAGGACGCTTTTACCGGACTCCCAGCAGAACTTCAGGGTGGGATGGTCCTGTTGGTTATCAATATATCATACTTATTGAGTATGATGATTACATTAAATAATATTAGTCATTCAGCAGACGCTTTTCTCCAAAGCAATAAGGTCATTCAACATGTAGGCAAGATAACTACTAGTCACCAGAAGTCATGAGCATTTCCTTCCTTACAAGCCATAATACTATAATATATACATACTGTACATATCTAACAACATAATATATAATACATTAAATGTCCTTCCTAACAAGCCTCCAAGAGCAGAACCAGTTCTCAGGTCAAAGTACAATAAGTTGGCTCCATAGATTTTACACAATAAGTACATCAAACTATATTGATGGCTATGATGACAGATAGTGATTCTAATAGACCTACATGTCATTCCCTCTCTCTTGGAATCCACTTACCTGTCTGTTAAAAATTGTATAAAAAGGCACAATAAGCCAATCAAATGAGAAATACGTATTAATAAAATTGTATATATATATATTATTTATTCATCCAGTCTATGCAACATTAAGTCAAGGTCTTCAGTAACTTTCACTCAAACACTGAAACCACGACTCATGTTTCACAGGACGCAATCCTTACCACGCTGTGGAGGAGTTTGGGCCCGAACAGCGTGGTGATGTGGTCCAGGAGGTGCTGGTGGAGGTCCCCATCCATCCCCTTGAAGTGGGACAGAGCCAGCACCAGGAACTCTTTGGGATGACACCCGGCCCAGTCGTTGAACATCCCGAGAACCGTCTGGCAGACACAAAGTTCTGATCCATAAAATACATACAGCGTGTGTGTGTGTGTGTGTGTGTGTGTGTGTGTGTGTGTGTGTGTGTGTGTGTGGTGTGTGTGTGTGTGTGTGTGTGTGTGTGTGTGTGTGTGTGTGTGTGTGTGTGTGTGTGTGTGTGTGTGTGTGTGTGTTCGGTGTGTGGATCGGCAACATGTGCACTCCTTTGATTTATTACATTTTTGAAAAATCTCCAGACTATTTTGGTTCTCTTTCATCATGGGGCATCGATGGGAACGCCGATTTTTAAAGACAGAGTGATGAAAAATGTTTAATAATGTTTTTGTATCTCATTGCAAAAGCACAATTATATTATACTATACACCCATTTGGCAATCCATGGTGGATGGAACAAGAAAGCAATTTTTTTCCTCAGGTGCAGAGATCGTTGCAATTCTGTTTCCTACACATAATACTTCTTCTGACCAACGTCTGACGCTTTTGTGTGAGCCAATGGAATCCCAGTGGGGGGTCTGATCCCTAGTGAACAGAACCGTTGGCACTCAAACCCCCAACCGGGCAAAACAAACCAACATGCCTTCCCATTTCATTGGAGTGGTTGCGGTACCACACATGGTGGCAGCAGCAAACACACACACACACACACACACACACACACACACACACACACACACACACACACACACACACACACACACACACACACACACACACACACACACACACACACACACACACACACACACACACACACACCTCTACGTCACTGTGGGTGTACAGGCCATGGTAGAAGTAGAGGCGTGTGGGGTTTGTTTCGTCCGGTTTCCGGGCCACCCTCAGGTCGAAGAAGCGCAGCCCGGCGTCCAGCTGCTCACAGACGTTCAGCTCCTGTGATCGCAAACACACTTGGACTGAAAACATATTCAAATGTTTTTTATTGCATGTATTAGATTAGATTCTAATGTATTGTCATTGCACAGCACAAGGTACAGTACAGCGAACATCATTTGGTTGTTACATTAAAGTGCACGGTAATATATAATGTACTAAAAACAGGTATACAATTACTTATAGATTAGGTATGAGCAGAATTATAGGTATCACATATATATACTGTATGTACACTGCTACTAATGACCCTACAGTTCCTCCCCCTAGTCGTTTGTATATTCATTTCATAAACCATTATATTGTACTTGTAAACACATCTTGAATCTAAAGACATATAATTAAGCATTACTGCAAAACTGTTGCTGAAGAACAGCACAGCACGTTTGCATTACATTTGAAAGCAAAACTAATAGTTTCCTTCTCTGCAGAAGCATAGGACTACACGCTAAAAGGCTGGCCTTTACTATTCCAGTTTAAGATCCACCAAAACTAGTTCATCAGGACTTGTAGCTTACTAAATAAAATAAAAAAAGTTCAATAGCAACTCAATTTCATCTTAACCATGTGGTGATTTTAATATGACTGCTTCAGTCCTTTCACAGTACGCCCTTAATGGAGAACCTCTTATCTTTTGGCCTTTTGATAAGTTTTAGGCGTATTTACGGCCTTTTTTAAAAGCATCCACAGTCTGTGGTGTCCTCAGCTGGTTAGGGAGGGCGTCCCACAGTCTGTGGTGTCCTCAGCTGGTTTGGGAGGGCGTCCCACAGTCTGGGCGCAGCGGAGCAGGAGGCGTCTGGGATACAGTGGGGTACAGTGGTTGGTCTGACCTGAGTGGTAGCCCAGTCGCGGATCAGTTTGCGCACGCAGTACATGTTGCTCAGGGGCACCAGGGAATCGGGCTCCACGATGGAGGAGTCCAAGTCCAGGTCGTAACCCATGGTGTCATGGCTGCCTATAGACAGGCACATCTATGATACACATCATACCACACACCCACCGTCACTCACACACATGAGAGGCACGCCATCCTTCATAAGGGTTCTAATGCAATAATTGTGAATAATCGTGAAGCTTTATTATTTAAGCAAGCATGCCGTATGCTTTTGTATGCAGAGGTTTGTATGCAGCTGACCCGGCCCACGGGCCGCTGTGGCTTACCTGGGATGGCCAAATTCCACAGTGAAAAGCGATGGAGTTTTTCCGGAAGTTTAGACATCCAGTCAGAGTGGTTTTCTGTGCATTCCTCCGTCCCGCCGGAGAGGTCCACCGACTCAGCCATCGGCAGCGCTCACAAGTTTCTAGAGACTGTTATTAAAAAAAAGGTTCAGCTGGAAGTGAACTTCGAACCTCAGTGAATACCAGCCATACCAGCCATGCGTCATCGTCTCTCACTGTGTGGAGGGAGAGGAAGAATGACATGTAAACAACAGCCATGGGTTTATTAGCCTCAGCGGTGTCATGTTGAAACAGGTTTCAGTCAAACTGGTAGAACCACAGGGCAGCGCCTTTAACGTCTAAATACCACTTTGAAACCTGAGAGCTGTGGAGTGTGTGTGTGAGTGTGTGTGGTGTGTGGCTGGTTGAAGCAGCCTCACCTGGCCCCAGTCAGACTGATTAGAGTCTGGTTGAAGCAGCCTCACCTGGCCCCAGTCAGACTGATTAGAGTCTGGTTGAAGCAGCCTCACCTGGCCCCAGTCAGACTGATTAGAGTCTGGTTGAAGCAGCCTCACCTGGCCCCAGTCAGACTGATTAGAGTCTGGTTGAAGCAGCCTCACCTGGCCCCAGTCAGACTGATTAGAGTCTGGTTGAAGCAGCCTCACCTGGCCCCCGTCAGACTGATTAGAGTCTGGTTGAGGCAGCCTCACCTGGCCCCAGTCAGACTGGTTAGAGTCTGGGGCTGCTGGGTGAGGCTGCACACCTGTTGGTCCTGCGGTTAATCAAGGCCCACAGGTTAAACCAGTCACCACCACACACACTCAGGAGAGTTTTTAATGTCTGCGCTGCCTGTACAACTATTTTCCAACTGAACAATAAACCAGTTTCCCTAACAACTAACGACTTTCTGTGTCCTCGTGTTGGAGGAGTGACAGCCACTCATGTGGCCTGTAGCAGGGTCATCTGCTGGAATCGCTTAATTGCTTCACTTATATCACACTTATATCACTAAAAATATTGTAGTGTATTTTTATACCCTTATTATAATGTAAAACACTGTCTTTTGATCCTCTATTCATTGCAGTAGATGGCTACAGCATAATCTGCTGGTGGACCCCGAGGCCCACTAGGACATAGAGATATGCTGAGATGTTCCACACCTGTTATCTGCTGGGTTCCTTTAGCCATAGGCGTAGGGAGTAGTGCCGTGGGGAACGTTTGACCAATAAGAATGAAGTGTTCAAGCCACGGAATGTGTGAACACGTCCACGCTGGGTGATAAGGAGAGGATCTTCAGTCGGTACCAGTGGGCACGGGAGACTCCATCAGCTGCAGCAGATGCTCTTGATGCTTTGTTTCAATAAAGACTTGAACTTAGTGTCCGGACCTCTGCAATTGATTCTTATCCATCCGAGTAGAAATTATACTACAATATCAATAGCAAAAAAGTATACATTTTTTCTAAAATGTCCTCGTAAATCATCATCAATACTTCGTGGTAAATGGACATTTATATAACGCTTTTCTAACCAATGCTCAAAGCGCTTTACAAGTCATGCCTCACATTCACCCATTCATACACCGACGGAGGAGTCAGCCATCAAGGAGACAGCCAGCGCGTCGGGAGAGACACTTAAAAGGGGAACTGGTCGCACTCCCAGAATAGTTTTTATATTACGAGAGGACGGCTCAATCAAACACGTGTGTGTAGTGAAGAAATTGTGTAAAATATCGACTCCATTCCCGCAGAAAAACTCACGGAATAGGTAGTGAAAGTTGGACCGGTGATGTCATTGGTTTCGGTGCCCTAAGTCCATAGGAACGCTGACTCCCCAGTCCCTCACGCAGTATACATCTACAAAGCAACACCATCAAAATATAAATAATATGTACAATAAAAAAACAAAAAAAGAGCAGCAAAGTGACTTAAATGATATGTACATGTTTTCTTAGTTTTTTTACAAATATCTTCAAAAGCATTTAAAGTGCCAGTAGTGCAGCAGCATCATGAATACAGGCAGTAACTGTGATGAGTCCAGAAAGTCCAGCAAAGTATGATAGAGTAATGTTAATGACATGTTATGATAGAGTAATGTTAATGACATGTTATGATAGAGTCATGTTAATGACATGTTATGATAGTGTCATGTTAATGACATGTTATGATAGTGTCATGTTAATGACATGTTATGATAGTGTAATGTTAATGACATGTTATGATAATGTAATGTTAATGACATGTTATGATAGAGTAATGCTAATGACATGTTATGATAGAGTAATGTTAATGACATGTTATGATAGAGTAATGTTAATGACATGTTATGATAGTGTAATGCTAATGACATGTTATGATAGAGTAATGTTAATGACATGTTATGATAGTGTAATGTTAATGACATGTTACGATAGTGTAATGTTAATGACATGTTACGATAGTGTAATGTTAATGACATGTTACGATAGTGTAATGTTAATGACATGTTACGATAGTGTAATGCTAATGACATGTTATGATAGAGTAATGTTAATGACATGTTATGATAGAGTAATGTTAATGACATGTTATGATAGTGTAATGTTAATGACATGTTATGATAGTGAAATGTTAATGACATGTTATGATAGTGAAATGTTAATGACATGTTATGATAGTGTAATGCTAATGACATGTTATGATAGTGAAATGTTAATGACATGTTATGATAGTGAAATGTTAATGACATGTTATGATAGTGTCATGTTAATGACATGTTATGATAGAGTCATGTTAATGACATGTTACGATAGTGTAATGTTAATGACATGTTACGATAGTGTAATGTTAATGACATGTTACGATAGTGTAATGTTAATGACATGTTACGATAGTGTAATGCTAATGACATGTTATGATAGAGTAATGTTAATGACATGTTATGATAGAGTAATGTTAATGACATGTTATGATAGTGTAATGTTAATGACATGTTATGATAGTGAAATGTTAATGACATGTTATGATAGTGAAATGTTAATGACATGTTATGATAGTGTAATGCTAATGACATGTTATGATAGTGAAATGTTAATGACATGTTATGATAGTGTAATGTTAATGACATGTTATGATAGAGTCATGTTAATGACATGTTATGATAGAGTCATGTTAATGACATGTAATGATAGTGTCATGTTAATGACATGTTATGATAGTGTCATGTTAATGACATGTTATGATAGTGTAATGTTAATGACATGTTATGATAGTGTAATGTTAATGACATGTTTTGATAGTGTAATGTTAATGACATGTTATGATAGTGAAAGTGGCCGCACTCCTAGCAGGTGCACTGCTGTGGATAAAAACTATCGTTAAACCTGGTAGTACTTGTACGGTAGTACTTGTACGGTAGTACTTGTACGGATGAAACACACACACACACACACTTACCCTGCGGACGTAGGCCGAGGGGGGAGGCTGAACTGCTGTCTGTGGACGTGTAACACCACTGGGTGCATTTGGTAGATGGAGTTGCAGTCGACAACGTACTGAATGAGAGGAGAGGAGCAGGAATCTATATAACGCTTTTCTAACCAATGCTCAAAGCGCTTTACAAGTCATGCCTCACATTCACCCATTCATACACAGACGGAGGAGTCAGCCATCAAGGAGACAGCCAGCGTGTCGGGAGAGACACTTAAAAGGGGAACTGGTCGCACTCCCAGAATAGTTTTTATATTACGAGAGGACGGCTCAATCAAACACGTGTGTGTAGTGAAGAAATTGTGTAAAATATCGACTCCATTCCCGCAGAAAAGCTCACGGAATAGGTAGTGAAAGTTGGACCGGTGATGTCATTGGTTTCGGTGCCCTAAGTCCATAGGAACGCTGACTCCCCAGTCCCTCACGCAGTATACATCTACAAAGCAACACCATACAAATATAAATAATATGTACAATAAAAAAAAAAAAGAGCAGCAAAGTGACTTAAATGATATGTACATGTTCTTAGTTTTTTTTACAAATATCTTCAAAAGCATTTAAAGTGCCAGTAGTGCAGCAGCATCATGAATACAGGCAGTAACTGTGATGAGTCCAGAATGTCCAGCAAAGTATGATAGAGTAATGTTAATGACATGTTATGATAGAGTAATGTTAATGACATGTTATGATAGAGTAATGTTAATGACATGTTATAATAGTGTCATGTTAATGACATGCCATGATAGTGTCATGTTAATGACATGTTATGATAGTGTCATGTTAATGACATGTTATGATAGTGTAATGCTAATGACATGTTATGATAGTGTCATGTTAATGACATGTTATGATAGTGTCATGTTAATGACATGTTATGATAGTGTCATGTTAATGACATGTTATGATAGAGTAATGTTAATGACATGTTATGATAGAGTAATGTTAATGACATGTTATGATAGTGTAATGTTAATGACATGTTATGATAGTGTAATGTTAATGACATGTTATGATAGAGTAATGTTAATGACATGTTATGATAGAGTAATGTTAATGACATGTTATGATAGTGTAATGTTAATGACATGTTATGATAGTGAAATGTTAATGACATGTTATGATAGAGTAATGTTAATGACATGTTATGATAGTGTAATGTTAATGACATGTTATGATAGTGTAATGTTAATGACATGTTATGATAGAGTCATGTTAATTACATGTTATGATAGAGTCATGTTAATTACATGTAATGATAGTGTCATGTTAATGACATGTTATGATAGTGTAATGTTAATGACATGTTATGATAGTGTAATGTTAATGACATGTTATGATAGTGTAATGTTAATGACATGTTATGATAGAGTCATGTTAATGACATGTTATGATAGAGTCATGTTAATGACATGTTATGATAGTGTCATGTTAATGACATGTTATGATAGTGTCATGTTAATGACATGTTATGATAGTGAAATGTTAATGACATGTTATGATAGTGTCATGTTAATGACATGTTATGATAGTGAAATGTTAATGACATGTTATGATAGTGAAAGTGGCCGCACTCCTAGCAGGTGCACTGCTGTGGATAAAAACTATCGTTAAACCTGGTAGTACTTGTACGGTAGTACTTGTACGGTAGTACTTGTACGGTAGTACTTGTACGGTAGTACTTGTACGGTAGTACTTGTACGGTAGTACTTGTACGGTAGTACTTGTACGGTAGTACTTGTACGGTAGTACTTGTACGGTAGTACTTGTACGGTAGTACTTGTACGGATGAAACACACACACACACACACTTACCCTGCGGACGTAGGCCGAGGGGGGAGGCTGAACTGCTGTCTGTGGACGTGTAACACCACTGGGTGCATTTGGTAGATGGAGTTGCAGTCGACAACGTACTGAATGAGAGGAGAGGAGCAGGAATCTGAGTGCTGATGGTTGGTTTTAAGGTTAAAAGCACGGAGGGCTGTTCTCTACTGTGGGAGGGGGAGATGACACCACAGAGCCTGGGCCCGGACACCCATAACTCAAAGGATCTGAGTTACACACCTCTGAGATATTCACCCCGGAGAGAAACTCATTTGTGTGAGTGGGTGGACCAAGAGGTGTTTTTAATTAGTGCATTTATACACAGAGTCGATTTCGAGACCTGGCGATTGAAAACCTTTCCTAAGAACGTCAGGACGTCCGGGTGGGATGCGTTACGGTAAACGTTGACCAGAGCCTGAGTTTGTGTTCAGTGTGTGTTTGATCCCCCATACAGATCCCTGCTCATTGCTTCTTCACTAACGTCAGCAGGGGGGGGGGCAGGGGAGGCAGCAGGGGGGGGGGGGGGCAGGGGAGGCAGCAGGGCGGGGGGGGGGGGGCAGAGAGGGGGCAGGGGAGGCAGCAGGGGGGGGGGGGGGCAGAGAGGGGGCAGGGGAGGCAGCAGGGGGGGGGGGGGGGGGGCAGAGAGGCGGCAGGGGAGGCAGCAGGGCGGGGGGCAGCAGGGGGGGGGCAGCAGGGGGGGGGCAGCAGGGGGGGGCAGCAGGGGGGGGGCATGGGCAGGGGAGGCAGCAGAGGGGGGGCAGCAGTGGGGGGGCAGCAGTGGGGGGGGCAGCAGAGGGGGGGGGGGGCAGCAGTGGGGGGGCAGCAGTGGGGGGGGCAGCAGTGGGGGGGGGCAGCAGTGGGGGGGCAGCAGAGGGGGGGCAGCAGTGGGGGGGGCAGCAGTGGGGGGGCAGCAGTGGGGGGGGCAGCAGTGGGGGGGCAGCAGTGGGGGGGCAGCAGTGGGGGGGCAGCAGTGGGGGGGGCAGCAGTGGGGGGGCAGCAGTGGGGGGGGCAGCAGTGGGGGGGCAGCAGAGGGGGGGGCAGCAGTGGGGGGGCAGCAGTGGGGGGGCAGCAGTGGGGGGGGCAGCAGAGGGGGGGGCAGCAGTGGGGGGGCAGCAGTGGGGGGGGCAGCAGTGGGGGGGGCAGCAGTGGGGGGGGCAGCAGTGGGGGGGCAGCAGTGGGGGGGGCAGCAGTGGGGGGGGCAGCAGAGGGGGGGCAGCAGTGGGGGGGCAGCAGAGGGGGGGCAGCAGTGGGGGGGCAGCAGTGGGGGGGCAGCAGTGGAGGGGGCAGCAGTGGCGGCAGCAGAGGGGGGGGCAGCAGTGAACTTATATGTTTACTGTGTTAGCCAATTGGGCCCTCCAAGCGACATGATTGGTCAAAACATTGGGTGGCTTACGTCTCCGTTGCTGCTGCCGGTGGCGCCTACTTGGTTGTTGAGGCTGTCCATGTCGTCCTGGGGCCCGACGACCAGCGAGGTGCCGGGGTCTACGATGGCTGACAGCCTCCCTCACAGGCCACCACCCGGCCGTTAACCGTAACACTGTGGGGAGAGAGGGAGGGTTAGGACGGTGAGTCACACACCTATAGAACCTATAGAACCTATATAACCTATAGGGCCCGTTATAAATAATGAAACGTTATCCTTTATGTTTATGGTCTTTGAACGGTGTTCTGTCTGAAATGAAGACATGGACCCTGTCATGTTTAGTCTGATACTGCAAGCGTGAAATGTCCCGGAAGCTTTTGAGGAAGAGAGCTACGACATCATTTAAATTAATCTGATTTTAAGACAATCAGACAAAGATAATTAGTGTGTCAGGATTATACACACTAAAGGGAAATACTGCATGGAATACGCAGCGAGCGCACACTACAGTAAGCTGTGTGTGTGTGTGTGTGTGTGTGTGTGTGTGTGTGTGTGTGTGTGTGTGTGTGTGTGTGTGTGTGTGTGTGTGTGTGTGTGTGTGTGTGTGTGTGTGTGTGTGTGTGTGTGTGTTTTGTCACCTGTCCACAGTGATCTGCCAGTACAGCTGGTTGGAGACAGGGATCCAGTAGATGGCGCCTGAGTAGTGGTTAGGGTCCACCCCTCCGAAGGTCACCACACTGCCCTGGGCGGAGTTCCTGTATGGGAGCATGACAGACAGACAGACAGACAGACAGACAGACACAGACAGACACATACAAGACCAGACAGACACATACACGACCAGACAGACAGACAGACACACATACACGACCAGACAGACAGACAGACAGACAGACACACACACACACATAGACAGACAGACAGACACAGACAGACAGACAGACAGACCAACACACATACAGACAGACAGAGACACACACACAGGCAGACAGACTTACAGACAGACAAACACACACAGACAGACCTTGAAACGTGAGACCCGATTTGAAGGGAGCCTCGGTCTGACTCAGGCCGAACACCTGCTTGAGGACAGCGACTCCGCCCACCTGTGTTTGTTTATGTTGTTGTTTATGTTGTTGTTGTTGTTGAATGAATGGCACCGACAGAGAAAAAAGATCAGGGATTGCATTCCCATCGGAAAATATTTAAGACAAAATTGATATGTGTAATAATCCTCCCACCGCACTGTATATGTATATTGTGGCATCACGAGGGGAAAGGTAATAGAGGGGTGCTATATTCCCCTGGTAAACCAACTGCAACATCCCAAAATGGCCACCAGTCCACAAACTACATCTCCCAGCATGCCCCACAACTCTGACAAGCTTAAGCTTAAGTTTAAGCAACTAATTGAAGCTGCACTGGGGAAACAGACACAAGCCCAGACTCTGAGGAGAGGAGGGAGAACCAGGAGCACATGGCTGGAAGGAGAGGAGGGAGAACCAGGAGCACATGGCTGGAAGGAGAGGAGGGAGAACCAGGAGCACATGGCTGGAAGGAGAGGAGGGAGAACCAGGAGCACATGGCTGGAAGGAGAGGAGGGAGAACCAGGAGCTCATGGCTGGAAGGAGAGGAGGGAGAACCAGGAGCACATGGCTGGAAGGAGCCGAGACACGTGGAGAAAAGCATCAAAAGAGAAGGAAAGTCTCATTTTGGTTTGATGAACTGTGCTTGGGGAAAAAGCCCTTTGTGAGGAAATAAAGCTAACACTACAATACTTAGTTAGATGTTTACACCCCACCGCACATGTATGTATATATATATCTTTTAATTTGCACTACTGTACATAGGGCCACTGAAATATGTAAAGTATATATATATATTATATATATATTCACTTGTTGTGGCACTTTTTAAATCTAAAAAAGCACTTCACAATTACTGCCTCACATTCACCCATTCATACACCTTTATAAATAAATACACATTTTATAACTGTGTCCGAGAACGTATCACACAACAACTAATTCAGTAACCAAATCACCTGACATGCAGATCACACTCTGCTTGAATGACTTCCTTCCCCATTCATCTATTGATCCATTCAAATGATTTGAAACAATGAAACATGGTGTTGGAGACCATGAGGTCATTCGTCTTTATTTTACACAATTTATTTAAATTTATTTTCTATACACATTCTCTCATACAAAACGTACGTATGCGTCCACTAGTCTAATAGCAAGTAGCATCACAACATTGACATGGTCAAAACAAGTACCACCAGAGGGCCCTCAGTAGGCCGCGAAAACCTCCGCCACACCAGAAGTCCCCTGGATCCGGATTCACATCCGCATCTGCTGCAAAATCGAATCCACTGTTCCTTGGCCCGTATGTAATCTAACCACCAAGTGTTGTTCAATTCCGTACAGAACTGTTTGAGTATCTTACTAGTAGACAAACAAACAGGGTGAAAACATAACCTCCGGCCAACTTCAATGGTGGAGCTAAAAAGGTTCAATCAATGAGGTAGACAACAGTGACAATTTGGCTTTTCAACCAGGCTTCTATTTATCTAATGGAAAATATAGTATTCTCCCATCCGTCAACAAATTGACAAAGTAGCTCTCTCTCTCTCTCTCTCTCTCTCTCTCTCTCTCTCTCTCTCTCTCTCTCTCTCTCTCTCTCTCTCTCTCTCTCTCTCTCTCTCTCTCTCTCTCTCTCTCTCTCTCTCTCTCTCTCTCTCTCTCTCTCTCTCTCTCTCTCTCTACTACTCATTCTCGGCTACATCAGAAGAGATCCAGGCCTTTCTCTTGATGGGCGCGCCGTCGCCCACAATGCCCCACACGCCCTCCTCGCTCCTGGGTCTGCCGGTGGCCAGGAGGGCGTCTCCTACGCGGCTCTCAGGGGCCAAGAGGACCCCGAGAGCCGCGTCGGCCCAATGTGAGCTCCCCGAATGCCAGGCTCTCCTCCTGGGGACGGAGGGCTCCGCTGTGCCAGGCGGGCCCCGGAGGTGGTCCCCGGGGGGGGTGGCGCCGGGGGGGGTGGCCCCGGGGGGTGCGGCGCCGGGGGAGAGCTCGGCCGAGTAGGATTCGGAGCGAGAGTTGCGCAGACGGACACCGAAGTGATTTGGACGGGCGGAGGGCAAGGGGAGCAGGGCAGAGGCGTCGAAGGAGGCGGAGGTCGGCAGGGAGATCCGGGGCCTTCGAGGGTGAGCCACACTCGCCTTCCTACGCCCGGTGGCCCCTCCTCCTCCTCCCCTTCCTTCTCCGTCCTGCACCTCGGATGACTCCCCCGGCGCGGTCTCCTCAGCATGCCCGCCCTCGTCTTCTTCCTCCTGTTCCTCCTCCTCCTCCTCCTCGTTGTCAATCATCATCCTCTCCCTGCTCCTCCTCCTCCTCCTCCTTCTCTCCCTGGCCCTGCTCTGAGCCTCCTCCAGGGTCACCTCCAGGCAGTGGACCTCCTCCATGACCCGGATGACTCGCTCAAACCCGGACAGCACGGCGTCCACGCCGGGCAGCAGCCGGTCCAGCCGCTCCTGGAAGTCCGGTGCGGGATCTGCCGACGCACACGAGTCCTCGGACCTCACCGAGGGTGAGGCGGACGGGGGACGCGGCGAGGGAGACACGGAGGGGGACGGAGCTAAGAGGGAGTCTCTGCAGGAGCCTCTGGAGGGAGGGGATCCCATGCCTTCAAACTTGACCCTGTGCCGAAACTGAGGAGTGAGAGAGAGAGAGAGAGAGAGAGAGAGAGAGAGAGATACAGACAGACAGTGGTTGGAAACAGAAAGCATCACCAAGTTTAACCTTAGAATCTGATGGCACGTTGACCTCTGACCTC
Source organism: Muraenolepis orangiensis (assembly GCA_027704905.1). Lineage (NCBI taxonomy): Eukaryota > Metazoa > Chordata > Actinopteri > Gadiformes > Muraenolepididae > Muraenolepis > Muraenolepis orangiensis. Next base: position 1,909,994 of record CM051014.1, on the reverse strand, counting down.
TTTGGCCTTGGTGAGTCCCATCCACAGCTTGAGTCTCTTGATGAAGAGCTCCACCATCTCGTAGTCCTGAGGTCCCACAGCTGGCTGGTACATCTCAGCCTTCGCCGTCCTGACAAACGGAGCAGTCGTCCCATTAGACTATCCTATAGTACATAGTACAGCATCTATAAACGCCACAAGCTAAAGCTGCACGTTGATATTCGTTTTGAAGCCGCGAAAAAATGAAGAATTTCAAAGCTTCAACTCTTCATAAAGATAATAAGATCATAACACTTTCATTTTGTTGGTAAGTTACGTATCATATGGGAAACTAGTGGGACACTTGATTTACATTGCAATCATCGAGCTTGGTGTGCAATATCAGCCGACGCTTCTAGTTCAGGGTTTGGTATTGCACTTTAAAAAGAGTCTCATGCATATTAACGCTAGACTTTAGGTTGTGTCAGGGACCCTAACAACCGCTGTGGTTGTTAGGGGCCCTGACGCATTTTATTGTGAATAGTTTTCTTATAGTGTTGTGTTGTGGAAAGTCCCACAGTGGGAGGGAATGGGAGTAAGCGTTCCATTGTACTTTGTTGCAAATGGCCAATTTTCTTGAATCTTGGAAGGAGGGACCCTTCTCAAGGTTCCTCCATCATTAAGGGAGTTGTGTTCTTGCCCTAAGGGGGGCTAGGGTTTGGGGGGGGTGTAAACATGTGGCCTGTGACGCCCTTCAAATCGAGACTAGAAATGTGATTAAGGGCTGTACGAATACAATTGAGTTGACTTGAGCGACCCCATGGCCCACCCACCCTACCTGTAGTGACGGATCATCACGGCTCCACAGAGTCTGGCCAGCACCCAGAGGCCTCCGCCCGTCAGCAGGAGCGTGAACAGGGGCCCCAGGACCGGGTGGGCCCCGCGCAGCCTGCGGAGAACCACCCGGCCCCGCAGGAGGGACACGGCGGAGACCCCCGCCTGCCAGGGGGAGCCGAAGCCCTGGGTGGACACGGAGAAGGCCTGGGAGGGGGAGGAGAAATGGAGAAAGATGAGGAGGAGAAAGAGAAAAGTGACCATGAGAAGGTGGAGGAGAAAGATGAGGAGGAGGAGGAGGAGAAAGGGAGAAGATGAAGAGGAGAAATATGTGGAGGAGGAGGAGGAGGAGGAGCAGTGGAGGAGAGGAGGAGTGAAGAAAGAGGGGTGAAGAAAGAGGGGTGGAGAAATGGAGGAAGAGGATTGGGGAGTTAGATTTGAAGTGGAGTGGAGGAGGAGGAGGAGGAGGAGGAGGAGGAGGAGGAGGGGAGGTTGGGCAGATGGGACTAGAAACAACAGCATAATGCACTCAAAGGATTGGTTTGAAGTCCACTGATTATACAAATGTCTACCATACTGTGTGATTGTACGTAAACACATCCTCACATCCCATTGTGAGTGTGTGAAACAAACACAACTCTAAACCTCCAGCCTCCTGAGCTGAGCAACTACACACTGTAGCTCAGGTGTGTGTGTGTGTGTGTGTGTGTGTGTGTGTGTGTGTGTGTGTGTGTGTGTGTGTGTGTGTGTGTGTATGTGTATGTGTATGTGTGTGTGTGGTCCTTACCACGTGCCCGGTGTGTGTGTGTGTGTTAATGTGTATGTGTGTGCGTGTGCGTGCGTGTGCGTGTGTGTGCGTGTGTGTGTGCGTGTGTGTGCGTGTGTGTGTGCGTGTGTGTGTGTGTGGTCCTTACCACGTGCACGGTGTGTGTGTATGTGTGTGTGTGTGTGTGTGTGTGTGTGTGTGTGTGTGTGTGTGTGTTTTCCTCACCACGTGCCCGGTGTGTGCGTGTGTGTGTGTGTGTGTGTGTGTGTGTGTGTGTGTGTATGTGTATGTGTGTGTGTGTTCCTCACCACATGCCCGGTGTGTGTATGTGCGTGTGTGTGTGTGTGTGTGTGTGTGTATGTGCGTGTGTGTGTGTGTGTGTGTGTGTGTTCCTCACCACGTGCCCGGTGTGAGCGCACAGCGTCAAGAGGAGCAGCAGCAGGAGAAACACGGCCCCCAGCTCCCTCCAGGCCAGCGCCAGGACCCTGCCCCCCAGCACCCAGCGCCGCACGAACCGCAGGGTCCCCAGCAGCTGAGACACACACACACACACACACACACACACACACACACATGGACACACACACACACACACACACACGCGCACGCACGCACGCGCGCACACACACACACACATCGCTTATTGATCACGCTTGAGGTTTCATGTGGTTTCTAGATACAGTGGTAGTACCTTGTTCATTGGTCATTGGTATGGACGTTATATTTAAGCGATGTCACAGGAGATGGAGTGCAGTTACAGCACAGTGGTGAAGCGTCTGGGCCTTCAAGGCGTTCAGAGAAGACCCTGGACCCTCTCAGATGACACAGAAGGTCCAGTTGTGACGGACACGGTTCACCACTGAGTTATACCATTTCATCCTTTAAACAGGCCATCGAGACCCACCTCTTCTAATGGGCTTTCCCCCACTAAACACACATCCATCCCATGACTTTAGATTTTAATTATAATTATTTATATTTTTCATTTTAAATTTTGTAATTTTAATTGTTTTAATCTATTTCATCTATCTTATTTTACTATTAAACAAACTATTAAATGATTTTACTGTACCTGCAATTTAACCATGTCTGTAAAGTGCCTTGGGTGTCATGTATTATTATTATTATTATTATTATTATTATTATTATATCCCGAGTGACAAAGTGAATCACTAGGTGCTGATTTTCAGTCCTGACTTCGTCGTCATTTAGTTGAAATGTAATTCATGTAAATCGGTTCCTCTCCGCGGGGGTAACTTTGTTACCCTCTAGAGCTAAAAGTCCCAGTGCTTGTTGTACTCGGTGCTCACGGAACGCCTCTCGTCCAATCAAATTACTCGGTCGGAACTAACTGTTCCTATAAGGAGTCTTTAGTCATTAAGGAGACTATCGAGTCGTTTAGGAGACACTCTTATCCAAAGCGACCTACAGTTAAATTCAGATAAGAGGAAGTAGGGAGTAGTTAGGGGTTAGTGAACTTGCTCAAGGATACAGATAAGGGGTGACGCTGGGAATGGGGAATTGAACCCACGACTACAATATCCCGCCAGCAACGGACTAAAACGATTCTAACAAAAAAGATGCAAGCTATACTGGAACAGACACAAAAACTAAAATACATACCAATGGCAAAAAACTAAAACAAACATTTTGAGTCATCTCGCTAACAGACATGAAATGAAAACTAACAGGAGGGGAAAACATAACCTCCGTTCCATATCTCCGATGGCGGAGGAAACGTAAAACAGGGGATACGGTGAAAGGGAAGTGGAGGAACATGGAGGGGAGACTGAGGGAGGATACCTTTAGGAGCAGCAGAGTGAGGAGTACAGCAGCCAGCTGGGACCACCTCACCCCCAGCAGAGCCGCACTGCGGAAGTCAACGAAGATGTCCGCCGACGACCGGAGCTAGGTGAGGAAGCACAGCGTACGTTAATACAAAGAACCGGACCACGACTAAAGTACCGGGAGAATAAGACCGAATGTCACAAAGGTTTATTGTTTGTTTGCTTGTGTGTCTACCTGCTGGACACAGGAAGACGCCTGAGACAGGAACTGAAGCTGCAGCATGGCCGTCCCCAGGGACAAAGAGGCCAGGCAGAGCTGGAGCCAACGCCAACCTTGGCGTGCGTACTGAGCGCGCTCAGAGGCCATCGCCCGCACCTCCCCGGCCAGGAAGAGGAGGGCGGCAGTGAAAAGGAGAACCTATAAGAAGAAGTTGTGAATTGTTTATAGTAACGAAATGAACGCTAAATCGCTGAAATTCAACCACAGTCTCAAAGCACCAAACAACGGCTATTCCATTCATTTTGTGATTGGTGCAAATGAGTGATGTCACTTCTGGATTTGTTATCACCAGCCAACGGCAAGCTTCCAGTTTCAGATGTTGCCGTCTCTGACATTCGACCAGATCTTTTTCGGAAAGCATTAAACTTGATATAGAATAACGTTAAAGGTGGCTATATATCACAATGACACCTAGCGTTTAAAATAGGTACTGCGGTCCAAATTCACAATATTGAAGAGAGTTTTCCCCCCCAAATTCGTTCACATAGTAGCACCTTTAAGTTTGGTTCTAGTTGAAAACATCAGCACAGCAGTGCACCTGTCGGGGTGTGTGCACCTCACAGCCCTCAGGTGGGTGGTGTCAGTACCGTGAGTGGCAGGTGAGGGCCAGAGGGCGGAGGGAGGAGCAGAGGGTGGATGGACAGGGAGGTGGAGAAGCTTTGCTCCAGAGACTGCCGGAGCTGCACGCACACACACACCAGCAGGCCGGTCTCTCTGTGGTACTGAGTGAAGTCCACGGACAGAGTCCTGAACCTGGGGGAGGACAGAGAGGCTTATGTCACGTTATGGTTTGGTTCATGTCGTCCTTCCTCCTCATGGTCTTGCAGGGGGTCACAGGTACGACGTGAGCTCAGCCCAAAACCTTAAGCCCTTAAGTAGACTCAAGTAGTATGCTTCACTATCTGTCATCGGCCTTGTTGGATGTACTATCAAATCTAGGGAGACAACTCCTTGTGCTTTTACTTGAGCACTGATTCTGTATTTGGAGGCTTGTTAGGAAGGACATGTAATGTATTATATATTATGTGATTGTATACAGTATGTGTATAAGTATGTATATATTATATTATTATGGCTCATTAGGAAGGAAATGCACTGATGACTTCTGGTGACTAGTAGTTCTCTTGTCTACCTGTTGAATGACCTGTTGAATGATAGTAATGTAATTGATATGTAATGTATGTATATATTATGTTATTTCATATGTGAATATGTATGTATATATTAAATTATTAAGGCTTGTTAGGAAGGAAATCTTCTGTTAAATGAATGTAATGTGATGTTTTGAGTTAAGAAAAACACAAAACCAGGGGGAAATAATTGTTAGAGAAAATGCACCGACCGCTGCAGACTAAATCTGTAATGAAAATAATCCCAAAAAGGATTTGTAAATGTTGTCTGTTTCTAGCATTTCTTTAGCAAAGTGTTTAAATATGTTGATTTTCCAAGAGGATTCATTACTTTATTATCGTAATGTTATATTAGTGTTCATTTCATACACAACAGACTTAAATATATACACAAAAAACTTTATGAACATACTTTATGAACAACACTTCAAAATTATTCCACAGGACATGACATCACAGGATATGAACACAGGATATCGCTCACCGTCTTGTGGCCCCACCCACGGCCGCCAGCTCTGCCAGCAGCCGTCCCGTGGCGGCACTGCTGTTCCCCAGAGGGACGACCTCTGGGGCGGCGAGGTCGCCGGAGATGTAGGGCGTGACCCGTAACCGCGGCAACCCCACCAGACGCAGGGGCCACGGGCGGAGGTGGAGGTGAGGCACCAGGACACTGTCCATCCAACGCCACGCCTCCGACCAACTGGATCAGGACCCAGCACATGTGAGTGTGTGAGTGTGCGCGTGTGTGCGCGTGTGTGTGTGTGTGTGTGTGTGTGTGTGTGTTGTGTGTGTGTGTGTGAAAGAGAGGGAAGGGGGAGAGAGAGACAGAACAAAGAGGGGGAGAGGAGGGAGAGATAGATTTATTCATCATTTTATTTGACAAGTATTCCATTGTAAAGAAGGACCATGTGTTCTACTGCACACATATATCAATCAAATATATATATGTCATATATAAAA
>CM051014.1:1814279-1899279 GCA_027704905.1 Muraenolepis orangiensis | reverse complement strand
GAGCAGGAGGAGCAGGAGGAGCAGGAGGAGCAGGAGGAGCAGGAGGAGCAGGAGGAGCAGGAGGAGCAGGAGGAGCAGGAGGAGCAGGAGGAGCAGCGCGGGGAGTAGCGACCGCTGTCTGAGGTGGACCCGCTGCTCCTCATCTCCGCTGGGTCCTCCGTGTGGATGGACCGGAGGAGGTTCTCCTCTGAGGAGACGGCAACACACACACACACACACACACACACACACACACACACACACACACACACACACACACACACACACACACACACACACACACACACACACACACACACACACACACACACACACACACACACTTATTTAGAGGTAATGAATGCAGAGCTCACAACAGATGCTAAGCACCGCACGCCATAAGATGAATGAATAAAACATTTGGGCGTATGGTTTTGGTCTTATGCATTCAAATCATCTGCTTGTGATCCTAGCAGACTCTGTAGCTTGTGGGGTGTGTGTGTGTGTGTGTGTGTGTGTGTGTGTGTGTGTGTGTGTGTGTGTGTGTGTGTGTGTGTGTGTGTATTATCGCATTACTTTGTGTCTCCGACTACTTTAGTTGTGTTTGTATGAATCAATGCACGACCAAAACCCGACTGCAATGCAACGTTTAACGATGCACTTTTATCTGCATTGTTCAAAGTTTTAACTTCTTCTTTGCGTTACAAAATATTTCTGTAATCAGGTATTTATTATTAATTTTTACATTTTCTTCTGTAAGCACATTACAAATGAAACAGAAAAAACAACATTGCAAATTTGCAAAGATATTTTTGGCGGACCGGCGACCACATGACCACAACACGGCAGCCGTACCGGACCGGGTCAGGAAGCCCGGCGCCAGGTAAGGGTACCGAACCAGCGCCTCCAGACCATCGCCCCCGCCGGCCACGGTCACCGCGGCGACGGTCACCGCGGCGATGGGGCCGCTCGGCGCCAGGCGGAGCCGCGACAGACCCTTCTTCCTCCTTAGCAGACGCGCCGGGCGAGGCTCGCGGGACTCCGCCGTGAAGGCCGACGAGGAGCGGGGGTCGAAGGTCGCGGGGTCCGAGGCGTCCCCCGAGAGCGTGAGCTCGGCGAGGCTGTCGCAGGACGGCCACCCCGCCGCCAGGGCGCCTCCCGCCCGGGTGAGGCCGGAGGCCTCCCAGAAGGCCAGGATCCCAGAGTCAAACGCTTTGCTCCCCAACAGCTACACAACACAGGGAGAGCATGGTCAGTGAGGAGACTAACGGAAGGGTGTGTGTGTGTGTGTGTGTGTGTGTGTGTGTGTGTGTGTGTGTGCGTGTGTGTGTGTGTGTGTGTGTGTGTGTGTGTGTGTGCGTGCGTGCGTGTGTGAGAATGTGAATGTGCAGTATGTGTGATCTGGTTTAAAACTGAACTATGCTGATAAAACCTATGAATATTGTAGCCCAGCTGTGTGCATGCACATGCGTGTGTGCGTGTATAAGTGTGTGTGTGTGTGTGTGTGGGTGTGTGTGTGCGTGTATAAGTGTGTGTGTGTGCGTGCGTGTGTGCGTGTATAAGTGTGTGTGTGTGCGTGCGTGTGTGCGTGTATAAGTGTGTGTGTGTGCGTGCGTGTGTGCGTGTATAAGTGTGTGTGTGTGCGTGCGTGTGTGCGTGTATAAGTGTGTGTGTGTATAAGTGTGTGTGTGTGCGTGCGTGTGTGCGTGTATAAGTGTGTGTGTGTGCGTGCGTGTGTGCGTGTATAAGTGTGTGTGTGTATAAGTGTGTGTGTGTGCGTGGGTGTGTGCGTGTATAAGTGTGTGTGTGTGCGTGCGTGTATAAGTGTGTGTGTGTGCGTGCGTGTGTGCGTGTATAAGTGTGTGTGTGTGCGTGTGTGTGTGTGTGTGCGTGCGTGTGTGCGTGTATAAGTGTGTGTGTGCGTGTGTCCACACAGATGAGGGACTGCTGTCTCTTCCTGGGCCGTGGGAGGTGTCCGGCAGAGATAGGAAGGAAGGGCCGGAGAGAGGTGATTGGCCGAGGTAGACGTCCATCTCCACCGAGTGGCAGACAGGAGACGGGGGGGCAGACTCATCTAGCGTTACCTGGAATATACCCCCACCCCGACACAGAAACACACACACACACACACACACACACACACACACACACACACACACACACACACACACACACACACACACACACACACACACACACACACACACACACACACACACACACACACACACACACACACACACACACACACACACACGTCTCAAGTTTACTTTCAAACTTTGATGTAATCTGTGTTCCTCCTTCCAGTTTAATCTTCTGCTAATATTGTGCTTGTAATCAAGACCTCTCCGTATCGTCGGCCAAACATCCACCGCTTAAAGGTTTAAGCAGGAAAAAAACAACAACCCTCTTGGCTCTGGCGAACGCCATTCACAAGCGAGCGCCGTTTCCACGGTCAACACAGATAAGTGTAGAAGGCAGGGGGGGTCCAGACAGGGGCCTGGCCCGCTCCGTTGCCATGGTGAGATAAGTGTGTTCTGACAACACAGCAGAGAAGGACATCATAGCCCCCTTAATATCAGCATAATGACCCTAATCAGCAGCCCTTCAGACACACACTGGCATGTGTGTGTGTGTGTGTGTGTGTGTGTGTGTGTGTGTGTGTGTGTCATTGAGTCTGCATGTGTTGTGAATGTGAATGTACAATTTTGCTTGTATTTGAGTGTGTGTGTTTTTGTATGTGTGTGTATTCAAGTGTGTGTGTGTGTGTGTGTACGTACGTGTGAATGTTCATAAAAATTTAGTTTGTGTTGGCACACACGTGTGTGTGTGTGAGAGTGTGTGTTGGCACACACGTGTGTGTGAGTTTGTGTACGTGCAAACGATGTGTGTGTGTGTGTGTGAGAGTTTGTGTTGGCACACATACGTGTGTGCGTGTGCGTGTGCGTGCGTGCGTTGACCTGTCCGCGTATCTTCCGGAACAGGAAGCAGAGAAGACACTGGAGAGGAAACACCAGCGCGCTCACGGTCATCCCCACGGCAACCGTCTCCACGCTGAGCATCACGCCGACTGAAACAGGTCCACTAAAACATCGAACAAAAGAAACAGGCCTCACTCAGTCACTCACCAGAGGGCCCTCAGTAGAGCGCATACACCTCCGCCACACCTGAAAACTCTCCAGGATCCAGATTCGGATCCCAAAATCGAATCAACTGTTCCTTGGCCCATAAGTTATCTAACCACAGAGTTGTGTCCGATTGGGTTCATAACGTTTGAAGGTATCTCGCCAACAGACAAACGATGGGTTTGTCATTGTGTATGTGCATTATTGAAAGAAAAAAACAACCTTATCGACCAATCAGGATCAAGTATTCCACCAATGCCACGGTGTAATCACAAGCCACCACGCACATCTCACCTGTGGGTGTGGGCGCCCACGGCTCCGTACCAGAGGGCCGCCACAGCCATGTAGAGGTGCAGCAGAAGGGCCCCGCAGGTCACCCTTTGGCCCCTGGTGAAGCTGCTGTGGGCGGGGCGGGTCCACACTGACAGCCACAGGTGGCGCTCCGCGGCTCCCAAGAGCAGCTGGGAGCGGAGAACACGCCGGAACCCGGACAGCTCCTCGGGGCCTTCTCAACACAACATCGTTTTATTGATTGATATGGACCGTCTGTCTGTCTGTCTGTTTCTGTCTCTCTCTCTCCCTCGGTCTGTCTCGTCAATAAAATAATAATTAATTACCTATCTAACTATCCATCCATCTCTCGCCGTCATCAAATTAAACATTTATATTGAATCAACTAAATAATTGGAACAGAGACTGTCTTGACGTGTAACAGATACACAGACAGACAGATCTACAGCCCCTTGAAGAGCAGCTTGATGCTGTTACTCGTTACAGTGCTGATGTAGTAACTAGAGATGTAGTTACTACTTACAGTGCTGGATGTAGTAACTAGAGTGTGTAGTTACTAGTGATGTAGTTACTCATTACAGTGCTGGATGTAGTAACTAGAGATGTAGTTACTAGTTATAGTGCTGGATGTAGTTACTAGAGATGTAGTTACTAGTTACAGTGCTGATGTAGTAACTAGAGTGTGTAGTTACTAGTGATGTAGTTACTCATTACAGTGCTGGATGTAGTAACTAGAGATGTAGTTACTAGTTCCAGTGCTGGATGTAGTAACTAGTAGCAGTGCTGGATGTGTAGATGTATAGACTCACAGGAGGCCAGGACCTGTTTCTCCACCGTGCCCGTGGTGTGGTTCTCCACCGAGAGCCAGTCCTCCACCAGGAAGAAGAACATGTGGTCCGTCTGGGGGTCCCACACCACCACCTGCTGCAGGTACCACGACGGCTCCAGACCTGATGGAGACACACAGGCGTCCCAGGACTGTTTAACCAGTCAACCTTCTTGATGGATGAGGAGACAACCGCTCAAGGACAAGTGACATCTTCAGCACAAAAAGTCTCTCAGACAAACACACACAAACCTAGAGCCATCTTCAGCACAAACACACATACACACTCAGACTATACACTCAAACTAACACACACACACACACACACACACACACACACACACACACACACACACACACACACACACACACACACACACACACACACACACACACACACACACACACACACACACACACACACACACACACACACACACACACACACTACAGCGTGGTGTACCCGTGTTGTCGTGCCAGATGCGGATCTTCCACACCTCCCCCAGGCCGTGGGGCGTCTCCAGGTGGAAGTGGTCCAGCCCGCCCCTCTGGAAGGCCCCGTGCCTCCGCAGGTGGCGCGCTCCACTCTTAGTCACACCGTACAGACACACGCCTACGTGTGCCGTGGTGCCTGTTGGGTAATCCACAAGATCGCCTTAGAGAGTGTGTGTGTGTGTGTGTGTGTGTGTGTGTGTGTGTGGTGTGTGTATATAGTTTGAGTGTGTGTGTGTGTGTGTGTGTGTGTGTGTGTGTGTGTGTGTGTGTATAGTTTGAGTGTGTGTGTGTGCGTCCCCCTGAGTTCTGACCTGCTCCCTGCCTCCAGCCGGTCTTGACCAGGACCCGGTAGTGGTAGGTCCCCGGCGGCCCACACAGAGGCACCTGGGCCAGCCTCCGGGCCTCCAGGTGGTCCAGCTTGTGGGCGATAAGGCCCAGCAGCAGGTGGGTCACCAGCAGGACCACACACACCATGCCCACCAGGACGTTGAGGACCGGCCCGTCCGACTGGAGGGGGCAGGATCGGTTAGGACACCGTAAATAAACATTTAGCAGAATATCCCTTGACATAAATTCATTTGGATAGAAAAACCTTAACATTTCTGTACGAATTCCCACCTCCCTCCACATCCTAGCTTTATATACATTTTATATAAATGTTATAATAACATTTTGTATGTTTAAACAACCTGTTTCATTGATTCATAACTCACTTATACTTTATAAACCACATAAGACACCCTCCCCTTTATGATGACGCCTACGAGGCCTCCCATACCGGCGGTAGCAGCACCACGGCCCCGGGGTGAATGAACAGGCTGGCCCCGAACATGGTGAGGTGCCGGGTGAGGCACCGCGCCGAGCGGAGGGTGCTGCCCTCCAGTGGCCGCAGCCCGTCACTGCGCCAGCGTCCCTCGGTCACGCTGTAGTACCGACACAGAGAGCTGAAGACGCACACTGAGGCCTCGACGGGGCCACCGCCACTGCCAGCGTCCGGCGACAACTTCAGGCGGACAGAGAGGGAACCCTGGGTGCCGTTTAACCTGTGAGAGGTGGAGGAATAATAACAATTAATACGTTTATTTGTCATAGGCTCAGAACACTATAATCAGACAATACAATACAGAGACACAATACAGAGAAAGAACAACGTAAACTCAGTACTCTAGCAGCCCGGAGCTGCGCCAAACTCTAATGGCCTGTTCCTTGGCCCCTCATTCACAGAGAGCTGAACTCACAGCGGGGAGAGGAAGATGGACTCCTCTGTGCAGTCAGCCTGGGAGGAGAGGGAGAGGTCCAGCTCGCGCACCAGGGGAGAGGGACCCGATGGGACGGGGATAACCTCCATCCTGACCCGAGCCGAGCTGGCCGGCGCTCTGGCTCCTTACCGAGGCATCATGGGAGAGAACAGACATGTCACCTCATCCAGCGCACGCAAAACATCCTCTGGATGGAGAGTTTGAAACACAGTTGAAATGTTTTTCAACCTAATTTTCCAATTTATTTCTGTACTAAAACATGGAATTAATGTTGAATACCAATCGATAGTTCATACATTTCACACATTGGAAGCGCTTCACCAAATATCAATATTTTAGGGGGAGCTGTGTGTGTGTGTTAAGACATACAGTATCCATGGTTCAGTAGAAGAAGAAGAAGATGAAGAAGTACCTGGGCCCAGGCTGAAGTTGAGGCTAAGATACAGCCCTGCCTCATCACTCAGACCATCCACAGCCCGGACGGTGAAGTTGACCCAGACTTCAGGAGGCAGAGTGAACACAATCATACCGTCTCCTCCTCCTCCTCCTCCTCCTCCTCCTCCTCCTCCTCCTCCTCCTCCTCCTCCACCTCCACCTCCCCCCACGGGGCCTCTGCAGGGCAGGGTGAGTCGGATGGCCCGTTCTGGGGACAAATCGCGGACGACTATGGGCCGGCCTTCAGGGGTGCTGAGCTCCATGGCGACCACGGCGGTGGAGATGGGCGGGTCCACGCCGAGGCCAGCGGGGTCGTCCAGCGCCAGGAGCACCTGCACCACCTCAGAGCTCCCGTTGGCCAGGTGCTCCGCCAGGGCCCGCGGGATGTGGAACCGACACGGGGCCGGGGCCGGGCCGGAGCCCGGCAGGTTCCGGCGCGGCCCGGGTCGTCCAACGGTCTCGGTGCAGAGGAGGTCGGAGGGGTTTCCTTGGAAACCGGCGGTGGCGATGTGCGGTGCGGTGAGAGAGAGGGGCTCCTCGCCGTGGACGCGGGACCGCATCAGAGAGCGTACGAGGGCCCCCGCGTAGCCCAGCACCGCCAGGGACCCCCCCCCCGGGGGGCCCGGCTGAGTGGCGTTGGAACCGGAGACCCCAGGAGACCGGGAGGAAGCCGTCAGGATGTTGTCTATGGAGCCCACGGGACAAAGACGGACAGTCAGCCACACTCATCCATCACTAGACCACTCTGTGAACAGAGCCGACACCACACAGAACATTGTCTTTCGGTTTTTGAACAAAACACATCATTCATTACTCATCTTAAAACATGATTAAATGTGTTGATCTTTGTCCTCGGGAAACACGGTTACAGAAAATCCATACCAGCATATCTCATATGCCCATTCTACTTCTCGTCAAGTCCACACAGCCCACCGTGGAGCCCGTCAGATACCCTTCAGGTTACCTAGAAGGTGAAGGATCTTTCCTCCGGCGTGCAGAACGGACGACGTCCAAGTGCCCTTGTGTTCCTCCATCACACGGACCATCCGGCCCACAGCTTCCAGAACCTTCTCCTGACAGCCGGCCGCTTTACTAGGGCTGGCCTGGGGACGGACACTTTGGTCGATGATGCGTGAAGACGCCTCTGTTATGTTCTTATAGTCTGTATTGAATGTTTTCTCCTATGATATTATGTCCTGCAATGTTTCTTTGTTTTATTGGGAGGTTTCTGAGCAAATGAGCCAAAACTGAAAAGTGTCCTAGTGAAGAAAGAGGAATTATAATCAAGTACAATTAAGTTACACCTTAATTGTAGAGCCCTTAATCCAAGTGACAGTCTGAAAAAGGTTTCACAGGCTTCATTACATCCCTAGCCCTCAGCCCTATAAAGGGCAAGGAACAAGTCCCTTGACTGTTAAGGAAGAAACCCGTCGTAGCGCTAAGTCGATTATCTAGTAGATTGTTAGGTAGATATTGTTCTATATGTTCTAGATTAGGTAGATATTGTTCTAGATATTGTTTGCCAACTTATTGTACTTCTACCTGAGCACTGGCTCAGGAGACTTGGAGACTTGTTAGAAATGCACTTTAGACTTCTGGTGACGAGTTGTTCTCTAACCTTCCTTTGTTGAAACACACTATTGTAAGTCGCTTTGGATAAAAGCGTCTGCTAAATGACTGTATTGTAATGTAATGTAATGTATTGTAATGTAATGTAATGTAACCCGAAGAAGGAACACAAGAAGACCAGATCCATCCTTCCCGGGAGGAGTTAGGAGTGCGATGTGCAGACATAACGGGAGCATGACGAGCACGGTTGTGTCAGTAGGTCATTGAGTGGTTGGGACGAGGGAGAGGGAAAAGGTGACGGTGAGGAGGGTGGAGATGAACTCACGGTGCTCAGGCCCAGCGCCGAGCTCACCTGGCCCACGTCCTGGAGCGTGGAGACGGGGAGAGAGGCCAGGGCCCGCGTCACGCTCCCTCGTAGGTCCCCCGTGTCCCAGGCCTCGCCGTCCCTCCCCTGAGACTCCATCTTGAGAAAGAGGTCACATACAACAACTGAAAGCACATTAGATAGATAATGAATGTTCATTTTAATAACCCACAGAGGTCCCGGCCGTTGTACCTGGTCGAGGTGGCTGGTGAGGGCTAGGGAGTAGGCGATGATCTCCTGGGGGTTGCCATGTTGGAGTAAAGTCCACAGCTCCGTCTGGCTCTTGTTTCTAAGCCAATCACTGGCTCCGCTGCCCATTCTGGGCTGTCCAAGTGTCACGGTTCTGCAAAAAGAAGAACACATGATGATCCGTTGGGACATGAAGTGTACTCCAGGGTAGCTGAAACAATAACCCCCAAAATCATTTTGGTTTAAGAGGACGTTTAAGGAGGTTTAGGAGGTTTAAGAGGACGTTTAAGGAGGTTTAGGAGGTTTAAGAGGACGTTTAAGGAGGTTTAGGAGGTTTAAGAGGACGTTCAGATAAACGTCGCCACAGGGCTCACCTGTTGAGGGCGACCACCGCCGCCCCCAGCTGGTCCTCCACCAGCAGGAGAACCCTGATCGCCGTCCCGTCTCTCCCCGGCTCGGGGCCTCCAGCGGGGACCAGGGTCCTGAACGAGGACCGGGTGCCCCTGTAACCATGACAACGTAGATGTGTTAGATGTATCTTTCGTATTCAGTGTCAAACATAAGGCTGGCCGATACGGAAAACATTTAATATCATTATAATCACAGGGAATTTGACACAATATGACATGATATTCTTATGAATTAAAAAGCATTCTGAACAGTCTAAAACTAGTTTTTCCCTTTCTCTCTGACGTTTCGATGGTCATCGAATGGACATTTAGACGGTCATATTGTAATCATTTTGAGGGGAAATCTTCTCATTGTAATGGAAGTAATTCAGTTAGTAAAGTAGTAAACTAGCTTTAATCGACACCTTCAATTTGCGACGATACAACACCATTCAAAACAATTATATTGTATAACTGCCCAGCCCTATATGAGCACGTCGACCCGTGTCACCCGATGTCTAAACCGTGCGGTCAGGGTGCGGTTCCAGGCCGGACGGGCCTCCCGGTATCCACCTGTAGAGGGTGAGCAGGGAGCATGGGGTGGGACCCCCCCAGCACGGGGTGGGACCCCCCCAGCACGGGGTGGGACCCCCCCAGCACGGGGCCACCTGGAGGCTGTAAACCAGCTGGGACCCCTCACTGCCGCCGGGCCTCCAGCCTGAGGAGGGTGGACACAACAAGCCTCGACATGAAACACCACATCCACCGTCCAATAAGGTGAATAAAACCTTCACGGAGCCATTGAAGACACCTCCTATTCACCTCCTATTCACCTCCTATTCACCTCCTATTCACCTCCTATTCACCTCCTATTCACCTCCTATTCACCTCCTCAATTCAATCACGGTGTTTCAAAGCCCTTTGTTAGACCTTAAATGTAACCTTAACTGAAAGTTGCTACTGCAACTACTACTGAATATTATATAATGTTACTACTAAATATAACATATTATTTGCACTACTACTATGTACTACTAATATTATATATGTCCTGAAATTAAATGTGCTATATTATACTACCAATGTTACTACTACTACTACTACTTCTTATTTGCTATGTACTACTACTACTACTACTACTAATTATACATGTCCTTAATTATAATGTGCTACATGATACTACCAATGCAATTACCGCTGCTCCTGCTACTAATAATATTATTATTATTTAGAATTCAGGAGGATATAAACTATATCTATAATCATCCCTCAGGATGATTAATAATGATTAGTATTGATCATTATGAAGACATATGCGTTACCAGAGCAGTTATAGGACACCTCCGTCCCCAGCGGGTGAGGGTCGGTCTCCGGGAGCACCAGAGCACACCTCCCTCCCCGGGGAGCAGGGCGGGGCTCTAGGGCCAGGCCGGCGCTGCCCCGCGGCCCTCCTCCTCCTCCTCCGTCAGCCCGGGAGGCGGTGAGCGTGAAGACGTAGCTCCGGCCCTCCTGCAGGACCCCCGGCCGCACCGCCAGGTGGGGGGAGCACCGCCCCGTGGAGGTGGTGACCTGGTCCAGGTGGAGGGGGGAGCCGTCCGGACCCTCAGCGCTCCACTCGTACTGGACAGGAAACACAAGTCTCCTCAAACACACGGCTATTTCATTTTCTACTAAATGTTTTTAAATTTTCTACTAAATGTTTTCTCTTCTCTATATTCTTATATTTCTTCTTCTTATTAGTTTTTTATTTTATTTGTTGAGATAGATAGATATAGATACATATTTACAAAATAGCTAAATATCACTGCTTATTATTGATTCAATTCTGTATATTGTTCTTATAATAATAATCATAATAATAATAATCATGAAACATGACTAACGATGATTAAAGGTATGGATAAATACTACAGCTATATACTATATACTATACTTATGGCTGTTCTAGATGAATGCCACTGCTCCGTCATGGAGGCCGGTGTCGGGTGGAGGAGGAGCCTCACCTGGGCGTGGTCGCCACACTGCTCACAGTGTCCCCACAGAACCACGGGGTCGCTGTAACTCACGACGCGGGAAGAGGAAGAGGAGGAGGAGGAGGATGAGGAGGAGGCCGACGAAGAGCAGGATAGGCAGTCCGCTGTCACGGCGAGCACCGTCCCGGCCTCACGCACCGTCACCTGAACACAGGAAACGCTGCACCCTCAGGACTCGTCTCTTCCGCCATCGATTAGCCGTCCGAGGAGGACGTTATCCCACCGCTTCTTTGTGCCGGGATGGATGAGCCTCACCGGGGCAACAAGATAATGTTTGCACAAGATAATTGGCTACTGTCGTAGGAGAAGCTGCAGAAGCACCTCTGAGATCTCGTTGATTACGCTTATCTTTAAATGGCTATTAGAGTATATATTGTCTCGAGGAGTGGTTCCTGGACCTTTGGACCCCCTGCTGTGTACCCCCCTTCACGTCTCTTATGATAGATATGAAGACAAGACGGTGTTATTAACTATTTAAGGTCCTGTACCCCCTCAAACATTGAATATCCTGCTGTGTACCGTCTGTACCTCTCATCTGATGTTACGTATGTGTTATTAACTATTTTGCTCTTTATTCAACCTCATAGAAAGCCTTCTCATATTTCAAATGTGAGGTGCACACCAGCTCAAACACAATATGAATGACCTCTCTGGAAAAGTTGTATTAAAATATTAAGATAAGATTTAAAAATAAATGTCAGATTCTGTTCTTGTAATAACCCAAAAACTGACCAATTGAGGCCGAGTAGTGGTGGCTGTGTGTTTGTTTAAACGTGTGTTTATTTTTGACACAGAGAGGCTAACACAGAGGTTTTGTTGGCGTACCCCTGGACCTAACTGTGGTACCCCTGCGGGTACAGGTACCCCACTTTGGGAATAGCCGGTGTAGAGTACCGGGGGGGGCTACGTGCTCACCGTCTGTGTGGTGGAGACGGCCGTCCTCTGGGCCTTGTGGACGGTGAGGGTGACCACGTACGCCCTCCCGCTGTACAGGGTGTTCCCAGGGACCCTCATTTGACTGGAGCTGCTGTTGTCAATGTGTTGCCATGGAGAGTCAAGCGCTGTGGAAGTCTAATCAAATAAATAAAGAAATAAATAAAACAAAATAAATAAAAAAATAACTGAATACATAAATATAAAAATAAATATAGATATAGTATAAATAATTAGACAGAGAGAGTGCGGATTATAGGCAACAGAGCCGTACCTCATCAGTAAAGTCCCAGCCATACTCCAAGCGGTCGTCCGTGTCCGGTCGGGCGTCAGGGTCGTGAGACTGCGAGCCGTCCAGGATCAGGTCGCTGAGAGAGGGCCACACTCTGACGGAACCCCCCCTGATGACGGCCACCAAGGCGCTATGGGCCACCGTCAACGACGCCTCTCTCCGGACTCTGAGAGGAGTTCCGCAGAGGGAGGTCGCGAAGAAGACCACGACATACCGGCCCACCTCCAGAGTCCCCCCCGGCACGGACAGCAGAGGCGTGGTCACCGAGACCTCGCCGCCGAGGTTCACCGAGGTCGCGGTGATGGCGCCGCGATGGTCGTCCGACCTCCGGAATATTTCCCACAGGTAGGCAGCCTTGTAAGCGGAGCAGTTTTTGTCATCCACGATGGCTTCGAAGTAGCTGGGGCTGGACCTCGGGATGGTAACACGGCTCTGGACCAACGCGGCTCGAGGGCCGCTGCACCGTAGATCCCGGACCTCCACACGGAGCCGAGCCGACGCCCGGCTGACGTTATTCGACACATTGACCGTGATCTCAAACTCCCCAGGAGTACGGTACGTATGACTGCCCGTGTTGTTGTCTGTCACTAAAACTTCAGCGGAGTCTCCAAAATTCCAGCTGAATTCGAGGTTACTCCCGCCACTAACATTGGCCAGAATGTTGACCATGTATCCGGTAAATATGCTGTCTAATTGACCGAAAAGATGTACGTCCTCAACAGCCCACTCAACCAGAAATGTCTCATTCAGAGACTGTGAGCAGGCACCGTTTCTGGCCTCAACACGGACAGACAATGTGCCACTTCCGGGTGAAGAAAAGGTCACTTCCTGTCCGGTGACCTGCACAGGAACAAACCCCTCCAGAGAAAACGTCCAGGTATAGACGGCCAGCCGGCTACCATGGACTTCTGCTTTGAAACGGGTGTCTGTGAGAGCACTCAAAGTGTTAGAACAACAGCCCGCCATGTGCAAACCCCTGACACGCTCGCTCACTAAGACAGAGGAAGTGACCTCGGCACTGCTGACCAGGTTCCACGCCTTCACCGTCACCACGTGCCGTCCGAGAGGGAGGCCGGATAAGACAAACCGGTCCTGTAGAAATATCGGCCCGTGATTAGAGTCTGCCGCCGCCAGGACGTAGCTGACGTTGGTTCCGGTGGAAACCAGCGGGGTGAACACCACCGGGTCTTCTGCGCATACACTCGACCCGCTCTGGTCCACAGTCAGACCACTGATAGCTTCCTGGACGTTAATGCTGTGTGTAACCGCCTTCCAGCTCACCCCATTGGAGACGTTCAAAGACACCTCATAAACTCCATGGGTGAATGAATGGTTAAAGGATTGACCGAAGCGTTCAAGGAGAGGGGCTCCCACGCCTGTGGCGACCTCCCATTCCCAGGTGGGATCGCTGCCTCTACGGACAAATCCTCGAAGCGTAACGGCAGCACCCGCGTTGACGTTAAACAGACGTGGCATTGGGTCGATGTGAAAGTCGACGTCTCGAAGCTCCTCCTGGACTGTCAGCTCTATGGTGGCGCTGACATGGCCGAGAACATTCTCTACCCTGGCGGTGACCCGGTGGAGACCAACACTTCCGTACACACGGTGAAGAAACGGCGTGCGTGTCCTCAGGGGTGAAACATCCAAGTTGACATACCAACCATACTGGAGGTCGGACCCCGCAGCCACACTGACAGACATATTCACCGGTTTTCCTGCCGCTACCAGGTCTGACGGCGTTGTTAGTTTCGCCCCGACCACTCGTTCTACCGCCACGAGCGATACATTAGCAGTCGTCTCACCCAACTTGTTGGAGGCTGTTACATGGACAGAGGCCTCGCCGGGACTTTCGAGGATCAGCCTGAAACGGTCTCCCAGGCCTGCAGACTGCCGTGTTCCTCCGTAAACAGAGAACCAGCTGTAGGTGATGTTGGAGCCACGTGCCAGGGAAGCGGCACAGTGCACGCCCTCCTTAGTCGCCGCATATTTCCCACGTGTCAGATCGCCACACACGACGTGAAGTCCCTCTATCCTTTCCTGAGCTTGGATTGAAATGGCTGCGCGGGGTGCGCTTCCCGAGTCCCGAGCGACGACGCTGACCCGATATGTTCCTGCCGTGGGAAACGTGTACCTCAGCTGACGTCCCCGTCCCTTTACAGTCATGCCGTCTACGGACCACACATACCCGCCGACAGCCCCGCCGACAGCCCCGCCCAGCGCCGTTATAACGGTGTCCTCGCGTACCGCAGCGTAGGGCCGGTCGGTACGAAGGATGAGGTCTGTCGCGGGAAGCAAAACACTCACTTCCAGGGTGGCTGAGGCTCGGCTGACTGCGTTCCATGCTATTGCCACGACGGCGAAGCGGCCAGCGGAGGTAAACAAGTGGGAGACGTTCTGGTTGGTCTCCCCCGGGGAACCATCACCGAAATCCCAAATCACGGAAACATTGGTTCCTGTGCAATTGAGGACCCAGAAGGAAGCGGTTGTGTTGGCAGTCAGTGCACCGGTTGAACCGCGGTGTGCCACAAACGGCTCGCCCACGGGTTGTTGTACGGCAATACCGATTTCTGCGGATTTTCGGCTCACTTTGTTACTCGCGATTACCGACACGTCTTCCATCCCTTCCTCGTTGTAGATAAAACACCTGTCAGCGATGGCCGTTTCACTCGACCGACCCCGGGAGCTGAGCCATGAGAACAGGTAGCCGCTCTGTTGAGGAAGCACGTGAACGCTAACACACACTTGTTCTCCGACTGCCGCCACACTCTTGGACGTGTGCAAAGCCACGCTGGATATGGAAGCTTCCACACAGAGGCTGACGTCGAAGTAAGCGGAGCTGAAGGGGCTGACCACGGTAACATTCAGGTGAAACGTACCCGCGTTTGAATACGTATGTGTCGCGGTGGGCATTCCGATCACTGTGGTGAAAGGCGCTGCCTCTCCAAAGTCCCAATGGAAGGAACACGCTGATGCGTTTCCAGTTACCAGCGCCGTGAAGCGTATATCCCGCCAGGCGCTGATGCACTCCGTCGGCTGTATCCCGCCGACGCTTAACCGGTAGACCTCGACGCCGATGGACCGTCGGACCTGACCAAGAGAATTGGAGGCCGTCACGACCACGGTATGGTTCCCCGGAGACCGGTAAACGTGGGACGCGGTGGCATTGTCGCCACCTAGGGGCCGCCGCCGCGACAGCATCCCGTCGCCAAAATCAAATTCCCAAACGACGCCGCTTCCGGAGGCCACCCGCCCACGCACCTCCGTGGCGGTGTGAAGCTCCCGGGGTACGTCGGAGCTCAGGGTTAAACCGGCCACCTCCTCCGCCACCTCCACTGCCAGCCAGGACGTCAGGGCGGAGGCACCGTTGTCGGCTCGCACGGTGACGTTGTAGAGGCCGATGGACCCGAAGGCTCGACCCATCCTGCCCTGGGAGCTGAGGAGAGGCGGGGTGCCATCACCGAAACTCCACGTGTAGGAGAGGCCGGAGTCCTGGGGCAGGACCTCAGCTTCCAGAAGGAAGGGCCTGTTGACCGGGGTCACCGCAGGGGAGGAGGCCAGCAGGACCAGACGAGTCAGTCGAGGGCGAACATTCACCGGGGTAGAACTCTCTATGCTGTCGTAGGGGTTGGACACGTGGACCTGGAGTGTGTAGTCACCTGCAAGTCGCACACACACACACACACACACACACACACACACACACACACACACACACACACACACACACACACACACACACACACACACACACACACACACACACACACACACACACACACACACACACACACACACACACACACACACACCCTTCCGTTAGTCTCCTCACTGCCTCACCCGTCTCTGTTGCTCTGTTATGCGTGTGTCTCTGTGTGTACTGTATATTTCTGTGTGTGTGTGTGTGTGTGTGTGTGTGTGTGTGTGTGTGTGTGTGTGTGTGTGTGTGTGTGTGTGTGTGTGTGTGTGTGTGTGTGTGTGTGTGTGTGGTGTGTGTGTGTCAGTAAGGGGGGGGGGGAACGACGACCACGTACCAGGGTTAAGATAGGTGTGGCTGACGTTGTCCTGAACATACACCCGTCTCTCTCCCCTCTCCACCAGCCCTTCTGTAGTCTGACAAGGAGCTGGGTGAGAATGGCTCACATCGCTGCTGTTATCACCAAAGCTCCACCTACCAGACACATACAAGCACATGGAAATGTTTGTTTAGAATTGTATATATTTTTTCTGTACATGGACAACATGGAATGTTGATGGACTTCTGTTAAATGGAATGCATTTATACAGCGTTTACCCAAAGTGCTTTACAATTTGTGCCTCACATTCACACATTCATACCCCTAAGGCGGTGTCAGTCATTACATTACATTATATTACATTACATTACATACATTATATTACATTACATTACATTTAGCAGACGCTTACAATAGTGCGTTCAAAAAAGGTAGGTGAGAACAATATTCAGGTAAAAGTACTAAAAGGGTTAGGGTGTCTTGCTCAGGGACACCACGACGGCTAGGAGGAGGAGCAGCGGGAATCAAACCAGCAAACGTCCGGTTGCCAGACAACCTGCTACCTCCTGAGCTAATGCCGCCCCATGTTTCTGATAAAACCTGAGAGAGAGAGAGAGAGAGAGAGAGAGAGAGAGAGAGAGAGAGAGAGAGAGAGAGAGAGAGAGAGAGAGAGAGAGAGAGGAGAGAGAGAGAGAGAGAGAGAGAGAGAGAGAGAGAGAGAGAGAGAGAGAGAGAGAGAGAGAGAGAATCCATCCCTCCTACCTGAAGGTCACCCCGAGGGCGATGTCCACCTTGACCCTGAGGCCGTACAGGTGTGTGTCGGCCACCGCCACGACCGACCCGGGGGACAGGAACTCCGGGTCGGCCAGCGGCGCCATGACGTCTGCGGTCAGCAGAAGGTCTCGCGACTGGGAGCTCACGGGATTGGCCGCCGTCACCTTAAACATGGGAAGAGGTTGTCCTCGATGGGTCGCCGTGTTGGTTATGAAAGAGATGGGTATGGAGACAAGACTCCGTAGACACCGTAGACTAGATATGATATCGGAGTAAATAATGCAGACAATCATCTGACCTGGAGTCTGTACTTGGCAGGTTTCTTCAACACCAAAATGTAGGAGTCTCCTTCAGAGGTGAACACCTCCCCCTGGTTCATCACCCAGGTGGAGGTGAACACCTCCCCCTGGTTCATCACCCAGGTGGAGGTGAACACCTCCCCCTGGTTCATCACCCAGGTGGAGGTGAACACCTCCCCCTGGTTCATCACCCAGGTGGAGGTGAACACCTCCCAGGTGAACTTCACAGATGAGCCTGTTTGTGCTCTGGCTCTGAATGACTAGGAGGTGAAACGTCAAAATAAGAGATTGTACAATGAATTATGGCGGCTAAAGTGTGTGTGTGTGTTTGTACAGACATCCTTACCTGTGGCAGGTCAGTTAGGACCCTCAGGTGTCCATGGGGCTCCACAGAGAGTCCCGTCACGGCCTCGTAGCCCCACACCCTGAGGCTCACCTTCTGGGTGCTCACCGGGTTCACAGCACCCACGTCCAGGGTGTGCACTCCAGGGGACAGCAACACCAGCGTCACGGAGGAGAACCGGATGTCGGGGGACAATTGCTCGCAACCGATCCAGGATCCGATCAACTCCTCCGGGCAAAACTGTAGAAACGGAACCCCGGTCTGGAGCACGGGAGCCGACCATGAGCTGCTGGCATGGGGCCCCCCGGACCGAATCCTGACCACGAGGAGAACCGGGGCGCCGATTTGAATGTGGAGCCGGTTCTGGTCGTCAGGCCGGGGGTGGATGACCTCGAGTCCTGATATGCGGCGATGCAGAGGCGTAGCGGGACCAGGACTAGGGCCAGGACCGGGGTCCGGGGTGACCTCCGTCTCGGGGAAGTCACGGCTCTTCCCGGGCAAAGAGTCTGCGTACACCACCCGCAGATCGCACACCACCGCGTCCACCCAGCGTCCGCCCACAGGTGGGGAAGAAGAGAGGCCTCCTTCCCACCAGCCCCCTCCGCCACCCTCAGAGCTCCTGAGTGACAGGTAGCTCTGGCGCCAAGGAGAGTGGAGGGACGGCTGGCTGGCGGGACAATGCAGGAAGTCCCCAGAGCCGCGCGTGTGTTGCACGGCTAAGACATCGTCTGGATAGACGGTGAGCTTTCTGTCAGGCAGAACCAGCTGCAATGGAAACACGGCGCGGAAGCAAAGCTTTTATATTACAGGGAACAAAGGCCCTCTAGACACTAGAGGAACTCCTTTCCCAGTAAGAGAAACTATTTCCAAAAAAGTAAAGTCAATTAAACAGTTGGTTGTATGCTTTAAAATATTTTTTTTGAATTCATTGATAAAACCCAATTAATAGCAAAACTGAAGCGGCAAAACTAATATGTACAAAAATGTATAAATGTATTGTTGATTCAGTCTTGCTGTCTATTTTACGGTTTATTGAAAGACATAATAACTACCCATATTCAATTGGCTTCTTGTCTGATCATTTGAGCAGGTTGGCGGTTGATGGCAATGTGGGCCGAAGGTTGGCCAACATTCTAAAGTTCGCCATTGGTGTTTCTTGGGGCAGTGCGTGATCACAAAGACGATAGAAGCAACGATAAACCAAATGCGATACCCACAGACGAACCACAGACAAAAACCATACCGACCGTCCTAAAGTGTCTACCTACTCGCACGGTCGTCAGCTCTCGGACGGGGTCCACCTGGAGAGGCAGGTCGGCCACCAAGTGGTAGAAGGGCGGCGTGGCGGGGTATCTGGGGGGCAGCGAGTAGCTGAGGCCGGCTCTGGCGGCGGGGGGAGGGGACCGGTCGTAGGGGCTGCAGGGCTGGACCATGGGCACGCAGACCTCCAGCAGGTGGCACCAGTAGTGTCCCACTGCACAGCCCCCCGTGGTGTTGCACAGGGGGACCTCCGAGCAGCAGCTGAACGGGTTCAGAAGAGGACTGCAGCCTTTTACACACACACACACACACACACACACACAGGGAAGGAAAGAAATATATGTATAATAAATCACAAATAACAAAACACACTGGGCTGTTATAGCAGGGCAAACATAGGTGTAGCCCCCCTGACATTAACATCTGGTAGGTAGGCAGGTATAGGTAGGTAGGCTTCCTTAGTAGAGTGGTAAGGGGGCAGACCCATATAGTAGTCAGTGTTATGAGAGACACCCGTGTTTGTCCTCCGATGATGATGTCTCTGCGGGGTCAAAGTGGGGTCAAAGTGGGTCTGTTTCCCAACAAAAAAGGATGTATATGTCATGAGAAGCGACCCTGTTCAGACCTGGGGGTACGAGATGATGAGTGGGTCTGCAGTAAGGCCTGAGGACCTGCACTCGGCCCAGACTAGGAAGAGAGCTGGGCTGGACCACCAGCTCCACCGACACCAGGGAGCCCGCGTGGGCGAACCACAGGCCAGGGAACAGCTGCATCTGTAGGGGGAGGTGAGCCAGTGAGCCAAGATACAAGATGCTTTATTGGCCATTTGTAACATCAATGTAAGTACAATGGAAACAATGGAATGCTTACTCCCCATTCCCTCCCGTAGTATGAATTTTTAAATCAATTCGATAAAAAAAATACTATATACAATAAAAATGAACATAAAAAGAACAATATAGTGACGAATGATATTAACATGTTTTGAATTGTGCAAAAAGATTGTTAAAGCATAGTAAAGTGCCAGTAGAGCAGCAGCCTCATGAGTACAGGGCAGAACAGGGCAGAACAGTGAGTGAAAAAACGTTATTTTCAGATGAATCCCTGCATGTCTTTAACAACCGTTTTCTCTTGCGTTTTCTCTCTCTTCCCTTCAGCCCCTGTAGGTCAGGGACCTCAGGAGTCCTCCTCCTAAGGTCTCAGTGAGACTACTCAAAGACTCTTTCTGTGTTATCTAATTGGTAAATGCTCTACCTTGCTCTACCTCCAGAGCTACTGACCTCCACTGCGTGGTGCCCGGGGTCGGGCGTGTTGGGCAGGGTGGGGAGCTCTACTCGGGGGTAGACACCCGTCATGAGGGCCACCCCCGTCAGGTAGCTGTCCACAGACGGCAAGGACGCTGAAGAGAGAGACAAACAACATCAACAACAAATAGCATTTGCATTTAGGCCAAATGTTGAAATCACAACGTCACAAAATAATGTACAGAGCGTACTGTCAAGAACTACGGCGTTTCCTTTATTAACAAGCTTAATAATATATTATATATATATATATATATACATACACACGTATATAATAACATAATATATAATACATTACAGGTCCTTCCTTAACAAGCCCCCAAAAGCGGAACCAGAGCTCAGGTAAAAGTACAATAAGTTGGCTCCCTAGATTTGACACAATAAGTCCATCAAACAGCGAATAAGCAATAGTTAATTAACAAATAAACAAGCAACTAATTAGTTTGTCATCTTGTAGGTCGTCTGCCTCATGCTTCTGAAACACACGGTTACAGTGCGGCATGTTGTAGCACGTTCCTCGAGAGGCGGGAACAAAGTTCTTTGATCAGAATCCAAAGCAAAGCGGTACCCGTCACTTCTCTTTCACAGAGGAAGGCGTGTTGCTCGCTGCACCCCGTCCATCGCCACCGCTGCTGCTGCACAAATTCCAGCCTCCCCAGCGCCACCTGAGGGCAGAGCCCTGGACCCCCGCCCCCACCTGCCCTCCATGGACCGGGGCCTTCTGACCCTAAGGCCCCCCCGGGACCCGGGGACCCCTCTGCACCGCCCACAGCCCTGAGCCACACCCACACTCTGGACTTCCTGCACCGTGACAAGAAGAAGAAGAAGAAGAAGAAGAAGAAGAAGAAGAAGAAGAAGAAGAAGAAGCATACAAAATAGAGTAGAATAAGTCACTGATATTTCTCTGTTTTTTTACACAGCCCTTAAATCACAATTACAGTTTAAAGGGGTCCACATTATGATGAGGTTCCTCTGACCCTTGACCCTACGAGCAAGGGACACAATTACCATTGATTGATTCATTGTTATGAAAGGAAGAAACCGTGGGAAGAAACCGCAGAGTGGGGGATCATAACAATAACAATAAGTCAAACTGTTTCAGTAAAGTTCAATGGAAAACAGAACAGCGGTGACAGGAGGATATGGGGGAGGTTAAACCTCTACAAACCATTGCATGTTTTAACAACATGGGTGGCCTCCAACACACACACACACACACACACACACACACACACACACACACACACACACACACACACACACACACACACACACACACACACACACACACACACACACACACACACACACACACACACACACACACACACACACACACACATACACATTCTCATATGCATAACAGGACCATGGACTGACATGGGGAAGGAGTGTTGGATGAAGCTCTGGAGCTGGGCTCCGTCCACCGCCGCCAGGTCCCCTGACCCGGGCTCCCTGCAGGCGCGGGGAGCCCGGGACCAGGAGGACCCCGTCCCAGAGAGCCAGTAGCACCGCTGGCCCACCTGGTCTATCTGAGCCCCCTCTGGACAAGGACCTGTGTCTGGAATGTATAATGAAGGAGACAATAACCATCATTCTCTCATGTTATTATTAATAATCAGAAATAAACATTAGTTGTAAACAGACAAGGGGGGGGGGGGGTTAGTGCACATCCGTGGCGAACCGTGTCTATCACAACTGGACCTTCTGTTGACCATAGTTGGTAAAGGTATGAAATGTAGTGAAGTAACAGCCCAACACAGACCACCACACACAGACTATTGATGAAAGGGACGGTCTAAAACAATACGTGAAAAGGCTTAACGTAACTTAAAGTTCCAAAACAGCGATCAATAATCACCAAATGTCTCTGGCATATGTCTTTCCATTAGCACTTTCAAATATCAAAACCTAGATCCTACTATTATGGAAGTTATGTTACATTAAGTGTTTTCCTCTCATAAAGCTGCGTTAAGACTTTTCCTTACTGACTCAATAGAGGAAAACACTTAATGTCACATAACGTCCATAATGGGAG
Organism: Muraenolepis orangiensis; assembly: GCA_027704905.1. Classification (NCBI taxonomy): domain Eukaryota; kingdom Metazoa; phylum Chordata; class Actinopteri; order Gadiformes; family Muraenolepididae; genus Muraenolepis; species Muraenolepis orangiensis. The sequence continues at coordinate 1,877,069 of CM051014.1, read as the reverse complement.
GATTTAAGTTGAGATATTGACAGGTGAGTGCTAATGACAAGACATATGCCAGAGAAAGTAGGTGATTATTGATCGTGGTTTTGTAACTCTTAGTTACGTTAAGTCAAAACTCTCAATTCAAATGCACAACAATGCTTAACAAACTCAGCCATTAACTAATCAGTCAACAAGTGTGTGGAAACAAAATGCAACAACCTGCTCAACGAGACGCAACACTGAGACAAAACCAGCAAAGACTAATGAGTCTCACTCACCAATGATGATCACTTAAAGACCAAATCCATTCTCCTGTCCTTCTGGATCGATAACCCGGTCATAAAGCTGATCACTGCTTTATGACCGGGTTATCAATGGATCGATAACCCGGTCATAAAGCTGATCACTGCTTTTCAGATCCTAAAGAAGTTAGGATCTGAAAAGCTATGGAAGCTAATGCAGTGAGTCGTATTGTTCTGTTCTGTTCCTCCTGTCCTTCTGTTTTTATAATATTAAAATGTCCTTTCCACAGATGCAGTGGTGACGGGGATCGTTACAACTTTTTTATAATGTCCATCTTTTCACTAAATGGTCGTCTTGAAAAGGGAACTAACAACAATTATAACAACATCATCTTCACCTGTTGCCATTTAGACGTAAAAAACCTACGTAGAAATCAAACAACGCAGCACTAAGCTAGATCCTAGGTCTGGAGCCAGTGAACCTTCTAGCGTACTATGGACCTGTGGGAAAATGAAAGATTACGCCCATTGGCTACAAATCACTTTATGATTGGTTGATCAGTCTAAGGGCCAAAGTCATCGGGAATACTTTGGTTGAAGGATATTCTTCCCAGCAACCTACAAAAATATCTGATTGGTTGCACTCAAATGCGTCGTGCATGGACCGAGAAAGACAAACAAATCAACGTAACTGTAATATAACAGATAACAACACAGATACCATTCTCATTTAATCATTTTATTTTAATTTTATTAAATTTTATTAAAACAATTAATTCGATTTTTTTGGTTTCATCTGAGAGTTCCAGGGTCTTCTCTGAATACCTTGGAGGCCCTGACGCTTCACCACTGGTGCACATACATGTTCATTCAAGTATTCATACATTGGCGATTTAAAGCACTTTATGCATGTTAAATCCTACACATATTCCCTATTAACCATACTGACTAACACAAAGTGTTTGTGTAATGTTGTCAATACGTTTGTGTAATGAATACATTTAATGTGCATGCATTCACGCTATTTGATAGAAAATAGAAATGTATTTGAAATCGGTTAATAAAAATATAAATGAAGATACCATTTCAAACAACAACAAACAAATCGTGAGGATTGAATCCTCTTTATTGGTCACATACATGAAGACATACAGTGAAACGTGTTCTCTGCATTTAACCCATCCTAGTATTAGGAGCAGTGGGCAGCTATTCATACAGCGCCCGGGGAGCAGTTAGGGTTAGGGTCTTCCTCAAGGACACCTCGACAGTTTTTGCTAGGAGGAGCCGGGGATCGAACCAGCAACCTTCCGGTTGTGAGGCGACCGCTCTACCTCCTGAGCTAGACTGCCGCCCAGAACCATGGTGTGTGACCTCCATTTCTGGAGGTCACACACTACACACACACTACACACACACTACACACACACTACAGTAGTGCACACACACTACACACACACTACACACACACTACAGTAGTGCACACACACTACACACACACTACACACACACTACAGTAGTGCACACACTACAGCACACACACTACACACACACTACAGCACACACTACAGTAGTGCACACACTACAGCACACACACTACACACACACTACACACACACTACAGCACACACACGTCTCACCTCCAGCAGAAGCACCAGCAGCACTGGTCCAAACCACGCAGAGCGTCCACATGAGTGAAGGCCAGCTATGAGCCGCCATGGGGTCGGCAGGTGGATCGCCTCACCACCACCACCTCCACCTCCACCACCACCACCACCCCCGCTGCAGCAGCAGCAGCCTCCTCCGTTTGAGTCAAGCGAGCGACAACCCAGCGCCTAACTCCCCCGGAGAGACCGGGAGACGGAGAGCGCTCTCGGCATGGCCGTCACCCCCCAGGGTTCTCCTCCTCGTCCTTCTCCTCGCTTCATCCACACGCCGTTTGTTTCTTGTTTGAGACAGTCCTCCGTCTGACTGACTACTACTCTCTTCTGACTCTCTCTCTCTGTCTCTGTCTCTGTCTCTCTCTCTCTCTGAGGGGAGGGTAGGGGGGGTTAAGGATGAGCCGATTGTCCTCTTGCTCCGAAGCCCCATGAGTTATAGGCCCTGGTCATTGTCTATCCCCGGAGCTTCCTGGGCACCTCGCACCCAGTCGCTCGGCAACCACCAGAGAAGCGTTTCTCATTCCATGTTGTTAAAAAACAAAGAGAAGCCCCAACTCACCGGGGGGGGGGGGGGGCTAAACAAACGCGGAGGAAGTCAAGTGATTTTCTTTACACTTCCAGAGCTTTTTCTCCCACTAGATTGTGCTTCAAGTCATCCCATCCTGCGTGGGGTGGAGGTGGAGGTGGTGGTGGGGTAGGGTGGGGTGGGGTGGAGGTGGTGGTGGTGGTGGGGTGGGGTGGAGGTGGTGGTGGTGGTGAGGTGGTGGTGGGGTGTGGAGGTGGTGGTGGGGTGGGGTGGAGGTGGTGGTGAGGTGGGGTGGAGGTGGTGGTGGGGTGTGGAGGTGGTGGTGGGGTGTGGAGGTGGTGGTGGGGGTGGGGTGGGGTAGGGTAGATGGGTGGAGGTGGTGGTGGGGTGGGGTGGGGTGGGGTGGAGGTGGAGGTGGAGGTGGTGGTGGGGTGGGGTAGGGTGGGGTGGGGTGGAGGTGGTGGTGGGGTGGGGTGGGGTAGGGTAGGGTGGGGTGGGGTGGAGGTGGTGGTGGTGGTGGGGTGGAGGTGGTGGTGGGGTAGGGTAGGGTGGGGTGGAGGTGGTGGTGGGGTAGGGTGGGGTGGGGTGGAGGTGGAGGTGGTGGTGGGGTGGGGTAGGGTAGGGTAGGGTAGGGTAGGGTGGGGTGGAGGTGGTGGTGGGGTAGGGTAGGGTGGAGGTGGGGGTGGGGTGCCCCCCTCCCTCTAAGGTCACAGCCTTCTCAGAGAGGAGAAGAGACTTTGTGACGCATGTGAAAAAAAGTAATTTAGGACTGATTTAGTTTTTCTCAGTGGGCAGTCTGCAACTCCAGAATCGTTAACGGCCCTTCGAGCTGTGAGTTGGCCTCCTCGGAGACCTGAGGTAGTCCATTACAGAACCCCTCGGACAGAGTTTCCCCCTCCTCATACTCACTTGTGTATAGGGTGGAATAAAAACTCACAGCTCGCCTCCTGATCTGGCTTGGCTCTGTTATTTCCTGCCCTGTGCCTGACAGCAGCGAGTGGATCACTCGCCTCTGCCCATTCTTTTTTTCCAGGCCGAAGAAGAAGCTAGTGGGAGCATCCATCTCATTTATGTTTAAAAGCCGGGACCTCACTAGTGCACCCTGAACTTTTACATCCAGCAGGTTGGCTAAAGCCATCTTTTTCTCTTTGAGGATTTCAATATATCCTCGATCTCCTGTGGTCTCACGTATTGTTTCTAGTTCCACTATATCACTCTCCAGGCCTTTCATAGATCTAATGATGTCTTGTGTGACATTGAGGGTGTGCTGTTGGCAGAGTAACCTTATCTCGGTCTTACCATGGTCCCACCACTGCCTAAGACTGCTAAAATCTCCCTTCCTCTGCCTAAAAACACTCCAAAAATAAATAAGGGCCTCTTTAAAATGTTTATCAAATGTTAAAACCGAGTTAAAATGCCAATATGCACTTCTGGGTAAAACATTTCTAATAAAAACATCACATAAAAGCAAAGAATGATCCGTAAAACCAGCAGGTGATATACTGCACAATTTAAAAGTGTTAAAATGATGCTTAAAACAATAAAAACGATCTAACATTCTATTCTCCCTGATGTGGGACCAGGTGTACTGCCTGTTGTCTGCGTGCATCCTTCTCCATACATCCACCAGGCTGTGGGAGTGGACCAGCTGCCTCAGAGCATGCTGGGATGCTGGATGCGGCTCTGCATGGTTGCGATCTAAAAATGCATTTTCTGTACAATTAAAATCCCCACCCAAGAATAAAAAATCTGCCCTGTGATGACGTGGTGTCAGCTGGGTTCATTTCAGGCCAGTTCCTTCTGTCATGGGAATGAGGAACGGGGACTTAGGAGGTGAACCCACAACCAATGGCTGTCACGGGTTGCACGGGGAGAATGAGGAACGGGAAATTCGGAGGTGAACCCAAATGCACGACACGATGACACACGTATCAAAATAAAGAGTCTTTACTGATAAATACAGTAACACAAAAATCACTTAGATGGAAACACATAAAGCTCAAAAGCAAAAGCTAATTACCAAAAACCTGACGGTGGCATGACGTGGAAACATGAACGAGTAAGAACTGTAACATGAAACAAGTACAAGTCTCAAACCGTGAAACAAGTACGAGTCTAACAACCAACGAAACAGTATATATATATATAATGAACTGGCCCCGAACAAAAGAAGACACCGCCTATTTAAAAAACAATGAGGCAGGCAGCCAATAAGACGGGCAGGAAAACATGAGGGGGAAATTACGGTGATGCGCTGCAGCTGCGGGGGAACACTAACAAGGGGGCGTGGCTACCTGGACGAGGGCTGGGAAACGGTGACAGGAATGTGGGACGTGATAGGGGGCGTGGCTACCTGGACGAGGGCTGGGAAACGGTGACAGGAATGCGGGACGTAATAAGGGGGCGTGGCTACCCGGGTGTTAGGGCTGGGGAAACGGTGACATATATGCCGACCGTGAAAAGGGAGCGTGGCTACCTGGACGAGGGCTGTGAATGCAGGGAGGCAGAACTGCCAATCCTGACAACATGCTGTTGATATGTCGCTGCGGTTCACTAGTTGGGTGATTCTGAAACGGCGGTCATGTCCATGGTCATGTCCGCGGTCATGTCCATGGTCATGTCCGCGGTCATGTCGGGGGTGTTCTTGGACGAGGCTTGGCTCCTGTTCAGCTTCCTGCGGAGGGCGAAGGCGTAGACAAAGGGGTTGATGGTGCTGTTCAGAAAGCACAAGCACTTCATGCCATCACCTAATAGGGAAGTGAACACAACAAGAGAAATGTCATTCATCTGACGTACGACACGTGAGCATTCTCTCCGGAGGAATAACAGAAGGAAAGCTAGAGGGCCCTCAGTGGACTTCATACCTCCACCACACAAAAAAGGTCCCCAGGATCCGGATTCAGATCCGGATCTGCCCCGAAATCGAATGAACTGTTCCGTGGCCTAAGTTATCTAACCACCATGTCTTGGTGGAAAATGAAGCACATGAAGCAACACACACATACCTGCTGGATCTCTAAAGAGTGTGAGGCGCTCGTAGGCTGCTGGTTCACCTCGTAACCTCGCTACGTCTATCATGTTGATGATGTGATAGGGAGTCCAGCAGAGTAGGAAGGTCACCAGGACACTGACCACAAAATGTTTTAGTTTCTGTGAAGAGATTAGATCAAATTGGATTGTACTATTTTAGATTACATCAGATTACATTACATCAGCTCAGATTCAATTAGATAAAATAAAGGATTATATTGGATTTGATTATATTGTATTATATTGTATTTTATTTGATTGGATTAGAAGAGATTGTAATATATTTGATAAATTCAGAGTGGATTAGATTAGATTCAATTATATTAGATTCGATCACATTGGAAAATATTTGATCAGGTCAGATTGGATTAGATCAGATCGGATCAGATTAAATTCTATTGTATTTGTCACGGTCTTCATGTCAGCCTCCTAGCTACGACTATACTGTGTGTGTGTGTGTGTGTGTGTGTGTGTGTGTGTGTGTGTGTGTGTGTGTGTGTGTGTGTGTGTGTGTGTGTGTGGTGGGCGTTGTTTCCAATTCCCAGCTCACGATCACGTCATTCTTTCATCTCTCTCTGCCCACGCACACACGAACACCCACACCCACACACACACACACACACACACACACACACACACACACACACACACACACACACGAACACCCACACACACCCACACACACACACACACACACACACACGAACACCCACACACAACACCCACACCCACACACACACACACACGAACACCCACACGAACACCCACACGAACACCCACACGAACACCCACACCCACACACACACACACACGAACACCCACACGAACACCCACACCCACACACACACACACACGAACACCCACACCCACACACACACGAACACCCACACACAACACCCACACCCACCCACACACACCCACACACACACACACACCCACACGAACACCCACACACAACACCCACACCCACACCCACACACAACACACACACCCACACCCACACACACACCCACACGAACACCCACACACACACGAACACCCACACGAACACCCACACACACACACACACACACGAACACCCACACGAACACCCACACGAACACCCACACCCACACACACACACACACGAACACCCACACGAACACCCACACCCACACACACACACACACGAACACCCACACCCACACACACACACACACGAACACCCACACACAACACCCACACCCACCCACACACACACACACACCCACACGAACACCCACACACAACACCCACACCCACACCCACACACACACACGAACACCCACACGAACACCCACACACAACACACACACCCACACCCACACACACACCCACACGAACACCCACACACACACGAACACCCACACGAACACCCACACGAACACCCACACGAACACCCACACCCACACACACACACACACGAACACCCACACACACACGAACACCCACACGAACACCCACACGAACACCCACACCCACACACACACACACACGAACACCCACACCCACACACACACACACACGAACACCCACACACAACACCCACACCCACCCACACACACACACACACCCACACGAACACCCACACACAACACCCACACCCACACCCACACACACACACGAACACCCACACGAACACCCACACACAACACACACACCCACACCCACACACACACCCACACGAACACCCACACACACACGAACACCCACACGAACACCCACACGAACACCCACACGAACACCCACACCCACACACACACACACACGAACACCCACACACACACGAACACCCACACGAACACCCACACGAACACCCACACCCACACACACACACACACGAACACCCACACACAACACCCACACCCACACCCACCCACACACACCCACACGAACACCCACACACAACACACACACAAACACCCACACACACACACCATACCAACCCCACCTGCCATCTGACTACCTCTTGTTCCCTTCAGTCAAACCCTGGTCAATGTCTATGTGTTGTGTATTTGGGCCAACTCGTCCTCAGACCGCGACAGGATTAGATTGGATTGGATGAGGTCAGATTTGATTTGATCAGATTTGATTACGTTTGATTTGATAGCAGTTAAACAAAATAACCACTATGAATTCTAGATAGAACAGGACATGCCAAAGTACACCGGCAGCAACAACAAACTAACTCGATTAAATTCAAGTTCACATGACCGCATCCAGTTAATAACACTGAGTAACAACATGTCCACTAACTTAACAACCTGTGCAAACTAATAATAATAACTTCATATAATCTGCATATTAATAATAGTAACTGGGCGATAGACTGGTTCACAGGCTACCTTGCTCTGCTCTGTGGAGGTGGCAGACAGGGTCCTGTGTGTCGATTTCCTGTATAGACAGACGTAGGACGTGAGGAGGGTGAAGAAGGGCAAGACATAGCCCAACACCGTCTCCATCAACAACACTGACACCTAGAGAGAGAGAGAGAGAGAGAGAGAGAGAGAGAGAGAGAGAGAGAGAGAGAGAGAGAGAGAGAGAGAGAGAGAGAGAGAGAGAGAGAGAGAGAGAGAGAGAGAGAGAGAGGCCACCGCAGGTTTCAGGATGTGTGACAGGATGTGTAAACAATTGTACGAGCAACCTCAAACCCTTGTTCTCGTCAGGTTGAGGTCACCCACCTTCGTGTCATTGTGAGGTTCACGGATGCAGCGGAGAAGACCTTTCCGTTGTTCTACCTGCAGAGGAAAATGTACATTTTTACTGTACTTACTTTATATAAATGAATGTACAACTGTTGATATAACTGCATACCCCCGCTCACTACCTGTTTTACTTACCTGTATATATACACACATATACCTGCACATATCTCATACCTACTCTATAAGTTCTACCTCTGGCCAGTGTGACCATAGTATACTACACTCTGTCTCTGTACATAAATATACTGGATACACACCAGTCTTATACCTAGGAGACTGTTTTTATACCTCTACATTATACATAACTACATTATACATAACTCTACATTATACATAACTACATTATACATAACTCTACATTATACTATATATATATATACATTATACTATATATATACATTAGACTATATATATATATATATACATTATACTATATATATATATATATATATATATACATTATACTATATATATATATACATTATACTATATATGTATACTAGGCACTTTACGGTTACATTTGCACTCTGGTTGGATGCCAACTTATTTTCGCTGTACTTGTGCAATGACAACAATACAATACAATACAATACAATACAATACAATACAACACAATACAATACAATACCATACAATCAATTTGAATCAAGTCTAATCTAATCTCATGATGAACTCATTTGTCCCAAGAACCTCAGACTTTGGAGTTTGGTCTGATCGATTTTACGCTATTTTGAATTGTGTGAAAAACCCTAAAATCCATGAGGATCCTATGTTTTTAGACTTAGGTTAAACTCCTTTGCACACCATATATAATATATAATATATATAATATAATATAATATATCTACCAGCCAACCAGAAGAAATGGCTGCACAATGAAAACAAAACCACCAGGAGCCAATGAATAGAGAGTGTGGCTTAGACGGTATGAATCACAACTACCCACCGCTCTATAGTTTATGATTTATTAATAAGATACCGGTGTACTGTACCTGCCATATAGATTACAATCTCTAACTGTTGATAGACCTGCATAACCCTGCTCCTGAATATACATTTAGATTTACATTTAGGGCATTTGGCAGACGCTTTTATCCAAAGCGACTTACAAGGAGTACATTTGTACATTTGTTGAAGCAGACAATAGCATAACACTGAGGTACGAGAACATGAATATACAGCAGTTCACAAGCATTCATATTGACAAGATGAATAACACTATTTGGTACTGCCAGGTCACCTGCTTAAGTAGCTGTGATAAGAGCGTTATCAACACTAAGGATATACACTTGCTAGAATATACAACATGCTAAGAGCTATTCATTTCAGTTAAGGTCGAACAAGTTATATATGCCATACAGTTATATATGCTCACTTGTATATACATTTATATATACAGTGAAGGAAATAATTATTTGATCCATTGTCGATTTTGTAAGTTTGCCCACTTACAAAGAAATGAACGGTCTATCATTTTAATGGTAGGTTTATTTAAACAGTGAGAGACAGAATATCAAAAAATCCAGAAATTGACATCATATAATAGTTATAAATTGATTTGCATTTAATTGAGTGAAATAAGTATTTGATCCCCTTGCAAAACATGACTTAGTACTTGGTGGAGAAACCCTTGTTGGCCAGCACAGAGGTCAGATGTTTCTTGTAGTTGGTCACCAGGTTTGATTTTGGTTCACTGGCAACTCGAAGCTTCAGCCCCCTCCACAGATTTTCTATGGGATTAAGGTCCGGAGATTGGCTCGGCCACTCCATCACCTTAATGTGCTTCTTCTTTAGCCACTCCTTTGTTACATTGGCCGTATGTTTTGGGTCATTGTCGTGCTGGAAGACCCATCCACGACCCATTTTCAGTGTCCTGGCTGAGGGAAGGAGGTTATCGGCCAAGATTTTACGGTACATGGCCCCGCCCATCCTGCCCTGATGCGGTGAAGTCGTCCTGTCCTCTTAGCAGAGAAACATCCCCAAAGCATAATGTTTCCACCTCCATGCTTGACAGTGGGGATGGTGTTCTTGGGGTTATAGTCAGCATTTCTCTTCCTCCAAACACGGCGTGTAGAGTTGATGCCAAAGATCTCAATTTTGGTCTCATCTGACCACATCACCTTCTCCCAAGCCTCCTCCGGCACTGCAGGATCTTAATCCATTACGGCGTAGTGTGTTACCAATAGTTTTCTTGGTGACTGTGGTCCCAGCTGCCTTGAGATCATTAACAAGTTCCTCCCGTGTAGTTCTTGGCTGATCCCTCACCGTTCTCATGATCCTCGATACCCCACGAGGCGAGATCTTGCGTGGAGCCCCAGACCGAGGGCGATTGATGGTCATTTTGTGTTTCCTCCATTTTCGAATAATTGCACCGACAGTTGTCTCCTTCTCACCAAGCTGCTTGCTGATGGTCTTGTAGCCCATTCCAGCCTTGTGCAGATATACAATCTTGTCCCTGATGTCCTTAGACAGCTCTTTGGTCTTGCCCATGGTGGCGAGGTTGGAATCTGATTGATTGATTCTGTGGACAGGTGTTTTATACAGGTAACGAGTTTGGACAGGTGTCTTTTATACAGGTAATGAACAGGTAATGAACTTTCTTAAAGCGAGAGGACTTATCTAACTGGTCTGTCGGAGCCAGAATTCTTGTTGGTTGCAAGGGGATCAAATACTTATTTCACTCAATTAAATGCAAATCAATTTATAACTTTTATATGATGTAAATATCTTGATTTTCTTTTTGATATTTAGTTTCTCAATGTTAAAATAAACCTACCATTACAATGATAGACTGTTCATTTCTTTGTAAGAGGCCAAACTTACAAAATCGATCAAATAATTATTTCCTTCACTGTATGTATCCTGCTTTCAATAACTGCATACCCCTGATACCTACCTGTTAAATACTCACTTACCTGTATATTACCTATTATTATGCTCATATCCCATTTAATACCTAGTAGACTGTCAACCTTTAACCTGTAAATGATATTACCTGCACTTTACTGCAACATTTACACTCTGGTTAGATGCTCAATTATTTTCGCTGTACTGTACTTGTGCTGTGAGATGACAATACATTAGAATCTAATCTAATCTAAAGCTGTATATCAACATCGAGATGGACTCCTACGATTTTACCTCCAATATAAAAGTTGTTCAGGACAAAATATTGAACAAGATGACATCAAATAGTTCTCAATCGGGACGTGCCGTCCAAATGGGCGGGGCTTAGGACGAAAAAATGTAATGAATGAAAACAGTTCCTCGCCCTCGTCCCATTTGAGTGGAACCTCATTTGTGACAGTTCTAATTAGAAAGTTTTAATTGTTCAAGTAAGATAAAGTCATTATATTACTATAACAGTACTACTGCTATTATTATTTATACATAAGAACAACAATAATAATACTCTAGAGTTATCAGTAATAGGCATAATTGTACACTGATCTTTGATCATGATGTGACCGTACCCGTCTGGTGAACAGAGTGGATATGGAGAGGAGAAGGGCCAGCGCCCAGACCCCTCCGAGGAACACCCCCTCCCTCCTGCGTCCGCTGACCTGAGCCATCAACCTGGGGTTGGCCACGCCCCGCTGCACCATGAGGAAGTAATTTATGCTGATAGTCGTCACCGTGACAACACTGGCGGGAAACAAGCAACAATGTGGTTATGGTCAATTACGTGGTTTGTGTGTGTGTGTGTGTGTGTGTGTGTGTGTGTGTGTTTAGAATTCTTTCATCAGAAATTTCATATAAAATATACCAGACAGCAAGATTATATATAGTCTTACAGTATATATTCTAACTAACAGTAATGTCATAGTTTGTTTTATGAGTATCTCTCCAACGTGGGAAACCAAGGCAGTAAGGAAGTAAGAAATCTGTAAAACCTGTTTCATATTAAAGTCCTGTAATCAAAATTGCTTGCTCAAACGTTCTCAAACTGTACAATAAACCGGTTCTGCTGAGTACCAGAGGAGTACCTGTGGTCAGAGGAGCACAGAGAAGCCACGACTGCTACAGTATCATATTAAACTATATATAATAGTGTATGAACCTATACCCAATGTCCAGGGCAGAGGTCAGTAGATGATATGTACGAAACATATTGCTTAAGTTACCTAATGAAGAGGCAGCTGGTGAGGATGAAGTACATCATTTGGCAGGTGGCGTCACCCAAGGTGAAGCCCCAGACCAGCGTATATAGAGCCAAGGGTGTGGTGGTCAGGGCCACGCTGTCCACTAACGCCAGGTTCAGGACCAGCAGCAGGACGTTGGGGTTGACTGTAGAGGCGTATCTGGAACACACAACACTCATCACTGACAACAATCGGTCCCCGCTTCAAGTCCCCGAAACACCTGGGCCCTGCCGAGGTGCCCCTTGAGCAAGGCACCAGACCCCTACACTGCTCCCCAGGCGCTGTATATACAACAACTGCCCACTGCTCCTTCTACTAGGATGGGTTAAATGCAGAGAAACACATTTGACTGTGTGTGTACTGTTGTGCCCCCACGCTCTAATCCATCCCAGGTGTTGCCCATCATAATGGGGCCGGCTGAGGCCAATGGACACTCGGGATCTAACCTTCTTAAGGCTGTCCAAGACCGACGTCGGTGCTTCCTGAGAACCTTATGGCTCCCTCCTACCCGTGAACCTGTGTTTCCAGCTCCGACTTCGTTGCATCTCGTCCTAACCCTCCACCCTCTAGACCCTCTCCACGTACCACCCTCTAGACCCTCTCCACGTACCACCCTCTGGAGCCTCTCCACGTACCACCCTCTGGACCCTCCACGTACCACCCTCTGGAGCCTCTCCACGTACCACCCTCTGGAGCCTCTCCACGTACCACTCTCTGGACCCTCTCCACGTACCACTCTCTGGAGCCTCTCCACGTACCACCCTCTGGAGCCTCTCCACGTACCACCCTCTGGAGCCTCTCCACGTACCACCCTCTGGACCCTCTCCACGTACCTCTCTGGAGCCTCTCCACGTACCACCCTCTGGAGCCTCTCCACGTGCCACCCTCTGGAGCCTCTCCACGTACCACCCTCTGGAGCCTCTCCACGTACCACCCTCTGGAGCCTCTCCACGTACCACCCTCGGGAGCCTCTCCACATACCACCCTCTGGAGCCTCTCCACGTACCACCCTCTGGAGCCTCTCCACGTACCACCCTCCGGTCTCTCTGGGTCATAACAGTGCATGTGTGTGACCAATAAAGAGGATTCAATCCTCCAGATTTAGATTGAGACAACAGGCATCATTGGGATCTACGACATGACGTTGTCTTTATCTCAAGCAGTTCACATGTACCCCTTAGCCCCTATCCTACCACTCTAAGTAGATGATATACTACTATAACTGTTACTCAGAATTTCACTGTTACTAAGAATAATAGCCATCATCATCATCACAAGGGGACAGGGTTAAAAAGGTCTTATCGGATATGTAGTCACCTTTGAACTGTATTCCTTACCTCTTGTACTTCCTGCAGATGTCAAAGATGACCGCTATGTTGACAGGAAGTCCCACCATGAAGCAGGCCCCCAGCAGCAGGCAGGGGGCCACCTTGTCCCCAGGCCCGGTCAGCTCCCCCACACCACTGGAGTTGTGCTGCACACACATGGAGACCTTCTAACGTCATTCCATCCCATAAACATAACAAACATAAATGTCTGAACTAACTATTAACTATTAACTATTTTTAGTGACGTATCACATTTTTTATGTTGAGTTTATGTCTTTATGTCTTTATTCTAAAAGTTTAAGTGCTTTTTGAATAAGTGCTATTAAATGAATACTCTTTAGAGGAAATAAGGCATTTTCCATGTCTACATAGTCAAACAAGCACCGTAGCTTCAGTTAGTTTGTGTAGTTTGAAAGAAATGTCAGAATGGAGCTCAAGATGATCTGTTCTCAAGAGACGCTGAAATCTAGTATTTACTTTGGATATCCTAGAATGGACGGAGCTAACCGGTCTGATCCGCTTCCATTGGTTTTGGCCAAAGCAGTCAAACTAACGCTGGGGCGGATGGGGAATACCAACGGGACGTCTCTGGTCACTAGCCGGTCTAAAGTGAAAGTATTCCTATAAGAAGGAAGACTTCATATTAACTCTGCCACAATTAAAGCCACAATATGTAAGCTGATACATCATAATTGACTTGTACTGAATGACCTGAATGAACTGAATGAAGTGATAATTGTGGTTACCCAGAATCTATAAAAGCTCTGACTTTAATAGAGTTTTTTGAAGGTAAAAAAATGATTTAAAATAAATCTCACCCACCGTAGCCATGAGGTTCTGTGGCATGGAGTCTGTAGTGGAGCTCAGTGGAGACGCCGAGAGGCGGACAGACATGTTGACAGAGAGGACATTAACAAACACATACAGAACTAAAGAGATGTGAAGCCGAGTAGGTGGAAGAGCTGAGGGATCAAACGGTTAGATCTTGTCATTATATACCAGAAGGCTGGTCGGTGGCTTCCTGTTTAACCATTTCTTCGGTGATACCGCATTTATATATCCCTTCAACAAGCGGGAAGCGAGAAGTCTAGGGTTAGGGTTAGGGTTAGGTGTCTTGCTCTGGACACTACGACGCTGCGGGGGTCGAACCAGCGACCTCACGGTCACAACTCGCTCTGCCTCCTGAATGTATGAAAGAGACTATTTTCCTCTGTTCCTCACCCGCACAAAGAACTGAGGTACAGAGACTGATATTCTGTCCTTCGGAGGCTGACAGATTCCATCTCTCAGAGAATGTCCATCTCCAGGACTACGGAGAGACGTTTAGATTAGATTATAATGTATTGTCATCTCACAGCACAAGTACAGTACAGCGAAAATAATTTAGTATCTAACCAGAGTGCAAATGTTGCAGTAAAGTGCAGGTAATATAATTTACAGTTAAAATTTCCAGGTTAAAAGACAGTCTAGGTATTACCGTATTGACCCGAATATAAGACGACCCTCTTTTTCAAGACTCATTTTTGAAAAAAAAATTTAAAAAAAGGAAGACCAAATCTTTTTTTTTATAAAGAAAATAATTTCACATCACACATTGTGTTCAAATGTGCCTAACTTGGCAAACAAAAACAAAACAGGCTCGATAGATTGCAATGAAACAGTAGTGCAATAAAATAGTAGAGCAATGAAACAGAACATCAGTCTATTGGTCACATCAAGTCTTCTCATTCAGCTCGTCTTCTACATCGCTGGTTGTTCCTCTCACTCCCGCTATCGTCACTCACGTGTCTGCTCCTCCGTCTCCTCCCACATCACGTCTCAAAAAAACCCCGTCTTATATTCGGGTCAATACGGTAAATGGGATATGAGCAGCATAATAATAGGGTATTTAACAGTATGCCGTTATTGAAAACAGGATAAATATATATATAAATGTAAATGCATATACAAGTGAGCATATATAAATGTATGGCATATATAAATGTATATATAGGAGTAGGAGCAGTTCTATCAACATATATATATATATATATATTATTAATATATATGGCAGGTACAGTAACCAGGTATCTTAGTAATAAATATGTAAACTATAGAGGTAGGTAGTTGTGATAGTTTGTTTATATATGAATGTATTCATGCTGACTATCTCTGAAATAGGAGTAGGTGGATTTGGAAAGCCTTTCTGGTGTGGGCGGAGGGATGCTCTACTGAGGGTTTACTTTATTTTTACATTTTTAATATAGTTCTTTAAAAAATATATATATTAAAAAGTCATGAACTCGATAATTATTGAGCGTCCTTACCTTTCTTTATACGGTTTTGCATTTAATTACTTTTTTGTTTAATTCCGGCCGCTTATGTCGAACGTAGTTTGGCGGCGGCTGATGGAGACGTGCCGACGTATCCGCTGGTGTTCGTGAACTGGTCCACTCTGGCCGGCCGCTCAGGGACGTCCTGGACCGGCGGCAGAAGACCAACACCTGGTCGCTTCCCGCTCGCCTCGGTTAACTAACACACACACACACACTAACACACACACCCCTTGTTTCGGTGTATAAATTAGTGGTTTTGTCTAATTCATTCAATTGTGTCCAACAGAGTCCATCCCCTCGCTGTTCAACCTGTGCAGGCTGCGGCTGAGGGCTGACCTGGTCCAGAGGTTCTGATGCAGTCTGACCTGGTCCACCGCCCCCGTCTGATTCCCCAATTCCGGCCGGCTGGTCTCGTGGACTCCCTGGCGGCAGACGTCTTGGACCCCCTGGCGGCTGGCGTCGACGAGTCCGCCGTGCGGATGTGCACCGCCTTCATGCCCTCCACGTTGGCCCGTTCCCTCGTCAAAGTCCTCATCTGGACTGCAGTAGGGGTCCACGCTGCGGAGAGCACCCTCTTGGTGCTCCGCAGGACCCCCGGACGGACGAGGGTAATGTTGGACCCGGTATCCAACAGAGCTCGGCAAGCTTGGCCATCTAGTTCATAGTCCACAAATAGTCCTTTGGTGTGGCCCAAGCGGCCTACCAAAGTGCAGCGGCCACGTTGGTAGATGGCCCCGCTGTGGAAAATCGCCTCCGCTCGCTCCGCCTCCTGTAGGGCCTCCTCCATGGACCGTGGGGCAGCAAGTCGCACATGTTGTCGCAGGCCCTCCGGTGATAATGACCGCAGGAAGGTGTGGAGGGCAAGGTCTTCTTGGTCCGCTGGGCTGAACCGGGGGTAGCCACGTTGAGTGTGGAGGCGCACGTCGGCAGCCAGCGCTCCCAGGCGCTCCCCCCCCCCCCGCCGACAGTTCCTCAGCTTCTCCCGGCTTCTGTCGGTGGATTGGCGCTGACCAAACCGTCACTCCAACGCAGCGGTGAGACTGGTGAAGTCACCCCGTTCACCTTGGGGAAGGTCCAACAGCACCTGCGCCGCCGGGCCCTCTAGCACCAAGGCTAGGTGAACTGCCGCCTCCTCGTTCCCCCAATCGGCTAAACTGCACCGCCAGCCGAATCTGGGCGAGGTATGGCTCCAATGGCGTGGCCCCGCCGTATCGTGGGAGCTTTGCAGGGGTTCTGGTGGACGGAGAGCTGGCCGGTGGACAATGTTCGACCGGTTGGGGAGTCGTCGTCGTCCCCCGGCTGTTAGCATCCATCGGCGCTGTAGTGTCTGCGCTGGCCACTCGACGCCGGACGTCCTCTGGTAGCCCGCCGTCGTGCGTCCCACGAACCTGCTTCCTCCCGACACATCTAGCGCCACCCGATAGAGGAGTTGAACCCACCTGTCGTTCCATCTCCCGTATGGCTTCCCCAATGGTACGGAGTTCGCTCTCCATTCTCGTCAATCCCACATCTGACACCAATGTAGCGAACCAATACACCGCACGACCCCAGAGTCAGCATGTATTAATGTATTACAATGTCCAAACAGTGACTCAGCACTATACTTGACTCCCGAACCCCCACTCTCACACACACAAAAACACACAAACAAAACACACACACTAACTAGCCCACAGATGTTCTGTAACACAACAAAAGAAAACAACCCTAACCCATACTACCCACAATCCCCAGCTCCCCCACGCCACTTGCTTGGCTATATGGCGGCCACGCCCCCCCCCCCCGGCCGCTACAATATATAAACTACAATAATTCATAACTAGTAACTCAACAAATAAACTACGGGTGTCATTTTACAGTTTAATTCATGACAGAACAAGGGGTTAAAACAATCTCCTAAACATGAAGGTTATATAACGGAGATAAAGTACAGCACACTGCTAAAACACACACCTCTTTAAAAAATAAAATTCAGTGCAGATAATCTTACAAAGATTGCATAATATACAGAAACATTATCAAAAGATTTCCCAGAAATAGTGCAATTATATACCTCCACCAAGGAAAAACAACTATGCATATTTAAATACCGATCTCCCTTTGATACGACTGTTGGATGGAGGCAAGAAGAGTTACTCTGTGGGCGTGTGAGCAGGCCTCCGCAAAGTGCAAAGAAAGGAGATGTTTACACTCGTGTGGCTGCATCGTGTTCAAAGTGACGAAGAACATCCACCGCCATGTGCTTTGTGTTAGTACTGCTGTAGATATTAAAATGACTTTACTATTGGCAACAGTGCAATGAGTCCTTTAAATAATATCAATAATATCAAATTTTTTTCCCTGGCATGCATGCATTAAAGAACCAATTGCTCGTCTCTCTCATCCTGCACAATGTGTGTTCAGGCGTACTTTCAGACGTTTAAATCGATTGGGAGCAAACCTATACGTCAGTTTGGAAAACGGTATAATAACAACCTCACAAAATACCCCAAAACACCCCAACATCAAATGTAAAAAAGAGAAAAGAGAGACAACACCCGGCCAGGCTACTGTGAGAGCACCTTGAGCAAAGGGTCGGCACCTTCCGCGACCCTTCCCGCGACCCCCCCCCGAGTCAAGTCAAAGATGAACCAGACATCAAGTATCCACTTCAAGAGAACCCCCCCCCCCCCTTGCTTGGGAGGTTTGATGTGAAGCCCAATTAGCGTCATGCCGTCAATCAAAAAGAGTTGCTCATGCTGCGTATAGATAATAAAAAATGAGTACAAGCCCAAACCAAACGGTCGGTCGCCGACGGATGGATGGAACAGAGGCCCGTCGGAAGGTATGAAGACACCTGTCATCTGACCTGGAGTTAGAGGACATTACAGACAACACTCGGCCCGCATGCAAGACCCCACGCACACACAGACGATAAACACACCGCATACACGCTTGATTAATGTACCAAAACGCATCCATGTTTTGTGTAAAAATGGAACCAAAGGGAAATGGTGGCAACAAGCTACAAAGAGTGCTTTGATCTGCGCACACACACACACACACACACACACACACACACACACACACACACACACACACACACACACACACACACACACACACACACACACACACACACACACACACACACACACACACACACACACACACACACACACACACACACACACACACACAAAACGAAATCCCTTTCATTAAAATATATATACATGTCTACATCACAACTTCCAGAACTGAGGTTGGCATGCGTGACTGATGAGTGCTGGTGTGTGTGTGTGTGTGCTACATGTACTGGTGTGTGTGTGTGCTACATGTACTGGTGTGTGTGTGTATGTGTGCTACACATACTGGTGTGTGTGTGTGCATGCAACATGTATTGGTGTGTGTGTGTGTGTGTGTGTGTGCTACATGTACTGTGTGCATATTGTAATGGTATTGTGCTCAGTAAAGCCTGCTTTAAAGGAAGGGTCAGACAGGAGCATGCTTCCCCAAAACCATCCACTTTACTTTTCAACAAAGAAATAAGTATAATAATAAATGAAATAAGCCGCAGCCTTTGGCTTGCATGCATTCTGCTGCTGCAGCCAGGAAGAGGAAGACGGAGAGAAGCTCGCCTTCTACTCATCTGTAATGAGTGTCTGGAACCACTAGAGGTCAGTGGTGGAGCTGCACTGCCCAGAGGACCAACATCTATCCACATGCTACCGAGTCGCACTGTCGGAGTGGAAGCATGTGTGTGTGTTTCAAAGATGTGCTGCTTTGGTACTTGGATGGATTAGTGTGCACAAACACACACACACACACACACACACACACACACACACACACACACACACACACACACACACACACACACACACACACACACACACACACACACACACACACACACACACACACACACACACACACACACACACACACACACACACACACACACACACACACACACACACACACAGTTTCCCAACGGACAGTGTACAGAAATAACAGATAACAGAAATAATTTGAAAGCATACATATCATATATTTACAATTATATATATATACACACCGTGTATATGTATTTCTTTCTTTTTTCAGTTCACTTGACTCATTTTTTAACAATATTAATAAAAACAGGATGTTACAAAGAGTTGTGTTTTCAAGAAAGAGTTCAGTCCCAGCCCACCGTAGTCTGTACACATGGACAAGGACACACACACACGCACACGCACACGCACACACACACACACAGAGAGAAAGTCAGTCAGTCCCAGTGTATTCGACTCTAGTCCTCCGAACCAGGCGTCCAGCCAATCACAGAGCTCCGGTGGTACTTGTCGCTGGGTAGAGTGGCAGGTGGGCGGGATCTCCACCAACTTAGCCCCCCTCCACCTTACCCCCACCTTGTCCTTCAGTCTCGTGGCCCGTAGGGCGGCACTGTTCAGAGCTGGTGCACAATGCTGTCCTGACGGTTGGGCGGAGCTGGGCCGTCAGGGCGGAGGCGCTGCCACTGGAAGGTGGTGCTGAGGGAGCCCGCCTGGTCCTCCTCCTTCTCCTGCTCCTTGGCCAACTCCATGAACACCTGGGGAGAGAGATAGACCGGGGGGACGGGGACGTGAGAGGAGGAAGAGGAGGCGGACGGCGGAGGGACGACCACGACGGGACAGAAGACCACTTGCCTGCTCCAACGTGGACTGGGAGAAGTTGTAGCCCTCGAAGTTGAAGGTCTGCTTGGCTGGAGGGGGAACAAAATGAAAGATAAGACATAAGAGTTTGTGTCTGAGTCTAAGTCAATGTGTGAGTCTGAGTGAGTGAGTCTAAGGGAGTCCGAGTGAGTGAGTCTGGGTGAGTGTGTGAGTGAGTCTGGGTTAGTGAGTCTGAGGCCAAGTACAAACTTAGAAAAGTCATCAAGAAGGGTCAATTGGATTACAAAAACTAATTAGAAATACAGTTTGGGGGCTCTGACACCAGATGTATGTGGCAAAGTCTGAGGGTCCTCTCCAACTCCAAGGGGAGCTCAGGGGTCACCAACAACCACCCCAACCTACCACCCCAACCTACCAGACCAACCTACCACCCCAACCTACCACCCCAACCTACCAGACCACCCCACCACCCCAACCTACCACCCCAACCTACCAGACCAACCTACCACCCCAACCTACCACCCCAACCTACCACCCCAACAACCTGAGTGAGTCTGAGTGAGTGAGTGAGAGAGTGAGTGAGTGAGTGAGTGAGGGTAAGTGAGTGAGTGAGGGTAAGTGAGTGAGTGAGGGTAAGTGAGTGAGTGAGTGAGTGAGGGTAAGTGAGTGAGTGAGGGTAAGTGAGTGAGTGAGTGAGGGTAAGTGAGTGAGTGAGGGTAAGTGAGTGAGTGAGTGAGTGAGGGTAAGTGAGGGTAAGTGAGTCTGAGTGAGTAAGTGAGTGTGTCTGAGTGAGTGTCAGAGTCTAAGTGAGTGAGTCTGTCTGTCTGTGCGTGCGAGAGAGTGTGTGACTCACCACTCTCCAAGCGGGAGAATGAATGAGCCAGAGACTTGACGTCCTCCATGGGGATCTTGTAAACCATGAGGGTGGCGAAGCTGCAGGAAAATCAGAGGGAGAGACACACGTCAACACAGAACACATGAAAATACGTTGTTCTGTAACTATACCCACTTGTTACGGACGCGGTCCATTTCTGTTGGGGATTTATGTTATGTATGTAGGCAGGTGGTGGTTGTCTTTTGTCTCCCTCCTGTGGCTACATGTATCTTTTCCCCCAAGATGTTCCCCTGGTTCCAGTCCCCCAGCACCACCTGATCCCACTCTGCAATCAACCTCCACAGCCCCTTTATATGTCCCAGTTTGTGTTCAGTTCTGGCTCTCTGTCGTTTGGTGTAGAGCCGTTGCTCTTAGGGTACGTTTTGGGGTGAGAGCTGTATCTTTTGTGTTCCTGCCTGTTGCACAGTTCTGTTTAATCCTAACCTTTGTATACTTGTTTATCCTTGTTCTCCCAGCCTATGGTGATTCCTTTTTCTGTATAATACCATTTTATTTTTGCACACAGGGACAATTGAGGACAGGAAGATACCCTGGGGTCTACACTTTGCATCACGTAGGTGACCTGCTGTTAGAGACACCAGCTTAGAGTGAGCACCACCCGCTGTACTTTTGGGCGCTTGGCGCCTGTAAAGGGGGGTGGGTTTTCTTTTCCTTTTTGTGTTTGATTTGGTGCCACTGGTAGTCCTCCTTGCTCTCTGTGTTGCTGTGCTTATAAATAAATATTATTATTTTTGCAAACTGTTTCCTGACTTTGTGCCGCTGCACCCTCACCTATTATGTCTGTTGCCTTGTGTTGCGCCCCTCCACTGGGGTGCGTAACACACTTATATACAAAATATTAATAGTTTAAATAGGTCGCATAGGCTGCTGAACACGCCGATGTCAAGGGGGTATGAGGCAGTCCCTACGATGTGTGGATTGTTGGTGTGACACACACACGCACACCCCGAGCTGTGTGTTTGGGCCTCACCTGTCCTGGCGGACGGCGTGGGGGAAGATGAGCAGGATCTCCTGGTGCAGGAGGGTGGCGGTCTGCAGCCCCGTCGGCTCTTCCCTCAGCTTCACCTCCAGGCTGTAGTTACGGCCGTACTTGGCCTTCAGGTGCTGGACGGACCCGATGCACCTGAGGGAGAGACACGGGTGAGCTACCGGCTCACTCGCTAGACGGCACCTCCACATCACAACCTCACTGGACTACAACTGTTTCTACCTCCTTGAATGTCTGTTTGTTTGCAAGGAATTGGACAAAACCTGGTGTTTAGATTGCTTATGGGACAAGGAACAGTTGATTAGAATTTGCCGCAGATCCGGAAATGAATGCAGATCCAGGATTTTGAATATTGTGTAATATTTTACAAAGTTACTTACATATTTACATAACACTTGTGTGGGTGTAGGTGAAATGGCAATTATGATTAAAGAACATTTAGGGAAATATCGGGATACGAATCTGGACCCCCGCAGATCCGGATCCAACAACTGTTGCTTTAGAGGGATTGTTAGCCTCAGAGATAATAATGAAAGGGCAAAGGGGACTTCTAGGTGTGATGGATGCATGTGCTCTACGGAGGGCCCTCTAGTTATGCTACCATCATGTCTAAACCTTAAACTGGAGGATTGAATCCTCTCTATTGGTCTCATACATGTACACACACCGTGAAATTCGTTCCTCTGCATTTAACCCATTCTAGTATGAGGAGCGAGGGCAGCTATGCATTTAGAGCGCCCAGGGAGCAGTGTAGGGGTCTGGTGCCTTGCTCAAAGGGAACCTCGGCAGTGCCAAGGTGTTTCGGGGACTTGCACCGGCGACCTTCAAGTTCCCAAGCTAAGTCCCAAAAGACAGTTACTGCCGCCCCTTTATGATCCATCTATGATTCTGATCTATCATGGCGTTCATCACACACAGTTTTGAAACTGTTGTAACAAACACAACAGACTTGGCGACGTGACCCCTCAGACCTCAGCCGCCCAGACACCATGATGGCCACGCGGTCGCAGACCGCCTCCGCCTCCTCCATGTAGTGGGTGGTGAGGACCGCCCCCCGCTGCCGGTTCTTGAAGGCAGCGCGGATGGCCCGCCTAGAGAGAACGAACACACACACACACACACACACACACACACACACACACACACACACACACACACACACACACACACACACACACACACACACACACCACACACACACACACACACACACACACACACACACACACACACACACACACAATTAGCTCCCACCGCGTCACCCACCAGGTTAGCGCCACCCAATAGGTAAACACGCCACCCATCAAATGAGCTCCTCCCAGAAACAACGAGCCGCGGGCCTCTCACCACATGCGTTGTTTAGACTTGGGGTCCATCCCCGCTGAGGGCTCATCCAGCAGGACGATCTGAGGGTTCCCCAGCATGCACAGAGCAAAGCACAGCTGGGAAGACCAGGAGGAGGAGGAGGAGGAGACAAAGGGAGATACAGGAGTAAACATCAGGCCAGGATCAGAGGAGGTGTTTTTTTGGAAAGAGAAGAAGTAGAAGAAAATACAAGATGGATTTAAAGCCCGTCGTTCCTCACCTTCCTCTTGAGGCCGCCCGAGAGGTTCTTGGTGAGCTTGTCCAGGTGCTCCTTCAGCTCCAGGGCGTTCACCACCCTGAGGGGACCATAGGAAACACAACACCTCCTTAGTGCCCACCACGCCTTCCACTGTACTTAATATAACATTGTATAAATAAAAACACCTTGATCTTGAACCTTCAAGTGGCCCATGTTGTTGTTATACACCACATGGCCAAAATCGACATCGGGAGACGCTTTTTCATATCTTATAGGAGTCAACTCATGTGTGGACTAGACTCAAAAAGATCCTTTAACTGCCAAGAAAGCCCTTTAACAGACAAACCATGCCAGCGTGCATGCTATGAACCTACATATTGATAAATCAATGTTTCAACGCTTTATTGCTATTTCTGTCTTTAGATGAGTCATCAGAAAAGGACGAAATGCATCATAGCCTGCGCACGACAAGCACCAGGCCAGGAGTACAAAGCTGGCAAAATAGTCTGAAGTCAGCAGTTGAATAATAACCAGCAACAGGTGGTGGTTTTACAGGTTAAAACTACGACTGTGACTCAGACTCCGACTCTC
Source organism: Muraenolepis orangiensis (assembly GCA_027704905.1). Classification (NCBI taxonomy): domain Eukaryota; kingdom Metazoa; phylum Chordata; class Actinopteri; order Gadiformes; family Muraenolepididae; genus Muraenolepis; species Muraenolepis orangiensis. The sequence continues at coordinate 1,852,457 of CM051014.1, read as the reverse complement.
TGGGACTGATTTGGTTCACAACATGCGTTCTACCAGGCAAGTACTCTCTTAAATTAGAAAATACTGACACGCTTCCGTTATTTAGTCCTTATCGTAAGGTTTTGGTAAATGGCCTGCATTTATAAAGCTGCTTTCATCGCCTGCGGCCACTCAATACAGTTTACAATGCAGTGCTTCATGTTCACCACATATTCACTCATTCATCCTCACACTCACTCATTTGTCCGCACATTCACCCTTTCATTCATCCATTCATTCTCACATTCACCAATCATCCTCACATTCACCCATCCATCCCCTCATTCACCCATTCATCCTCACATCCACCATCATCCTCACACCCATCATCCTCACATCCACCCATCATCCTCACATCCACCCATTCATCCTCACATCCACCCATTCATCTTCACATTCACCCATCCATCTTCACATTCACCCATGCATCCACACATTCACCAACCCATTCAGGCCTCACATTCACCATTCATCCTCACATTCACCCACACATTCATTCTCACATTCATCCATCCATCCCCACATTCACCCATCCATCCTCACATTCACCCATCCATCCTCCCATTCACCCATCCATCCTCCCATTCACCCATTGGTCTCTGTCCCCCCCCTGTGTCTCACCTGTTGATGATATCGGGCACAGTGTGTCCCCGGAGGCCCTTGATGGCGGCGTAGAACTCCAGGTGCTCCCTGAGCGTGACGCGGGGCCACAGGGGGCTGACCTGGGGACAGTAGCCCACGTGCTCCAGCGGCGCCCCCACCGGGTGGTACTCGGTGCTGTAGTCCCCCATCAGCACCTGGTGGGGGAGGAGGGACACGCCGACGGTGTTATACATGATCCTGGCTCTACTAAGGTTAGAAACATGTTCTCTCTGTGTAGGGTTAGACAGGTTAAGGCGAGTTAACTGTAGAATTTTTTTAAGACTTTTGTAATGCCAGAATGACATTCAAGACCAACTTTACAATAAATTACTTGTTATATGGAACATAAAACATGACTTTTTTTTTGGTCCAGTGAAAAAGCTCAGATGACCTGCTTCAAATATTTGATCTGGTTGATGTTAACGCAAGAAGGTTTTCGGTAAATCATAAACTAAATATGTTATATATATATATCTACACTTTATATTATACAATTATTTAGAGATTTTAAATGACGTCTTACGTCTTTTTCTTGGTCAATTTTTATAGACTTTTGAAACAATTGATGTAAGACATTTAGATCCAGATGACGGCCATATTCCCACTCATGAACAGCCCTGTGGACAGAGTGACTCTGGGCGTGTACCTGGCCAGCCGTGGGGTCGGTGTCTCCCGACAGCATGTGCATAACCGTGCTCTTCCCTGAGCCGTTGGGGCCCAACAGTCCAAGAACCTCCCCTGAAGTAGAGAAGATGATAAGAGCACAACCATGATTAGGTTCACACGCATGCACAGAAGAAACCCCGGGGGGACCCATGCTTCACGTAGAGCCACGGCGCACAGGACCTCATTAAAACAAAAGGCATTGGATGAATGAGCTTTAAGCGTACCTTTGATTAAAATGAGCTTTAAGCGTACCTTTGATTAAAATGAGCTTTAAGCGTACCTTTGATTAAAATGAGCTTTAAGCGAACCTTTGATTAAAATGAGCTTTAAGCGAACCTTTGATTAAAATGAGCTTTAAGCGTACCTTTGATTAAAATGAGCTTTAAGCGAACCTTTGTTCAAATGAGCTTTGCATGTACCTTTGTTCAAATGAGCTTTGCATGTACCTTTGTTCAAATGAGCTTTGCATGTACCTTTGCGGACGCAGAAGGAGATGTTCTCGGTGGCCACCTTCCTGCCCTTGCTGGTGGAGAAGCCTCTGTGGTCGTCTTTGTACTGCTTCTTCAGGTTGCTCACCACCACCACGGGCTTCTAGGCAGACACACAGCCCAGCCGCTTTGCTTATTAGGAGGACCACCTCATGGTTCCCTTTGTAATAATGAGAATGTCTTTTGTTGTCAGTAAACAAAGCTCTCGCATTTAGGAGAGAGAGAGGAGAGGAGAGGAGAGGAGAGAGAGGAGAGAAGAAGAGAGAGAGACAGAGACAGAGAGAGAGAGAGAGAGAGAGAGAGGGAGAGAGAATCAGAACCAACCCCTACCTCCTCACAGCTCTGACAGTTGAGGGCCTCCTTCACACGGGCCTTCTCCAGCCTCACGTCCACGTCCTCATCCGGCGCGTCCTCAGGAAGACGCTCCGCTCTGGGCTTGGCCTTGGCCCTGATCCTGCCCACAGCCCGTTTCACTATTTAGTCATTCAGCAGACACTTTTACCCAATGGGAACTGAGTTTAACTTAATGAAGGAGCAGGTCTGGGTTCTTGCTTAAGGGTGCCTACAGGTAGTCTGCAGACATCGGGGTTCGAACCCACAACCTTTGGTATTGGAGTCAAACACTAACCAACCAAGACCCTCCTGCCCTGATTTTGGCTGAAGAGGGTGTTTTTTTGTAATAGTAAAATATTAATATTTGTGATTGGGACATGACCTCAGTAAGTACATGATAATATTGGTGTAAATCTGCCTGTGTGTGTGTGTGTGTGTGTGTGTGTGTGTGTGTGGTGTGTGTGTGTGTGTGTGGTGTGTGTGTGTGTGTGTGTGTGTGTGTGTGTGTGTGTGTGTGTGTATATATGAGCACTAATTTCTAATTTCTGTATTGACATGATTGTAACGGCCCCACCTGCAGAACTTGTCTCCCTTGATGGCCCTCCCTCCGTAGTGGACCTCCAGCCAGCGGAGCAGACAGAGCAGGACCACACACTGCAGGTAGGGCTGAACACAAGAGCACAGGCACCGTCACGGACGAACGCCACCCCCACCGGGAAACACCCCCACCGGGGTCCACCCCCACCGGAGTCTACCAACACCAGGGTCCACCCACACCCTACCCCACCTCGGATCCAACCGCTTGCGTGTCTCTGTGTCTTTACGGTGTGACAGTAGGACTGATTAGAGCAGGGGTGGGCAAACTTTTTGGCTCAGGGGCCACTATGAGTTTTAAAATTTGACAGACGGGCCGGGCCAGTAGCAGATGGATGGAGAGTGTTTGTGTGAACAAATATAAATTACAAGTAAAATCCATTACCTGAAAAGTAAAGAAAACTTACATTTAATTTCAGTGGGAACGGTGTTGTTGGTCTCCCTTTTTTGCCAGTGCATCAAAGTTTGGTGTCAGTTTGGTTGCGGCAATTCTCAGGCCAGATCTGAGGTGCTCATCAGTTAACTGGGATCTGTAGCGTGATTTGTTGTTGCAACTCCTGCGGTGTTGTTTCATAGTCTTGTGACAGGGGACATGACACCAGCTGAAGTGACTTTACAATTTTTTCAAAATCAGAGAACCGACGGCAGAATTCTCTGTGCAGGTCGTCCAGCGATTTGCTGTATTTCTTCAAATGTTGAGGGGCCTCTTTCAGTGTCGCTAGTGGGGAAATGAGCGAATGATTTGTTTGAAATTTGTCTGGAGAATAAAGTCAACTTGGCTTTGAAGGCTCTCACATTTGTGTACATTTCATCAACAAATTCATCTTTCCCTTGTAGCTTCATGTTCAGCTCATTCATGTGTGTCAATATGTCCACAGCAAAATCAAAATCACAAAGCCAATCTGCATCGCTCAGCTCCGGAAAAGCTTTCCTGATTAACTCCAAAAGGGAGCTAATCTCCCCTCTGAACCCCACACTCGTCGACATACTTTCCCCAAACTTGCGAACATGATAGTGATTAAGCAAGTCCTGATGATCAGCAGTTTCCTCAAGGAACTTAAGAAATTGACGATGCTGAAGTCTCCTCGCTCGTATAAAGTTAACAAGTTTTACGACTGACTTCACTACATGATCAAGCTGCAATACAGACTTACACAGGGCTTCCAGATGGATTATACAGTGTAAAAAAATGACATCCAGCTCAGTGTTTTCCTCTTTCACCTTATCCTGGATTCTTTTCAGCAGCCCGACGTTTTTTCCTGTTAAGTTTGGTGATCTGTGGTGACATTGGCAAGTTTACACCAAGGTAGCTTCTGCCTCTTGATGACACCAGAAACACTGTCATACAAGTCCTCTCCTCGTGTTGTCCCCTTTAGAGATTCCATGGTCAAAAATTGCTCTGTTATCTCAAAATTGTCATTAATCCCTCTGATAAAAATTAAGAGCTGAGCGGTGTCTTTTACAAAGGTGAATTAGAGAGAATAGACAAGACTCCAGCAAAGGTCAATTGTGTCTAGAGTGGGCCATCTAGTGGGATCAACTGAAATGCCGGGTATTGCAGGAAAAAGGCCAAATCATTTTGTACCGATATTTGGCGGGCCGAATTAAAAAGCCCAACAGGCCGTATATGGCCTCACCTGGCCCCAGTCAGACTGATTAGAGTCTGGTTGAAGCAGCCTCACCTGGCCCCAGTCAGACTGATTAGAGTCTGGTTGAAGCAGCCTCACCTGGCCCCAGTCAGACTGATTAGAGTCTGGTTGAAGCAGCCTCACCTGGCCCCAGTCAGACTGATTAGACTCTGGTTGAAGCAGCCTCACCTGGCCCCAGTCAGACTGATTAGAGTCTGGTTGAAGCAGCCTCACCTGGCCCCAGTCAGACTGATTAGAGTCTGGTTGAAGCAGCCTCACCTGGCCCCAGTCAGACTGATTAGAGTCTGGTTGAAGCAGCCTCACCTGGCCCCAGTCAGACTGATTAGAGTCTGGTTGAAGCAGCCTCACCTGGCCCCAGTCAGACTGATTAGAGTCTGGTTGAAGCAGCCTCACCTGGCCCCAGTCAGACTGATTAGAGTCTGGTTGAAGCAGCCTCACCTGGCCCCAGTCAGACTGATAGACTGGTTGAAGCAGCCTCCTGCCCCAGCGATGAGTCTGGTTGAAGCAGCCTCACCTGGCCCCAGTCAGACTGATTAGAGTCTGGTTGAAGCGCTCACTGGCCCAGTCAGACTGAAGTCTGGTGAAGCAGCCCACTGGCCCCAGTCAGACTGATTAGAGTCTGGTTGAAGCAGCCTCACCTGGCCCCAGTCAGACTGATTAGAGTCTGGTTGAAGCAGCTCACGCCAGTCACTAGAGTCTGAGCCCCAGCCCAGTCAGACTGATTAGAGTCTGGTTGAAGCAGCCTCACCTGGCCCCAGTCAGACTGATTAGAGTCTGGTTGAAGCAGCCTCACCTGGCCCCAGTCAGACTGATTAGAGTCTGGTTGAAGCAGCCTCACCTGGCCCCAGTCAGACTGATTAGAGTCTGGTTAAAGTGGCCTCACCTGGCCCAGTCAGACTGATTAGAGTCTGGTTGAAGCAGCCTCCTCTGGCCCCCAGTTGTACTGATTAGAGTCTGGCTGAAGCAGCCTCACCTGGCCCCAGTCAGACTAAATAGAGTCTGGGGCTGGTGAGGCTGCACACCTGTGGGTCCTTGGAACCCACCACCACCACACACAGTCAGGAGGAGAAGCTTAGCTTAGAAGCAGCATTTACCATCTGCTCTGCTTGCTATCAATGACACAAAGCGATAAACAGAAGGGAAGAGAGAGGGAGGAGCCCTAAAGAAGACATTTTAATGGAATGCAGCAGCATCGTTGATTGATAATAAAACAAATGAATACTTTATCATTAAATTCAGGGGGAGCTGGTTGGTTCTAAATGTGAATGCTTGTGGAGTTATAATTATAGTGTTATTCTGAGTAAACTTTCTAAGCGTTTCAGTCTTCATTCATCTGTACGTGCATAAAGACGATGATGGGGGACCACACTCCACACATACCACTATGATGACGATGGTCAGGTTCTTCCACAGGAAGTGCTCCGCGTAAAGCGATGGAAGGAAGGTGGCCTGCAGGGGGACAAAAAACATCCATGGGTCAAGATGACGCTTCTTAATGACCCTCTTGTTAACAGCCTCTCTCTCGTCGGCAGCCTCTCTCTCATCGGCAGCCTCTCTCTCGTCGACAGCCTCTCTCTCATAACAGCGTCTTTCCTGTCTTCAGTCTTTCCACAGCCTCTCTTTTGTCCACAGCCTCTCTCGTCAACAGCATCACTTGTCAGCAGCCTCACTCTCGTCAACAGCCTCTCTCTCATAACAGCCTCTCTCTCATAACAGCCTCTCTCTCATAACAGCCTCTCTCTCATAACAGCCTCTCTCATAACAGCCTCTCTCTCGTCAACATCCTCTCTCTCATAACAGCCTCTCTCTCATAACAGCCTCTCTCTCATAACAGCCTCTCTCTCATAACAGCCTCTCTCTCATAACAGCCTCTCTCTCATAACAGCCTCTCTCTCATAACAGCCTCTCTCTCATAACAGCTGAACGTGATGATGACTAAATTCACTTTAACCTAATTTGATTACATTGACAAAAAGAGAACAATTAACCACCCCACATAAACGTCTTGGCAATATAAACCATCATCTGAGGGGTACAGGCGGGTACACAAGATTTTTGCTGCACCACCATCAATATGCCTCTGGCCGCTTTCGACAACCCTGAAACCTGTGTTTGTAAACTGGCCCTACGTATACAACAGGCCACGCTCTGATGCATGCTGGGAAAAACGGTAACAGAACCCACACATCACACAGGGGCCCTCGAGGGTCACCACTCGCTCGCCTGGCTCCTAGAGAGGCGAAGAGGGAACCTACCATGGTGATCAGGTTGAGGCAGGTCATGAGCGGGTACCCGGGGTTGAACAGACACAGGATGTTGATGAGGGTCCGGGTGAGGCCCATGTTGCCGTTGATGAAGGAGAGCTTGACGACGGACGCACACACCACGCTCACCTGGGGGACGACACGTGGGTTTAAGAAGAACAGCAGAGTTAAACACACAGGACTCACTTGGTGACGGCAGACGGCTGAAGAAAGCAAGTGGTAGCGGTGGTACAGTGCTATTCATAAAGGCTATACCATCAGGCTGAAATAGGTGTGGGTGTATTCAATGAACTTCACAGGCAAACAGGCAACTACTCATCCAACTAGCGCTACTCGCGCAATAGACCATTCCCATAAGATGGCTTTTCATCGTGGACCTTAAAAAGGAGCCCTATTGTACCACACAAGGTTGTGATTAAGAGTGTCCACCCCGATCTACGATACCAGTTGGTACAGTCCACTGAGTAGACTGATCTATCCATCATAGATCTGGGTGGACACTCCCACTGTGTGATGTCACCAAGTCACTGACAAAGCGGCCTGTAATGGCTAATCTACACTCAAACTGGGCGGTACAATAGGGCTCCTTTAAGGGAGCTCCTATCTAGGAAATATCATATGGGCACACAAGCAACAGACAGTGAGAGCAATCACCACAATACCCCCAAGTTTGGTCAATCACTTTTTAGAGTTATCTTGCTTACAGACAAACACACACAGACACAAGACCAAATCAATGAGAACGGGTTATTCAGCGAGCCTCACCATCATGGACACGACGGAGAAGAAGTCCCGGTTGCTCTGGACGCGGGTGAAGCCGAAGGAAACCACGTAGGTGAAGAGGATGGAGGCCGGGCCGAAGCCCACCGTGCAGACCATCTACCACAGAGGAAGAGACGCTCACTCTATGGACGCCGTCAGGGGAAGAGCACTCACTGCCACATGCTCAGCACTCAAGCCCATCCCTACTGAGTGAGTGAGTGAGTGAGTGAGTGAGTGAGTGAGTGAGTAAGTGTGTGTGTGTGTGTGTGTGTGTGTGTGTGTGTGTGTGTGAGAGAGAAAGAGTGAGTGAGTGAGAGTGAGTGTGAGAGAAAGATTTGCCATTTGCAACAAGTACAATGGAACGCTTACTCCCCATTCCCCTTCCCAAGTTTGAATTTCTAAAACACAATATTATAAAAAATACTATACACAATAAAAAATAAACATAAAAATGACTGAATCGCATCAAAGTGACTAGTGAGAGAAAGAGGGGGTGAGAGAGAGTGTGAGTGAGTGAGTGAGTGAGTGAGTGAGGAAAAGCTAATTTCGGAAAAGTTCGCACAAAAAAGTAAATGTTAATTAGTTGTGTTTCCATCGACTAGTAAACTACGTCAGCGATTGACGGACATCGGGCGGTGACAGGAACGCTTGAGGAGAAGCCCACAGCCTAAGTCATGCAAGTTACAAGTTTGCTACGTCAGAATTGATTCGGAAAAGTTGTTTCCATCTCCGCTTTTGCGAATTAACTAGATTCAAATCAGTCAAGAACCACCTCAAGCCAGCGTATCAACTTTTATGCAAATCAGAGGAAGTTTGGAATCAGAGGAAATTTTGCCGTTTCCATCAACATTTTCTAATGCGATACTTCAAAATGCGAAATATGGTGATTAGTGAGTAATCACCATATTTATCACCCGACTAGTGAGTAAGAGAGAGAGAGTGGTGTGGGTGTGTGTGAGTGTGGTGTGTGTGGTGTGTGGTGTGTGTGTGTGTGTGTGTGTGGTGTGGGTGTGTGTGTGGGTGTGTGTGGTGTGTGTGTGGAGTGTGTGTGGTGGGTGTGTGTGTGTGTGTGTGTGTGTGTGTGTGTGTGTGTGTGTGGGGGGGGGGGGGGGTCAGCAGCGGTCCGCACCACGTATGCTACGTTGGAGGATGTCAGCAGGCTCCCGGTGTGGAAGGAGAAGAAGACGGTGAGCATGCTGCACAGGATCAGGTAGTAGAAGGGGATGTCCACCGCCGCCTGGCCACACCAGTAGGCTGACGGAACCATGCCCGAGATACGCAGGGTCGAGCGACACTTGATCTACACAGAGAGAGAGAGGGAGAGGGAGAGGGAGGAGAGAGAGAGAGGAGAGAGAGAGAGAGGGAGAGAGAGAGGAGACAGAGGGAGGGAGAGAGAGACGGACAAAGAGTGACAGAGTGAGAGAGTGACAGAGTGACAGAGTGAGAGACTTGGGTACTACATACACTGCTGTGGTGTCACAGCGGTTGGTGTTTTACTGTGGCTGCCCACTTGCTAGAGATCACATTTCATTGTGCTTGTGCAACAATAGTGAACTGAATATAACGATACACACACACTGTACGTTCACTCGGGCTAACATATTGACTTCCCATTCCTGACGTGGTACAACATAACCTTAATCAAAAATATGAAACAGTCTTATCCATATAGTTATGATGGAAGAAGAGGACACTAAGAAGAAAGTATTGACGTGTATTTAAAGTATTAAAGTGTGTTACAGTACAGCACTGTGCAAAGTACTCTGCACATGCTGGACCACACAGCTTCCCCCCTGATAATCATACCACTGGACCCCAGAAGGAGTGTGAAGCTGGTCAGAGATGGGCTGAGCTCCTACCTCCCGGTCTCGGGTGTGCTCCATGGCGAAGTAGGCGGGCATCCCGGCGGCCAGCATGCCAAGCATTATGGTCTCTATGTAGATCATCACGTAGGACGTGGTGTCTGGGACTTGCTGAGGGGCCACGAGAGAGAGAGAGAGAGAGAGAGAGAGAGAGAGAGAGAGAGAGAGAGAGAGAAGAGAGAGAGAGAGAGAGAGAGAGAGAGAGAGAGAGAGAGAGAGAGAGAGAGAGAGAGAGAGGAGAGAGAGAGAGAGATGAGAGAGAGAGAGAGAGAGAGAGAGAGAGAGAGAGAGAGAGAGAGAGAGAGGAGAGAGAGAGAGAGAGAGAGAGAGAGAGAGAGCAATAAAGAGAGTAAGAAAGAGATAAAGAGATAGAGAAAGAAAGAGAGATAAAGAGATAGAGAAAGAAAGAGATAAAGAGAGAAAGAAAGAGAGATAAAGAGATAAAGAGAGAAAGACAGACAGACCGAGAGAGAGACAGAGAGCATGTCGGTAACTCAAAGTAAACCAGTATTTTGAAACCCTTCCTCCCCGACCCGACCCCCACTGCTCACATAGTCAAAGGGCTTGGTCCAGGTTCTGATCCGGCCCGTGCTGTTCAGGCCCCGGAGCAGGGCGTTGCTCAGGACGTTGACCGCCATGGGCAGGGAGTGAACCGTGGTGCTGTTGAACGCAACAATGTACTCGAAGCCCTGAGTCACCGGAGGAGGAAAAACAGAACAGAAGAAAACTGAAGTCGAGAGAAGAAGCCAGACGTTGACGGGCCGGACAGGGGAGACAGACAGGTGACCCGCGCGTCTGTATCGGACCAACCGGATCGAGAAATCCCGGACGAGATCAAAAGGATATATTTACATGAACAACACTTCATGTCATAATCAGTCTTTAAAATACCTCGGATTCCTGGATTACTAAAAACGTGGCTACCCTAAAGTTTGTTTTTCTCTCTCTCTCTCTCTCTCTCTCTCTCTCTCTCTCTCTCTCTCTCTCTCTCTCTCTCTCTCTCTCTCTCTCTCTCTCTCTCTCTCTCTCTCTCTCTCTCTCTCTCTCTCTCTCTCTCTCTCTCTCTCTCTCTCTCTCTCTCTCTCTCTCTCTCTCTCTCTCTCTCTCTCTCTCTCTCTCTCTCTCTCTCTCTCTCTCTCTCTCGGCGTCAGACCTTGTTGCTGGATCCTGTGACGTTGATGGCGGCGGTGTGGGGGGCTGCAGACATGTAGTCGTCCTGCTTCATCAGCTCCACCTTGATGTCCTGGGACTCCAGGTTGTGGATGAAGTTGGAGATGTCCGAGCCTATTGATGTTAAGGTTAACACATATTATTATATTTGGGTATGCATTAGGGCTTGGCAATTCAAGATTGACTTTGTGAACGATATTGTGTCGGCATGAAATGAAGATGTTGATTTGTCATTGTCAAACATGCTTAGGGCTGATTATGACTGCATAATATGTCATAAGATGACCAAAAACTATTTGTTTGCGATTATTCATTGCGATTGACATATTATCGATTAAATTCATATTTTGTGGCACCAACTGCATATATATTTTTAACAAAAACAGATTTTGGCATGCCCCCACAGTGAACCCCCTGGGAGGGCCTGTGGTTGCCTGGGTGACTAACCAGAGGAGTTGTGGACCAGCAGGCTGGAGGCGTACTTCATGGGCGCCTGGTTCCTCTTCAGGAGGTAGATGGGCAGGAACTCCCGGTCCGAGGAGTGGATCTGGATGTTGCCGGTGACCAGGGACAGCACCAGCACTGAGACCAGAAACACCAGGAACAGGGCCAGACTGGAAAAGGAACAAAAAAGGACAGAAAACTTTAGTTTACTCTGATCAACCCTGTTCAACCCCATTACCTCCTGCAGTATGCATTTAACACTATGTACTATACTATGTTCTGTACTTATACTATGCAACACTATACTATAACAATACTGTACACAATAAAAATAACAATAAAGTGACTGCTGTATGAAATGTACATTCAAAAAGCATTTAAAGTGCCAGTAGTGCAGCAGCAGCATCATGAATACAGTGCAGTAACTGTAATGAGTCCAGAAAGTCCAGCAAAAGAAAGATAGTGTATGATAGTGTAATGTAATATGGATGACAATGTTATTTATGATAGTGGCAGTTGGCAGTAAAGTCAATTAGACCAAATAAAACTGAGGAAAGATATGGTGACTTATGGTGATTCCATCACTCACGTGTAGATGAAGGCCTTCCTCTCCCGCCGCATGTTGAGCATGTGCAGCCAGGCCACGGCACTGAACTGCTGCCTCCAGAGGGCGCGGCCCGCCACCGCGTCCGAGCGGCTGTCCGAGAAGGCCAGCAGCCGCTGGTCGATGTCGTCCAGCGAGCAGGCGTCAGACTCCTCCTCCACCTGCTCCTGGTTGAACACGCTGTAGTCTGGTGGCGTGCACACACACACACACACACACACACACACACACACACACACACACACACACACACACACACACACACACACACACACACACACACACACACACACACACACACACACACACACACACACACACACACACACACACACACACACACACACACACACACACACACACAGTACACACAGAGAGAACACAGACACACACAAACACACGCGCACGCACATTCCCTCATACACACACACACATGGTTTCATGCGATAGACTGTGTGTTGTGTCCTCGCTCACCGGCTTGGTCCACTTCTGCCTCCGCCTCCAAGCGGAGGAACACATCCTCTAGCGTCGTCATGGAGACACCGTAGTTGGCCACGCCCAGGTCGGACTGAGAGTCGAGGTCGGAGAACAGGCCTGAGAGTGAGAGAAGAGGGGGGGGGGGGTAAATCCCTCGCCTGCTGCCCACGGAGATAAAACAAGAGCAATAGAGCACGTTGGTCTTTGTGACAGTGACAGAGTGCTCGTATGGAAAAAAGTGTAACTCTGCACTGACTGACACCCTGATTGCAAAATACCAAAGTGTTCCACTGCCATTGTTCATGGCATACATCATACATCCGTGCACACACTAAATGCGCTCATAAAACCGCATAAAACCGTAGGAGGATGTCATTTTTTGGTTTTGTTTTGTGCCGTTTGTAATGTTTTGGTGAAGCCAGGAGAGACGGTCAGACCTGGAAAGGTGTCCATGCTCTCGAAGGGCAACGTGAAGGTCAGTTCTGTGTCCTGCTGCTGGGACAGCTTGGCTTTGGGGACGTACTGCTTGACCAGTTGGCTGACGTCCTCCGTCCTGCAGCCCTCGCTGACCGACATTCTAAGGCAGGGCAAAAGAAACAGGCAGGAAGAAAGGGCTGTGAATAACACCGATGAGGGTCCCCGGGGCCACGTGGTTCTTTAGATATATTGGTTCTTTATTAGTTACCAAAAACAATACATACACAGTTCATACGTTCATACGTTCATACGTTCATACGCGCTATCTGGCTTTTCCCTGCTGAAAACATTTTAGAATTTCCATGAACATGAGAATACTTCCATGAAGTATTACTAACGTCAACATACTACGCCTCCATGATCAGGGTTGATAATATCACAACGTCACATTTCAACAGCTACATAAGTGAACGGAATGCAAATATAGAAAATACCTTATATTATATTTGGTGATTTTTTTTTGTGTGGATAAGCCAGGAAAAAAGTCCATTATCCCATGACTGAACAATTCAGCAAATAACGTGACTTTCCCTGTCTGGGCTTGGGATAAATTCCCTGACATTCCACTAATTCCACCACCCGTGGGAACGGCCGTCAGAACACTTTGTGTGAACTAAACAACACCGTATGAACATGACCTTCAGGTTTTCACACCAACCTACAAACCGGTCGGGTCACCGTCACCGGTGGGAATCTCTTGGGCAGATCGTAAGAACAACAAAACGGGAGACAGGAAGGTGTGTGTGTGTGTGTGTGTGTGTGTGTGTGTGTGTGTGTGTGTGTGTGTGTGTGTGTGTGTGTGTGTGTGTGTGTGTGTGTGTGTGGTGTGTGTGTGTGTGGGTGTGTGTGTGTGGCGGAGGCGTAGGGAGGTACATACCTAAGGTGGTATCCGACGCCACACTTGGTTTTAAGATACAGGGAAGAGCCGACACACTTGAGCTGGCCGTGGGAAAGCACGGCTTTGCGATCTGGCGGGAGAAAGAAAAACACGTATATAAAACTAGAAAAGTAGACTGAAGACGCCTGTGACTCTAAACTTAAGATAAGATAATAGCAAATCAGAAAAAGTGATTTTGTGTGATGTGTAATTATATTATCTTATAATCGTTCAACATTGTCGTGTGTCACAAGTTGTGACACACCATAGATTTCAAAACATGATTGCAAAGCAGCGATCAAATATAGTGTTGTAGTGAACAGCTATGCATATGGACTGGATGGACTGCTTTACATTATTACACATTCACACATTCACACTCTGAGGGCGGTGTCAGCCATGCCAGGGGACAGCCAGCTGGTCAGGAGCAATTAGGGTTAGGGTGTTTTAGGGACACCTCACCTCAACACATGGCTAGGAGGAGGAGGAGCCAGGGGATCGGACCAGCAACCCAATCTACTGCCTGAGCTACTTGCCAGCCAAATATGGCCAACAACTGTGTGAGATACACTAGGATAAATAAAAGGACTTTCCCAGCAACAAACCATAACCAAATACCCAAAACAGCTGTGTGGTAGAAGCATGGCGTTACCGGCCAGTATGTCAGCCTCGTCCATGTAGTGGGTGCTGAGCACCGTCACCCGACCCGCCCGGCGGTTCTTCAACAGCGTCCACACCTGGTGTCTGGAGCACGGGTCCATGCCGGCGGTGGGCTCGTCGAGGAGCAGGATCTACCACGCATAACACACACACACACACACACGGACACACACGGACACACACACACACACACACACACACACACACACACACACACACACACGGACACAGGGACACACACACACACGGACACAGGGACACACACACACACACGACACAGGGACACACACACACACACACACGGACACACACACACACACGGACACAGGGACACACACACACACACACACACACGCACACACACACACACGGACACAGGGACACACACACCACACGGACACACACACACGGACACAGGGACACACACACACGGACACACACACACACACACGGACACAGGGACACACACACACACACACACACACACACACGGACACAGGGACACACACACACACACGGACACAGGGACACAGGGACACACGGACACACACACACACAGGGACACAGGGACACACACACACACACGGACACAGGGACACACACACACACACACACACGGACACACACACACACACACACGGACACACACACACACACACACAGACACAGGGACACAGGGACACACACACACACACACACACACACACACACACACACACACACGGACACAGGGACACACACACACACACACACACACACACAGGGACACAGGGACACACACACACACACACGGACACACACACACACACGGACACAGGGACACACAGACACACAAAAACTGAGATGAGGAGCTTTGGTTCAAAGACTGACTGCAACATTTGTGTGCACACAAATTAAGTAAATAAATAAATGAAAATAAATGCCTCAATTATCAAAATCTGCAGGTTCAACTGATTAAAAATAAAAAATAAAAATAAAAATTTATATTTGACAAATAACGTTTTTTATTTCCCTATTTATTTATTTCCTTATTCATGCATTCATTATTTTGTTATATTGATTCCGGTATTTCCTCACCCATAGGATAATTAGGGGCCGTGTCTTGATTATTCAAGCAATCAAACACACACTCTCGCTTAATAGAAAATGAAGGGATGAATTGAAACCTAACCAAAAGGTTGCTCTACCTTGGGGTCTCCTAGTATGGCGATGCCAACGGAGAGCTTCCTCTTTTGGCCTGCACTCAGGTTCTTGGCCTGAGCGTCCATGATCTTCTCCAGATCCAGGTCCTTCAGCACCCGTCTCACCTAGAGAGGAAACAAACACACACACACTGTTGGGACACAAAACAAATAGGACTTACCAAATGACCAAATGTTTTCTGAAGTTTTTGGAAACATAAAATGTTTTTTCAAACATGAAATGTTATTTTGGGTCAAGTGAAAAGGTTAGATAATCTACTTCAAATGTTGAAAAAAGTGGGTGATCAATGTGAGAGGCATTTTGTAAATTCTGGGAAAAAAAATTTAGAATCATTTTGAGCTTTAAATATGTCACAAAAAAGAGGACTTTAAGCATTTAAGATTAAGAATAAGATGTGATTAAAATTGACTAAGACATTTTTTAACCAATTAAGGCTTTTCTAAATCTAAATCTTGAATCCTCTTTATTGGTCCCATAACGTACATACGCAGTGAAATGAGTTTCTCTGCATTGAACCCATCCCAGTATTAGCAGCAGTAGGCAGCTGTTGTATATACAGCTGTCCGGGGAGCAGGGTAGGGGTCTGGTGCCTTGCTCCAGGGGCACCTCGGCAGTGCCCAGGTGTTTCGGAGGACTTGAACCGGCAACCCTCGGGTTCCCAAAGCCCCCGGACTGAGCGGCGGCAGTCCCTTTTGGATTAATTAATTCAATGCCTTTTTAGATTTCTTATGGATCCGTGGGAGCCCTGCTATAATATTAATAATTCTCATAATAATAATAATAATAATATTAATAATAATACAAATAATAACAGTCCTTCACACCTCAGGGGTGCAGCTTTGGGACCTTGATATGTAAAGACAGACAGACAGGCAGGCCTGTTCCCCCGCCACGCACCTCGCCCTCCACGTCAGCCGGTAGGATGCCCTTGATGGCGGCGAAGATCCTCAGGTGCTCCCCCACGGTGAGCACGTCGAACACGATGTTGAACTGCGGGCACACGCCCACCAGCCGCTTCATCTCCGGCCCATCTGCCAGCTCCGCCACGGGCCGGCCGTAGATGGTGGCGCCGCCGCCGCTGGGCCGGCTGATGCCGCACAGGATGTTCATGAGGGTGGACTTACCGGCGCCGCTGTGGCCCAGCAGCGCTGTGATGTGGCCCTCGTAGATGTCAAAGGTCAAGCCTGGGAGATGGGGACGGGGAAACGGTGCACAGGGAAAAGTATAAGAAGAAGAAGAAGAAGAACTCTTTCCGATTTCACCGAGGCATATGGGTTTGAATGTTTGAATATAGAGCAGAAGTAAAAACGTGTGTGCAGTTTAATTTAAGTTTAAGTTAAAGAGTGTCTTCCTACTCTTCTTCAGACATGTCATTATTGGATTATTATCCATTTAATTTAAGTGTATATTAAGTGTTAAAGAGTATTCCTACAGTTCTGTTTTTGGTCATTATTTAAAATAGACAATCACACACACACACACACACACACACACACACCCCCCCCCCCCCCCCTCAGGGTTATTTGTTAGGAAGTACCTCTCAGTGCGTCCACCACATCGTCCTTCTCCTTGTACACCTTGCGGATGTTGGTGATGCTGCCAGGAACACGGGGGGAGAGGAGAGATGTTACAAGACGGAGGTCCGAAATTAAAGCACCTAAACACAGGCTGATCTACATTTAGAGAACCAATTCATGCATTCACACTCACATGACTGTAATGTAATGAGTGAATGGATAAGGAGGTCGGCCTCTTACCGGATGGCCTCCTTGCCTCTGAACTCGGGTGAGACTGGTTCGATGGACTGGTCCCCCCCCGCGGCGGGGGGAGGCGGGGCCCCGTTCACCTCCGTCTCGTACACCGAGCTCACCTCCACGTAGCGCTTCTGACGCTGGGACCAATAGGACGGCTTCAGGAAGTAGAGCGGAGATCGCCTCAGCCGAAACTCACCTGGATGTGGAAGGAAGAAAAGGTCAGCAATGCCTTTGTGTGTATTGGGCTGGGCAATCATTCAATATTACCACGTATTATGGTCTCGTTATGGTTGGTGTTGGTGTGGTCATGACATAAAGACATGGATATGGACTTGTGATGGCTAGTTTTTCTTTTTAAACTCAATTATTTAGCATGAGCTAGGATAAGATGTGCCCTTAAGCTGATCAAAATAGGAGGTTTGAAACATCAGAGAAAGGAAAACTAGTAACAACTGACCTTACTTTCAATGTCCGACTAAATCAATGGAATGACCCTCAGTAAGACTGTTTACAATACTTGTATGTAACCTACCCCACTAAACTGAAATGTAAACAGGTGTATCACTATCGGGTTGCTGTTTCGCACAGGGTGTCCAAGACGCCTGGGATAGCCTATGGAAATGGCTATTATTAAATGCTATATAATCTACCTCCCTTACATTTACCAGTATCAAAATTGTGAGCCCCCACTTTGAGTTACACCTCAAAGAATGTATGTAAAATACTGCTTGATAAATACTGTATCCCTCAAATGTCAACTCATTTGATTGCATCACCACTAACTAGTTTACTCATCAACCTGGGCTCAATTGAATCAAAACCCATATTCAACACAAATATACGGGAGAGTATTCGAGAAAAAAGTCTAAATGTCGAGAATCGAAAGTTTATTCTCGACATTTTAGCTTTTCGACATTTATACTTTTTTCTCGAAATGGTATTTAGACTTTATTCTCGACATTTCAACTTTATTCTCGACATTTCAACTTTATTCTCGACATGCTAAATAAATAAAAAATCTTCCTCTCATTTTTATTTTTTTGGCCCCTCTTCCGTAAGGGTCTCCACCGCGTGGTTCATATACGAAGACCGTCCACGCTGCTAACTGTCAGTCCTTTTTCGATGTGGAAAAGGTTTCCTTTTTCTCCGCACACTTCTCATCTCCTCCAGCCCTCCTTCTCTTTCCTCACGGGTGTATCTGTGCTTGATCACGCACCTGGCAACACCTGGTCCAGGTAGATGGCCAGCAGCAGGTACAGGACACAGTCCAGCACCAGCATGAGCATGGGAACGTAAAGAGGGTGGGGTCCATTGGTCAAGGTGGAGAACAACGCTCCGTCGCCCTGGGCTTCCAGATACACCACCTAACACACACACACACACACACACACACACACACACACACACACACAGTCAAAGTCACACAGTTACAAGATACAACGCATTACAATCAATGCATTGTTAGAGAATATTATCGGGCCAACAGGTCATTAACTTACCTCATTTTCTTAAATATATTATTATTGAATTATGTGTGTGGCTTTTCTGAACATTTTTACTGTATACTATATAACATCTCTCTTTCTGTGTGTGTGTGTGTGTGTGTGTGTGTGTGTGTGTGTGTGTGTGTGTGTGTGTCTATGCGTGTGCGTGTCTATGCGTGTGTGTGTGTGTGTCTATGCGTGTGCGTGTGTGTGTGTTTATTCGTGTGTGTGTGTGTGTGTCTATGCGTGTGCGTGTCTATGCGTGTGTGCGTGTCTATGCGTGTGTGCGTGTCTATGCGTGTGTGTGTGTGTGTGTGTGTGTGTGACCTGTGCGATGCCTAGGGAGAAGGCACTGGGGGAGAGCAGGCAGAGCAGCCAGACCAGCGGCTGGGGGAAGTCGTCAATCAGCACGGTGAAGAGGGACAGGCAGCCGAACACAACAGTCAGCATGGAGCCAACGGTGCTGGCGAACTTAGGCTTCTTAAACAGGGGGGTCAGCATGAAGGAGAAGAAGATCTAGAGAGAGACACAAGAGACCCAGAGAGGGAGAGAGGGAGAGAGGGAGAGAGGGAGAGAGGGAGAGAGGGAGAGAGAGAGAGAATAAGGAGTGGTAAATGGTATGCATATTGTACACACTGTTCTAACCACTTTAGTGGCCACTATAAATGCTCATACACACATACATTCACACAGCAACAGCAGGGTCACCCACACAAAGGGAAAAACCTGCTCATTGGAAGGAGGTGGAGATCAGAAAAAACCGGAGGGGATCATCACACTTTCAATGTACTTAAACAAACCTGAAGTGGACTGGTCCCCAAGTACATTGGGATTATGTGAATATTATGAGTCAATCAGTCACTTGGAAGGAAGACCGTAACTTGCACTCACACTCACCCATTCATTCACCCATTCATACACCGGACCCCCAGCCCGTCGGGCGCAGTTAGGGTTAGGGTGTGTTGCTCAGGGACACCAGGGAGGAGGGGCTGGATACTCACGGAGGAGATGCCGTAGAGGAAGATGAGCAGGAAGATGACCAAGAACTTGCTGTTAGGGAAGAGCGCCGTGTAGGTGGCGATGACGGCCATCAGCACCGACATGGTGGTCACCAGAGCGGCATAGAGCAGGCCCCAAGACAACCTTGCGGGACAGAAACCAACACACTCAGTACACTCAGTACACTCAGTACACTCAGTACACTCAGTACACTCAGTACACTCAGTACACTCAGTACACTCAGTACACTACTCAGAGACTTCAGCCCCCTAGATGTGTCATACACAGAAACCCAACTACGGAACTAGTGTTGCCTTTGCAGAGGGCCAAGCCAGCCCCTAAACATGACACCGATCTACTTGGTATGCAGATGTACAAAAAAGACGGCAACACAACAACTAGTACACGTCTCAAGTACAATCTAGAACAGACACCTCTGATTAAGGCGGACGTCTGGGCAACATGATGCCGATGTACTTGGTATGCAGATGTATGCAGTTTGGGCTCCTGGCACAGCAGGAACCCAAACAACCTCTCTCAAAGACGGGCACAGCATGATGTGGATGCACAGGCTAACGTCAACAGCCAAACACATGGACTAGGCCGAGAGAGGAAGAGAGTGACAGAGGTAGAGAGTGATATAGGTAGGAGAAAAAGAGTTATATAGAGATGCATAGATAGAGAGAGAGACAGAGAGATACAGAGACAGAGAGATACAGAGAGATACAGAGACAGAGAGATAGAGATACAGAGACAGAGAGATAGAGATACAGAGACAGAGAGATACAGAGAGATACAGAGACAGAGAGATAGAGATACAGAGACAGAGAGAGACAGAGACAGAGAGAGACAGAGAGAGACAGAGAGAGACAGAGAGATACAGAGAGATACAGAGACAGAGAGATAGAGATACAGAGACAGAGAGAGACAGAGAGATACAGAGAGAGACAGAGAGAGACAGAGAGATACAGAGAGAGACAGAGAGATACAGAGACAGAGAGATACTGAGACAGAGAGACAGAGAGACCGAGAGACAGGGATACAGAGACATAGAGACAGAGAGATACAATGACAGCGAGACAAAGAGATACAGAGAGATACAGAGACAAAGAAACAGAGAGATACAGAGACAGAGAGAGGCATAGAGATACTGAGACAGAGATACAGAGACAGAGAGAGGCATAGAGATACTGAGACAGAGAGATACAGAGACAGAGAGAGGCATAGAGATACAGAGACAGAGAGATACCGAGACAGAGAGAGGCAGAGAGATACTGAGACAGAGAGATACAGAGACAGAGAGATACAGAGGCAGAGAGATATAGAGAGAGAGAGACAGAGAGATACAGAGACAGAGAGATACAGAGACAGAGAGACAGAGAGATACAGAGACAGAGAGACAGAGAGATACAGAGACAGAGAGACAGAGAGAAACTGAGACCGAGAGACAGGGATACAGAGACATAGAGACAGAGAGACAGAGAGATACAATGACAGCGAGACAAAGAGATACAGAGAGATACAGAGACAAAGAAACAGAGAGATACAGAGACAGAGAGAGGCATAGAGATACTGAGACAGAGAGATACAGAGACAGAGAGAGGCAGAGAGATACAGAGACAGAGAGATACAGAGACAGAGAGAGACAGAGAGATATAGAGACAGAGAGATACAGAGACAAAGAAACAGAGAGATACAGAGGCAGAGAGAGGCAGAGAGAGAGACAGAGAGAGAGAGAGAGACAGAGACAGAGACAGAGACAGAGACAGAGACAGAGAGAGAGAGAGAGAGAGATACAGAGACAGAGAGAGAGAGAGAGACAGAGACAGAGACAGAGACAGAGAGAGCGAGAGCGAGAGACCTGAGCATTTCATAGAGATTTAGATCGAAAAAAAACTAATCTGGCTTCTCCATTCCCCCCTCACCAGAAAGCGGTGTCGTAGAGGCCCATCATGGTCATGGTGTCCTTCAGCCGCTGCTCCTTCTCGGCCGCCACGTTGACGATGAGGAAGGTGACGAAGGGCGTGAAGGCCAGCACCAGGTAGATGGAGATGAGGGCGTGGGAGAACTTCTGCACCTCCACAGAGCCAGGCTGGCCCATCATCACCACCCGCAGGTTCATCTCACGCCACACGGAGCGCTTGCTCTGCATCTGTCAACATGCATATGAAGGACATGGACATATAAGGGCATGTACAAAAACAGACATGGACATATAAGGACATAAGGAAATGAATGGATATGGACATGGGCATATAACGACATGTACATGTAAGTACGTCGCTGGAGAGCTGAATGAGAGCAAGTGGAGCTTTTTTCCCCACCTGGATGATGGTGGCGTCGATGAGAGACTGCAGGCGGACGAAGCCAGAGTACCAGTAATTAGCTGCTCTGCAGTTTACCGAGCTGGTCAAGCAGGTGGCTGGGGGGGGGGGGGGGGGGGCAGACACAATGACACAGACACAATGACACACACATACACACACACAACTACAGTCTGCCCTGTCTTTTACCAGTATGCTTTGGTTCATTTGTACCAAATACCATCTAAATGTACTTGTAATGAACTCATAAAAGATAAAACATAACGACAGCCACAGCAAAATATTAGTCGAAAGGAGCTTGAGGCAACAAACTACAACATATATGAATTAATATTCTGTTGATTTGACAATGAATAGTGTGCGATACATCCAGCTCAATCATAAACAATAACATCTCCTAGGAAAGCCTCATGGATCACTACGAGGACAGTAAAAGCATTGCGTACCGATGGACTCGGTGAAGTCACTGGGCATGGGCAGCTGGTTGTGAGGGAAGCGCAGCCTGTAGGAGGAGGCGGAGCTATCCAGGAAGACCACGCCCACATAGCCAGAGGGCTCGTGAAGGCTGGCGTTCTCCAATTCCTCTTCACTGGAGAACATCTCCAGCCGGTCCTGCATGTCTGGGAGGGAGACCACCAACAAAAAACGAGAGAGATGGAGGTGAGCCGGTACTGCAGGTAAGAGCAGTCGCCTGACAGTTCTGATAAACCTGTTCTGAATGGAAAACTGACTCACTGGGATGAACTACTAGGAAAAACAGCTTTGATGGGTGCAAACAAGATGCTGCCTACAGCAGAGGGAGAGGCAGGTCGTTTAAGTTGATGACATTAACACCAAACTGACTTGAACAACTGGGGGAAACGGAAATATGGTGAATACTGGCACGTGGAGAAACACACACACACACACACACACACACACACACACACACACACACACACACACACACACACACACACACACACACACACACACACACACACACACACACCACACACACACACACACACACACACACACACACACACACACACACACACACACACACACACACACACACACACACACACACACCCTGGTCTTTGGTCTGGGTGTCAGCATCACCAATGCAGATCATCACTGGCACCAAGCTGAAGTGACATACACTGTGAATGTGCAACTGCATGCCAAGCGACCAGGTTTGAACGGAGCATTGTCTCGGTTTCAGGCAGCCAAGGTCGTTTTGGAGCAGTTGAGGCCATTTTATGGAAAGGCCAATATCTCAATGGTGAGAGATCGTCGAGCATGCGACAAGATGGTGGCACTTCGACGCTAACAACAAGTAGCGCCACATTCCCCAGGCCAGGCACTCCAGTGAGGCTACAGACTAGTGGATGCTATGGAGCACAGGCTGGACTCCATATTCCCGCTGTGGTCTCCAAACGCCGAGCAGCTGATCAGCAATCCGGAGGACATTGGTTTCCTGGCCAGCATGAAGGGCGACAGAGTGGCCACATTTGGAGCGCTCGATAACAAGCTGAAATCCAAGGTGAAGCGGCGACAGGAGCGCGAAGCAGCCCAGCAGGCACACCTGACCAAAGAGCAGCAGGAGATGACAGCGACATACAGCATGGTGGGGTTGGAAGAGCTGTGTTGTATGTATCTGGGTGCAGACGGTAAAGCACACACTCCAGTTCCCTTTCAACGGCCGGGAGCCCTGCACAAGGCGCGATGGATGGCCAAGCTGCTGTACACGCTCAATCTGGCCTTGATGGAGCAGCACATTGCGTTGCTTCCTTAGGAGACCATCACTACGTTGCAGTGGGTGCTGAAGATTCGGGCGTTTGCCAACTTCAACACGCACATCTACGCAACGTGGTGGCTGACCTGCGGCGCGGCCGTAGATGCTGCATGGAATGACCTAACACTCTACCACCACCTGTATGCGTACAAGAATGTTGATGAGGGCATTGCAGCATCAGCAATCAAGGCACTGGAACGGCACCTATGGTACCTGACAGGCGAGATGCTGCCCCTGGCACTCTTCAGCACCAAGGTGCCAGTTGGCAGATGCCATCTTTGAGGACAAGCCGGCTGACCTCCCCATGCGAGCCCCACATCTCCGCTTTGGCACTGGCTTGGGCAAGCCGAAGTTTCCAACCCTCTCACCGACCAGCAGCTTGGCTGACCTCACCAACCCAGACTGCTGGTTCGGCATGCAACAGCTGCACATCGATCCAGCATTTCTCTCACTGGATGTAGAGGATTGGGCTGCCAGTGAAGCATTCCAGATGTCTGCGGTGAATGTATGTCGTTAAACTCCCATCAGACTTTGTGGCAGCAGCCAGGAGCGAGGAGCACCTGCAGAATGTGCTGCAGGCAGTTGAGCATGATCGACCAAATCTGAGCCACTGCAAGTGCAAGCTGGACCAGGATTCTTGAGATATCCTAAAAACTATTTAAAAGTTGTGATTTTTGTTCTTGAATAAATAAATGTTCTATTGAAAATAAATGGTGTTCTAATAAAAACAAACATTTTTTGCATTTTTAGAGATTGCCTAAGAAAACACCCAAAACGGCCCATTGTCATATGTTCACATGCTTGGTTCTACCTCTAAATCTCGAGCAATGTTTCTGGACACGCACGCCCGCACACGCGGTCACACACGCGCGCTCACACACACACACACACACACACCACACACACACACACACACACACGGCTTCGTAAACAAAGGGCAGCACTCACGCATTCCCTGGGCCACTTCCGCCATGATGTAGCTGGTGAGGTTGGTGATGGGCGTGTAGCCCAGGCCCTTGATGAAGTGGTGGTCCTCGCGGTCCAGCTCCATGGTGCTGATGCCGCTGTAGTAGACGTGAGGGTTCAGCATGCTGATGAGGATCAGCAGGCCCAGCAGGAGCAGGGGCAGGAGCAGCTCCTGGCAGGGCAGGTCACAAAGAACATTCAGCTTCTACTGGGTTTCACTGCGTTTTAGAGTCAACATTCAATAGGGGTTTTTCTGTTGTTTGTGCCACAGACGCTTAACTCCCAATTCCCTCCCGCAGTATGAATTTCAACAACAATACTATACTATGCTCTGCTATACGAAACTATGCAATACTATACTATACAATAAACAACACTATATACACTATCGACTATACACTATAAACAACACTATACTATAACAATACAATACACAATAAAGAACCATAAAGTGACTGATGGATGATACAGTGTATACTTATGGCAAATAGTGCAAAACGCATTTTTAACTGACAGTAGTGCAGCAGCGAGTATGGCGGCGTGTACGTCAAATATCCATATTTAAGTACCGGTACTTAAATATGTTCCCACATAAGCGGTGCGCTTTACACACACACCCGCTTTATACACATCCTGCTAGCCAAAACTAGACATACTTCTATGCTATTCCCAACAACATATCTGTGTTCAAGGACTCCCCGTCGTCACCTCCACCTGAAGAGAGTGACGACCAGAGTGCTGCTCCTTCAGCAAAGATGCCCCTTGAACAACTGGGGGAAAAACTGAAATCATTCCATAAAAATGTGAAATAATGGCAAATCATGACCTGAAGATGCCTGAACAAAGGCAACCCGAGGTCTTTGCGTCTCAATTAGACTGCAGAGAGCGAAAGTGTACAAGGGACCAAGGGACTGACAAGCATTCACAGATTAACCACACGCACCTCAGAGCTCCACTAAGGCCCCTGAGACTGTGGATGCCAGGAGATCGGTGTCAGTGGAATATAAACAAGTTAAACAACCCTGGCCATTATGTGCTACATCCATGTTTGCTCATTGAATGCCACACAACTTTACGTGGATGGAGTCTGAGCCAGAGATAGATGATAAATAAACCACAGGAACTACGGGCTAAATGCTAGGCTAAGTGCGAGTCTCACTTCTCTCCTGGTGTATACCCAGCTGCTCGCAAGGCCTTCCCCCACCAGGAAACAAATTCAACAGAAAGCCATAAAAAATGCATCACTGAAACTCAAATCCAAATGAAAGATGCATGGCCTGAGGGTGAATGAACGGGTTGAGGGGAGGGGGGAGAAAGAGAGAGGCAGAAAGAGTGAACAAACCCCACAGAAATATATCATTCACTCAATGCCAAAAACAACATTACAAAGTTATACGTGTGGGATGTTTTTGCTAAACATTGGCTATTTGTTCCATCCAAATTCATGACTAACGCGACCAGACACATTTACTAAAATCCTAAAGCGTCATAAAGGCCTATTCAGGAAAATCCCACGGGGGGGGGATATCTTCACACACCGTGTAACGTAAGTACACGTAAGTACACGTAAGTACACGTAAGTACACGTAAGTACACGCTCTTCTACAGACCATAGAAGAGCAACTGTGTTCAGCAGAAGACACAGCTTCAGACAACTCACCAAACTAACAACACAAGAGTCGTGTATTTGGCAAAAGCAAACAGCTCCTGAAATCTAAACAAAGACAGTCAACATTAAATAAAACTACACAGTAGGCCTACGTCAAGATTAAGAACAATGAAACTAACGCCTATTTTACGGTGGACTGCATTACTTGGCTCAATAAAGTGAACAAGACCTCACAAGCAGTAACACAAGTAACCTTATTTGTCCGCTCTGGCAAAGGGAAAAACAATATAACACACTTTTAAAAAGTGAATGTTGGCGGCTGCCAGCATTGTAACTTGAACGCACCTGAAGACTCTGCTGCTTGGTCCTCCATTTGATCAGTAGGTTCTTGTAGAGGAGACTTTTGGTTTGATTCCAGACCCCAGCACCCCTCTTAATGACAGGCTGCATGCTGTTCTCATGCCTCATCGGGATAACGTACGGACGGGAAGTGGTCTCCCAACTAACGCTGTTGTCCTCGGCTGCAGGTTCAAAACAAAATCAATACACAACATACATTGGATCATTATTAAAAAAAATGTTAAGCACCAAAAATAGAAAACCTAAAAAATAGAAATTAAAAACAATCATAAAAAAAAAGAAGAAAAATGATATATTGGCAGGTACTTGCCTCGGAAAACCATCCTATAGGGTTCGTATTTGTCACTAAAACATCGGGTACGACAATTCTTTACTTGAACCACGTTGGAGACCCTTTCCCCCCACCTGACACCTGCTATATGACCGCTCCTGTGCGGCTGGCGGGGAGAACGCGTCTAGCTCTGCGATGTGTAATGTGACGATCCACAACGGACCACGGTCGGTGGTGCTCACACTACAACGAGGTCACTGAATAGATTAGATTAGATTCACATTTATTGTCATTGCACAGAGTGCAAATGTTGCAGTAAAGTGCATGGTGATATATAATGCACAGTTATGGAATAATATGTAAAAACGGTCTACTAAACAAACAAAATGACTTATAGAGTAGGTAAGAGATATGTGCAGAATTATAGGTATATATATATATATATATATATATATACACAAGGTAAGTATACAGTGACACATTCACTGAAGACTCACTGCTGGCTAAGGTCTAGCATTAGACTCAACAGGAAACCCTCGCATGTTAATGATCTGATCACCAACAGACCACGGTGGTGGTATGATACAAAATGGTCATTATAATACCACACGTTAATTTAAATGTTAAATGGTTAATGGTAAATGCTTAACATGTCCATCATTGGACTCAATGGAAACCCTGCATGTTCATGATCTGATACAGTCCACGGTGGTGGTAGGATCCAACATGGTCATTATTAATACCACGGTTCACTGTAATGTTAAATGGATAATGGGCATTACAACATGGTCAGTGTTAGAGAAGTAAGCACTGCTCAATGATCAGATCTCAAACCGTCTAGGGTGGTATACTACAAAACAACACGGTGAATTATCATTTTAAAACAGAACATACTGTCATTTCCACATGGTCGGTGTCAGTGAAGGAAGCACTACTGCCAGTTCAGTCAACAAAGCACACAACTACAGCAAATGCTGCCATGACATGCATCCGAATCAGCAAAACCGTCTATTATGGTCGACACTGCAATAACAATAATAATAATAATAATGATAATGATAATGATATCTATGATATGAACGATGTTGTCCCCGCAGCACACCACAGCTAGGCTAGCAGGCTAAGTAACAACTACATGAAATAAAGAAAGAGCATCAGCGGGGGTCTACTCACGTCTAGAATACATTAAGACATGTCTCCCTGCTCATCTCCCGACTCAAAGCTCTAGATTTGATATTCGATAATTCCGATGATACAAATCGTTATTCCTCTTGTTGTTGTAGTAGTAGTAGTAGTAGTAGTAGTTGTTGTCGTCGCTGCATCAGAGCAAAACAAGAGGTCCTTAATTTTTATTTTTCCGCCACTTCCGCCTGTCAGACGCCACGAGACCAGGTTGGCCAATCACGTCTCGCGAGGAATCCCCCCCCCCCCCCAGATCGACGCCCGTGATGATGACGTCACGAGCACGTCATCGTAACACGTTTCAAAATGAAATAATATCAAATTGATTTATATGTAAGTTATTTATATATGATAGTATGATTGATAGTATGTTTACTGCGCTCTGGAAGGAAATGATCAGCATCAGACATAATTATCGACTACCGTTTACCCTGAAGTGTAATGGTGCATTTCAAGCATTAGATTGTATTTTACTTATTGAATAAATAAGTAATAAAAAATGTAATAATAACAAACAGAACAGTGTATCTGACACTGCAGAATACTTTCATATTATCGGGAGTAGGACTAATGAAAGTGAAATAGGTAAATCCTACTGCAGCTCAGAAACAACAGTGCCATTGTTAAGAGAAGCCACAAAACCAGCATATAGTCCACCCAAGCATTGTGGCAATTCTTTAAATATCCATTGTTTTAGTGTTCCATATATGTGGGGTATTATTTTAAAAGAAAAACAACAATATTTATATATACACACACTTTATTAGGTTTCTATAAAACATGTGTGTGGTGTGTGTGTGTGTGTGTGTGCAGTCTGTATTCTTAGATGAGACCGGACACAAGTGGCTAGGAGGAGGAGGAGCAGGTGGAGGCCGAGGGAGGCTGGACCTCTGAGAAGCTGAGGTAGCGATGGAGCAGGGCGGGCACGGGGAGCTGTTGGACCACACCGGGCGTGCTCAGCGCAGCCCGGCCGATGACCTCGCCGACCTTCAGCCTGCACAGGTGAGCTAGACACGGAACAGACTCTGGAAAGGGTGAGGGGGAGGGTGAAGGTAAGGAGGGAGGAAACGCATTATTGACAATTCACACTTCAGATGAAGAGAAGCGTTTCATCAAGACAATCAGTGTTCGTACCAAAGGAGGAATGTGGTGACCAGGACTTTTCCTCCAGCCTGTGATCCAATATGTGCCTGAGAGGCGAACACAGAGTGGACCAGTTTACAAACGCCAGGAGGTAATTTAACACGTCACCGCTTGCCTTCGCCAGCCTACAAAATAAAAGTGAAGAAATTAAAAAGAAGAAACATTATGAAGCTTTTTGTGTTTAAGAGACATAACAAAATAATCATTAAAAAAATCAGAGCTATAAAGACAAAGACCCCATTCTAATTGCAGGCTGATCTTCTTTCCGATATCTGCAGCATCTCTAAGAAGTGTGTCAAGAATTATGAATTGGCCACATTCCTAACATACAGTCCTAGATCTGAGAAGCATCTGTTTTCTGTCAGCAGAAAACATTGTATCTGTGACAACAGTGACAACAACACGTCTAGATCCAGCATTTAACGCAGCTGGGAGAAGGAAGCCCTGGCCATAGCGGACGTACACGTGTGGCTGTAGCAGTAGAGAAGGCTCGAGTCCTGCCTGCAGGAGCTGGGGCAGCCAGCAGGGGGCGTACTGCAAGGCTCCGAGGGCCCCACCCACCAGCCCTCCGAGTTCATGCAGGCTTAGCAACAACGGCGCTCCGGGCGGACGTTGTGACGCGTCAGGAGGGCCCCCGGCGCTCCTCTCTGGATCAGGGATCCGTCTGTGCCGCAGTATCAAAGCCAAAAGCTCGCCGTTCTCCGAGGCCAAGGCACGCATCCAATTCTCCTTGTTCAGACGAGCCCCAGCGGCTATCAGCAATCTCACAGACTCACTGAAAAGAGAATTTGAATTTGAAGTTTTATTGAGTTTTATTGCATTGCATTTTCCCCACTACTACTCAATATTGGTAGCAGCCAGACTGATTGTGGAGAACAGGGGGACTGATGTGTGGTAGAACTTATAACGGATGAACCACATCACCTGTCGACCCTTTAGGCTCCGCCCACCCGCTTACGCAACCCACAGGTAACCCAAGGCAGAGACCAGTCGACAGAGTGAGGGATCCGTCAACAGTGTGTGTGTGCGTGTGTGTGTGTGTGTAATAATGCCGGCTTTTATATAGCACTTTTATCCAAATCGCTTTACAAGTCATGCCTCACATCACCCATTCATACACCGACGGCGGAGTCAGCCATCAAGGAGACAGCCATCAAGGAGACAGCCATCAAGAGACAGCCAGCAAGGAGACAGCCAGCAGGTCAGGAGCAGTTAGGGTTAGGGGGTCTTGCTCAAGGACACCTCCACAGGTTTTGCTAGGAGGAGCCGGGGATCGAACCAGCGACCGCTCTACCTCCTGAGCTATACTGCCGCCTGTGTGTGTGTGTGTGTGTGTGTGTGTGTGTGTGTGTGTGTGTGTGTGTGTGTGTGTGTGTGTGTGTGTGTGTGTGTGTGTGTGTGTGTGTGTGTGTGTGTGTGTGTGTGTGTGTGTGTGTACAAACCTGCACGGGTCGGGTGTGAGCGATAAGGCGTAGGACAGCGGCGAACGGAAACCCAGGATGTGGGCGCAGTCCTGGGCGTCTGGACTATAGCCCGCCCTCAGGAGAGGCTCCACACTCTGACTGGGCTTGCTCACGGCCATGTACAGCGGACTGACCATGCCCTCGCCCTGGTCACACGCCCGATCCGTGACGACTATCAGCCTCTCGAGAATACTGGAAAGGAGAAAATCATAGTGGTTGTTCACAATTAATTGCACATTAATCATAATCGTGATTTAGCCTGTGTAATTAGTGAAAAGGCTGACAAGAAAAAACAAACATCTGACTTCATACCAACTCCCGTTGCAAAACACTTTACAAGTTATGCCTCAGGTTCACCCGTTCATACACACATTCATACACACATTCATACACACATTCATACACTCACGGCGATGTCAGCCATGCAAGGAGACAGCCAGCTGGTCAGGAGCAGTTAGGGTTAGGGTCAACACTTGGCTAGCAGGAGCCGGGGATCGAACCAGGTTCCAGACAACGCGCTTTACCCCCCTGAGCTACTGCCGATAAGGGTGCTAGAAACGTGTGTCCATGTGTGGTCTGATGACGCACTACTGCTACATACTGACTAAAAAGAATTGTAGTTTAATCAAAAATGTTGAATCGCTAATCTGTTAATCGCAATGACCAATGGCAATATCACTCTTAATAGTAGTCCCCTAGTAGTCGTATGCGTTGCCAGCGCCCCCTGTAGCCAGGTCACGTGTACAGCAAGTCACAAATTAGTTTTTCCAAGGTATTTCCGTCCAATGGGATCGTCTCCACCCAACAGAGAACCCCCCCCTGCATACCGGCGATGGCCGAACTCGGCGGCGGCGTGGATGGGCAGCTGAGGCCACTCCCCCAGGCAGGCCAGGTCGGGGTCGGCCCCGTGCTCTACCAGCAGCTCCACGCACCGCTCCTGACCCTCCTGGGACGCCAGCATCAGGGGCGTGGCCAGGTCGGCTGCCTGGGCATTGATGTTGGCGCCTGCGGGAACATAAAGAAACCAACAGGGTTGACGTGCTCACATAGTGTTCACTATGAGACAAGCTGGAGAGGATAAGGAAAGAGATGGAGGGCTTTAGGGTATATTATTGATTGATAAGATATGTTGACTGATACAATATGATCCTGAACTTCCCATGTGTGTCGTAAGGAACCGTCTTACAATGAGGATGGTTATTCACATCAAGGAGGTGCCACCCTGATCTCATTCTGAAATATCTTATGGCTTTGCACACCAGAGAAGGTGTTTTGCTAACCTGAGTCAACAAGGATTTCCAGACATTCGTGGCGTCCGTACTGGGCCGCAACGAAGAGAGGGGTGATGTTGTGGTCGTCTACGGCCTCCAGGTGACAGACACCCACCAGAATACGCACAATCTCCCTGTACCCCTTGTGGAGGGAAAATAAAAGAATGCAGAGAATGAGAAGATGCCTTCATATCTTTCCTTCCATGGCCTTCTGTCCATTTCATTGCGAGTGCAATTGACACTAGTTATACTAGTTATACTAGTTATACTAGTTAATGCTGATGCCTGTTGTCTGTTGTTCTTTTAATGTAAACTCACTTTAAATATTAATACTCATTTCCATAATCACACGACAAGGGCATTAATGTGCATTAACAAAGTCGTCTAATGTGCATTAGACAATTGTCTCTCTCTCTCTCTCTCTCACACACACACACACACACATACACACATACACACACACACACACACACACACACACACGTGTATTCCATCCCTCACCTTGTACACAGCGTGGTGCAGACAGGTCCAACAACAGGCCGTGTGCGTCCCGTTGACCTCTGCGCCTCTGGCGACCAACAATTGGACGACCTCTTTGTGTTCTCCGTCCACGGCTACAGGGAGAAACATCAAATAACCGTGTGTTAAGGATCACTTAAGACGCTGCGATCCTATCCTATTCCCTTAATACTGTTATTTGGGAGACACTTTTAGCTCTATTTAACACACGATACAAGACTAACTAATTAACCAAATGTGGCAGCTGTCCCTCATACCTGCATAAAGAGGAGAGGAGAGGTCATTCGTCTGCTGGTTGATGTCGGCGTGAGCTCTCAGGAGGTACCGGATCACAGCCTGGTGTCCCCACTGGGCTGCCAGGTAGAGCGCAGACTCCCCTTCGTGGGTCAGGGAGTTCACATAGGACCGCTGTCCCACCCTGGAGGAGCCCGCTACTCACATCCAGACAACATGGGCATGTTTAGTTCCAGAGAGCGAGAGAGAGCGAGAGAGGACTGCAGGGAAAGGGCAAAGGATTGATCCTACGCTCTTGAGAAATGCATTTAAAAAATGTTCACTTGAGGCCATGCCCAATAGGAAGGACACACACACAAACATATTAGAGAACTACTGGAAGAATTACATTATATTACATTACATTAGTCATTTAGCAGACGCTTTTGTCCAAAGTGACATGACAGTGGAGACTCAGTGACCTGAGGTCAACGCACTGTAAATCCTTTCACTGTAAATTCATTTTCACATGTCACTTTTTCAGTACTCATCTGAATTATTTATTTATTAGTATTTTATTATTTTATTACTGCCAATTTGCACTATACATATTGTTGTATATTGTATATACCCAGTATTACTGTAATAATACTGTCAATTGTGCAATTCATCTGTCTATACATTTAGATTTCATTCCGATTTCATTTAGTTATATTTTGTTTATACTAGTTTAGTTCAGTTTAGTTAGTTGTTATTAGTTTTAGGTATTAGTATATTTTGTGTGCATTTATTCCCCGTTTCAACTGTTGCACCTTAATTTCCCTCGGGATAAATCAAGTCTCTTGAATCTTGAATAAGTGCATTCACAAAGGTAGGCAAGAGAACTACTAGTCGGCATAAGTCATAAGTGCATTTCCTTCCTAACAAAAGCCTCCAAGAGAAGAACCAGTGCTCCGGTCAAAGAACAATACCTTTGCTCCCTAGATTTGACATTTTACAATAAGTACATCAAACAGGGGCCGTGACAAATAGTGAAGCCATCCAAACCCCCCAATATCGTGACATGAAAAATTCATACTGCTGGAGGGAATGGGGAGTAAAGCATTCCATTGTACTTTAACATCTAGTATCTTGAGTGTTGTTGATGTGTGTGGCCACCTACCACCAGCAGCAGCGCGCAAAATTTCGCGCACACACGCCTTGCTGCCCCCCACGGCGGCCTCATGGAGGGCCGTCCAGCCCCGGTTGTCCCTGGTGTCCACACTGCGGCCCTGGAGCACCAGCCGGCGGACCCGCTCCGCACAGCCAGAGCGCGCGGCTGCAGCCACACCGGACACCGTGTCGCCGTAGCTCTCGGTGAAGTCCATCCTCTCCTGTCCGCCTCTCAAACCTTTCGTTATGGGGAGGAGATCAGATCTGGATATGAACCGAGCCAAAGGGGAGATGAGGTGACCACTCGAGTACACATGAGAGGACTGACTGATGACGATGATACACAACATGATAAGAATGCAACCACAATGGTGATTAGATTAGATAAAAATAGAAGTACAGTACAGTGAAATTAACTTGGCATCTAAAACCAGAGTGCAAATGTTACAGTAATGTGGTGCTTGATAATATATAATGTACAGTGGTTGAATAATATGTAAGAAACTGTCTTCTAAAACTACTAAAAACAGGTATACAATAACTTGTAGAGTATGAGTTATGAGATATGTGCAGAATTATTATTGATCAATGATCATAGTATCGTTTAGTGTATGTACTTACGAACACGATGATATTCAGTGTTATAATGGAGTTAATCTAATCTAATCTAATCTAATGTGGGGTACAGGCGACAGCAACCATGCACGCCGCTTGATTGCAATTCCGTCCGAACAATGCCCTAACAACGATAACTAAGTTATTAAAAATGTCAATTATTGATATTTCATTTTAAATAATAAAGCAAGATATTGTTTACCTTCCACCACAGCCTAATACAAATTCTCGTAGCTCAGAGCAACGACTTCCGTAAACAAACGGAATTTTCTTTTCGCAGCTCGATGGGGCATTACCGCCCCCTGCTGGACAGCAGCGTCATACACTCAGTGCATTCTATGGACGACATACCTAACCCAAACTCCATTCATTTACACACACACACACACACACACACACACACACACACACACACACACACACACACACACACACACACACACACACACACACACACACACACTGGTTTCGGGGGCATGCATCCACGTGCCGGCATCTTTTGTTTATGACTCAGGTTTTCCAACTCTATATATACTCTCAGACATGCATACACACACTTACTCACTCACACACACACACACACACACACACACACACACACACACACACACACACACACACACACACACACACACACACACACACACACACACACACACACACACACACACACACACAGACAGACACATGCATTGTGGAGGTGAGGTGAACAGCATTAAACAGGCTTCATGTTATATCCCAGAGTATCCAGGGGGGAGGAGCGGCCTCTGCCTACTGCCCACTTCCCTGGTTGGTGTTGTTGGTGGTGGTGTGGTTGGTGGTGTTGGTGGTGGTGTGGTTGGTGGTGTTGGTGTGGTTGGTGTTGTTGGTGGTGGTGTGGTGTGGTGGTGTTGTTGGTGGTGGTGTGGTTGGTGGTGTGTTGGTGGTGGTGTGGTTGGTGTTGTTGGTGGTGGTGTGGTTGGTGGTGTTGGTGGTGGTTGGTGGTGTTGTTGGTGTTGGTGTGGTTGGTGGTGTTGGTGTGGTTGGTGGTGGTGTGGTTGGTGTTGTTGGTGGTGGTGTGGTTGGTGGTGTTG
The DNA here is from genome assembly GCA_027704905.1 of Muraenolepis orangiensis. Classification (NCBI taxonomy): domain Eukaryota; kingdom Metazoa; phylum Chordata; class Actinopteri; order Gadiformes; family Muraenolepididae; genus Muraenolepis; species Muraenolepis orangiensis. The sequence continues at coordinate 1,817,089 of CM051014.1, read as the reverse complement.
GTGTGGTTGGTGGTGTTGGTGGTGGTGTGGTTGGTGGTGTTGGTGGTGGTGTGGTTGGTGGTGTTGGTGGTGGTGGTGTGGTTGGTGGTGTTGGTGTGGTTGGTGTGGTTGGTGGTGGTGGTGTGGTTGGTGGTGTTGGTGGTGGTGTGGTTGGTGGTGTTGGTGGTGGTGTGGTTGGTGGTGGTGGTGGTGGTGTGGTTGGTGGTGTTGGTGGTGGTGTGGTTGGTGGTGTTGGTGGTGGTGTGGTTGGTGGTGTGGTTGGTGTTGTTGGTGGTGGTGTGGTGGTGGTGGTGGTGTGGTTGGTGGTGTTGGTGTGGTTGGTGGTGTTGGTGTGGTTGGTGTTGTTGGTGGTGGTGTGGTTGGTGGTGTTGGTGTGGTTGGTGGTGTTGTTGGTGTGGTTGGTGTTGTTGGTGGTGGTGTGGTTGGTGGTGGTGGTGTGGTTGGTGTGGTTGGTGGTGGTGTGGTTGGTGTTGTTGGTGGTGGTGTGGTTGGTGTTGGTGGTGTTAGTGTTGGTGTGGTTGGTGGTGGTGTGGTTGGTGGTGGTGTGGTTGGTGTTGTTGGTGGTGGTGTGGTTGGTGGTGGTGGTGTGGTTGGTGTTGGTGGTGTTAGTGTTGGTGTGGTTGGTGGTGGTGTGGTTGTGTTGTTGGTGTGGTTGTTGGTGGTGGTGTGGTTGGTGTTGTTGGTGTTGGTGTGGTTGGTGGTGGTGTGGTTGTGTTGTTGGTGTGGTTGTTGGTGGTGGTGTGGTTGGTGGTGTTGGTGGTGGTGTGGTTGGTGGTGGTGTGGTTGGTGTTGTTGGTGGTGGTGGTGGTGTGGTGGTGGTGGTGTGGTTGGTGGTGTGGTTGGTGGTGTTGGTGTGGTGGTGGTGTGGTGGTGTGGTTGGTGGTGTGGTTGGTGGTGTTGGTGTGGTTGGTGGTGTGGTGGTGTGGTTGGTGGTGGTGGTGTTAGTGTTGGTGTGGTTGGTGTTGGTGGTGTGGTTGGTGGTGTTGGTGTGGTTGGTGGTGTGGTTGGTGTTGGTGGTGTTAGTGTTGGTGTGGTTGTTGGTGGTGTGGTTGGTGTTGTTGGTGTGGTTGTTGGTGGTGGTGTGGTTGGTGGTGGTGGTGTTAGTGTTGGTGTGGTTGGTGTTGGTGGTGTGGTTGGTGGTGTTGGTGTGGTTGGTGGTGTGGTTGGTGTTGGTGGTGTTAGTGTTGGTGTGGTTGGTGGTGGTGGTGTGGTTGGTGGTGTGGTTGGTGTTGGTGGTGTTAGTGTTGGTGTGGTTGGTGGTGTGGTGGTGTGGTTGGTGTTGGTGGTGTTGGTGTTGGTGTGGTTGGTGGTGTTGTTGGTGGTGTTGTTGGTGTTGTTGTGTGTGTGGTGTGGTGTGGTGGTGGTGGTGGTGTGGTTGGTGGTGGTGTTGGTGTGGTTGGTGGTGTTGGTGTGGTTGGTGGTGTTAGTGTTGGTGTGGTTGGTGGTGTTAGTGTTGGTGTGGTTGGTGGTGTGGTTGGTGGTGTTGGTGTGGTTGGTGGTGTTGGTGTTGGTGTGGTTGGTGTGGTTGTTGGTGGTGGTGTGGTTGGTGGTGTTGGTGTGGTTGGTGTGGTTGGTGGTGGTGTGGTTGGTGTTGGTGTGGTTGGTGTGGTTGGTGGTGTTGGTGTGGTTGGTGGTGGTGTGGTTGGTGTTGGTGTGGTTGGTGGTGGTGTGGTTGGTGGTGTTGGTGTGGTTGGTGGTGGTGTGGTTGGTGTTGGTGTGGTTGGTGTTGGTGTGGTTGTTGGTGGTGGTGTGGTTGGTGGTGGTGGTGTGGTTGGTGGTGTTGTTGGTGGTGGTGGTGGTGTGGTTGGTGGTGGTGGTGTGGTTGGTGGTGTGGTTGGTGGTGTTGTTGGTGTGGTTGTGTTGATGACAATGTATTTATGAAGCGCTTTTCACAGACAGAAGTTGCAAAGCGCTGTATAGAAAAGGTTCAAATGCACAGAACAGAACAGGTGGACACAAGACTCATTAAAGACCGGGAACAACAAACCAAACGCCGTGTACAGCAGTAGAGACATGAGACCAGTTACCAAGACAACGCCGTGTACAGCAGTAGAGACATGAGACCAGTTACCAAGACAACGCCGTGTACAGCAGTAGAGACATGAGACCAGTTACCAAGACAACGCCGTGTACAGCAGTAGAGACATGAGACCAGTTACCAAGACAACGCCGTGTACAGCAGTAGAGACATGAGACCAGTTACCAAGACAACGCCGTGTACAGCAGTAGAGACATGAGACCAGTTACCAGCAGACACCTGTCCAAACAGGTAGGCCATTACCCAGCAGACACCTGTCCAAACAGGTAGGCCATTACCCAGCAGACACCTGTCCAAACAGGTAGGCCATTACCCAGCAGACACCTGTCCAAACAGGTAGGCCATTACCCAGCAGACACCTGTCCAAACAGGTAGGCCATTACCCAGCAGACACCTGTCCAAACAGGCCAGGAGTCTGAAGGTCAACCCGTGCCTCGAATATCCTTCACAAAGTAGTTTGAAATAAGCGTAGTTTAATGTTCATTTGTCAGGGACCATGCAACAATTCACAATTGCACCAGCTATTATCACCTGCATTAGCATTTGGTTCAACTTTCAACTTTCATCAATAAACACACAGAACTTTACACTACAGTCATTTAGCAGACGCCTTTATCCAAAGTGGTAGACAAGATAACTACTAGTCACCAGAAGTCACAAGTGCATTTCCTTTCTAACAAGCCATAATAATATAATATTAGATTAGATTAGATTAGATTCAAATGTATTGTCATTGCACAGCACAAGAAAACAATCTGTCATCTAACCAGAG
>CM051014.1:1784279-1799279 GCA_027704905.1 Muraenolepis orangiensis | reverse complement strand
GTCTCATAAGCTGGCTTATGAGCTCCTTCCCTTTCCAGTATCTTCCGTAACCCTGCAGTTTGCCCCCTGGAGTGAATACATGCTTGTTAAATCATTATTGTGAAGAACAATGTGTTCTTATAAACCAATCGCAGTCACACACACACACACACACACACACACACACACACACACACACCAAGTGTGTGATGTAAATCACGCACTTTATATTGAATTTGTATATTGTTCCTATTATTTGTTATTATTTAATAGTTCTCGGTCCAAATAGAACCCCTTGTGTGAGGTCAGGGGTCAGGCCGCATCAGGGGAGGCACCTGCCGTCGGTCACGCTGTGAGATGGAGAGATCAGGACTTCTTTTGATCATATGTCCGACAAAGTGTATTCATTCCGGAAATTCTGGCAGGCAGTTAAAAATCCTAGCCTACTGACATCTGACCCACACTCATACACATACACACACACACACACACACACACACACAAACACACACACACACACAACACACACACACACACACACACACTCATACACATACACATACACACACACACACACACACACACACACACACACACACACACACACACACACACACACACACACACACTCATACACATACACATACACACACACACACCACACACACACACAAACCCACACACACACACACACACACACCACACACACACACACAAAAGCACAGGTCCATGCACACACACTCACTGACACACATGCACACACACACAATCCCATGAAGACACACACACACACACACACAATCAAAGACACCCGTGCACATACAAATGCATGCATACAAATTCACACAAACACACACACACACACGCACACTCACACTCACACACACACTCACACAGACCCCTCCCCACATACACACACACACACAGACACGCACGCACACACACACAGGCACACACACGCACACACACTCACACAGACATCCCCCCCCCCACACACACAAACACACGCACACACGCACACACACACACGCCCAGGCGAGTGTGAACCATGAGCATGTGCTGCAAACATCAAGTCATTTTGCATGCAAACCAGCGGCCACAGTCAAAAAACCACCGGCGGTTTGTGTTTGTGCGTAAGGACGCGGTGACGGACCGGTGGGTCGTGTGTGTGGGTTCTTCACCCTGACCAACGGGGCGGGGCGTCCACAACCTCTGGTCTTGTCATTTTCCCGGTAGCCTGGTTTCCGTGAGGGCTGGACGGTGTATTTACTCCAGTGGCCACATGGTGGTATTTACCCCCTAAACAAGACAGTAGGACAGGAAGGGCCACCGGATGGGAGCTGGATGTTTACTAAACACGCCGAGTGGCAGCACCTGTTCCTGCCCTCCATCTCCCAGCGGACCGCCCAGCTCTCCTGCTGTGATTAGCCTTGTTTTGGTTTCGCTAATTCATTATTCCCTTTTTTTCCTTTTCTCCCATTTTTAGAAGAGAGGCGAGTGTGTGTGTGTGTGTGTGTGTGTGTGTGTGTGTGTGTGTGTGTGGACCATTACGGTCTCTCACCATGACTGTAGAGAGAGAGACCTAACACACAGAAAACGTGTGAAGGGCAGGGGGGAGGAATTAGGGGAAGGTGGCGTGAGGCCAGCGCCTCATCTGTGAAACCCCTTAAGGCTGCACTTAACCGCCGGCGCGGCTGTAAGGAACTACTTGTTCTCACTAAAAATTATACTATATTGCCTTTAATGAACTGATCTTTTAGGTTGTTTCCCCTCCCCTATCAAGACCTTTCCTTGATCTCTTCTGACCACTCTGTGAAGTTCACCTAGGTCCAGAGAGAGAGAGAGAGAGAGAGAGAGAGAGAGAGAGAGAGAGAGAGAGAGAGAGAGAGAGAGAGAGAGAGAGAGAAAAAGAGAGAGGGGGAGAGAGAGAGAGAAAGAGAGAAAGAGAGAGGGGGGAGAGCGAGAGAGAGAGAAAGATAGAGACATGCAAAGCTAGCGTGTGTCGAGTCTGGCTCGCGCTGCCAAACCCCAACTCCAAGGCGCTGCCATGACACACACACACACACACACACACACACACCAGCAAGTTTATGAGCTAACGGCGAAGGCTACGCTAATGCGCTTAAGCCCAGACACTTTGCGTTGTGTGACTCTAATGAAGGCCTTCACAAGTGTTATCATTCAGATGTCGAGGATGTAGCTGTGTCTCTCTCCTCTCTCTCTCTCTCTTTTTCTCTCTCTCTCTCTCTCTCTCTCTCTCCTCTCTCTCTCTCTCTCTCTCTCTCTCTCTCTCCTCTCTCTCTCTCTCTCTTCCTCTCTCTCTCTCTCTCTCTCTCTCTGAAACCTTTCAAAGTGAAACGGGAGTAATGGAAGGCCCGGCGCCAGCAAATATGTAAAAGATAATAATGAATAAAGCGTTCCTTTGGCAGCGCGGCGGTCCAGAGCGGAGATAGGGAGATACCGGGGGGGGGGGGGGGGGGCTGCTGTAAGCCTCTCGTATAACTTGGTGTTTTATCAAATCTATATTTCGCTTTATTGGATAATTGGTTGGACCGGATCACGTCAGGTCGACCGCGCTGCGGTGTCCAGAGCTTACCTCAGACGGGCTCATGACATTCTCACAGAGGGGGGGGCGGGGAGGGGGTACTTTGAACCCAAAGCCCTTGACAAGTTATGCCTCATGTTCAACCATTCATAGACCGACGACGGAGCACTGTGTAAGGACACAGACGGCCGGCTGGTCAGGAGCGGTTAGGGGTTAGGGGTTAGGGTGTGTTCGAGCCCCCTGTCTCCTTCCTATAGCCATGCAAGGAGACAGCCGGCTGGTCAGGAGCAGTCAGGGACGCCTTGCTCAGGGACACCAAGACACTTGGCTGGAGCCGGAGGGATCAAACCAGCAGCCTTCCGGGTGCCAGACGACCCGCTCTCCGTATCTGGTGCATCTCTATCTCCGTATCTGGTGCATCTCTATCTCCGTATCTGGTGCATCTCCGTATCTGGTCTATCTCCACCACACCAACTGGTACTTGGCCCATAAGTAGTCCAGCCAACAAGTTTTGTCCAATTCCGTACTTTTTGAGTATATTACTCATTTTAGCAGACACTTTTGTCCAAAGCGACCTATAATAAGGTAATTCAACAGGTAAACAAGAGAACTACTAGTCACCAGAAGTCATAAGTGCATTTCCTTCCCAACAAACCATAATAATATAATATATACATACATATACACATATATAATAACATAATGTATAATACATTACATTACAATAAGGTCACTCAATAGGTAGACAAGAGAACAACTAGTCACCAGAAGTCAGTGAATTCCCTTCCTACCACTAAGCCTCTAAGAGCAGAACCAGTGCTCAGGTAAAAGTACAATACGTTGGCTTAACACTAGACCTTACAAGTGGCTAACAACAGAGCTAACAAGCAAACCACATAGCATTCCGGTACATTCAATCCAGTGTTTTTGACAAAAACAATGAGTTATGCGTTATGCGTTGTGTTCTGCTATTCAACGCTTTTCACCCTCTGATCTCACAGCTGCACCGGTCATTAACAAACTGTTGACCGGGAACCTCCCACCTGCCAAGACACCTCCTCCCCCCTCCTCCCTTCCTCCCCTCCAACCCCTCCGCCCTCCGCCCTCCCCCCTCTCCTCCCTCCTTCCCCCCTCCACTCATCCCTCCCCCCTGCTCCCTCCTCCCCTCCCCACTCCCTTACCCCCTCCTCCCTTCCTCCCCTCCTACCCCTCCGCCCTCCTCCCTCTCCTCCCTCCTTCCCTCCTCCATTCCTCCCTCCTCTCTTCCTCCCCCTCCTCCCTTCCTCCCTCCTCCCTTCCTCCCCTCCGCCCTCCCACCCCCTCCTCCCTCCTTCCCTCCTCCCTCCTCCCCTCTCCTCCATTCCTCCCTCCTGCTCCCTCCTCCCACTCCCCCTCCTCTCTCCCCCCTCCCCTCACCCCCCTCCCCTCACCCCCGTATAGTCTGTATATGGGAGACTTGCATGCAGTTAGCCTCCCGGGGGGCCAATAGTATGCATGTATGTATGTGTGTATGTGTGTATGGTTGTGTTTGTGTTTGTGTGTGTGTGTTTATTTAGTGTGTGCCCTTTAGTGTGTGCCCGTGCAGGTACTCTTGACATATATGCACACACACACTCACACACACACACACACACACACACACACACACACACACACACACACACACACACACACACACACACACACCACACACACACACACACACACACACACACACACACACACACACACACACACACACACACAGGTATGGATCTGTCCCAACAGCAGGTATAGATCGGAGGAGGCAGCAGGGTTGCCAAAATAGATGCGATGAATGAAGGAACTGAAGGTGACCACTGCTTTAATTCTTCTCCTTCTGTTGCCACAACACGCGACAACGCCTGCTGTGACATTCTGCCCCCATGGCCGCCGGCCAGAGGCAGCACGCCCGCCCCCGCCCGCCCCCCCCCCCGCCCGCCCCCGCCTCCTTTGCGAACGATAAAGTTATAACAAACAAGCTTACTGTGGCAACACGGAGGAGCCACAGCCTCCCGCGCTCACCGGGGAGGCTCAGCCCTCGGATGAACGCTCTTTATTACAGAGAACATCCATGAATTGTCATTCACTGTGAACAAAATCCCCTACTATTAGTAGAAAAGTCTTGTTTGTTTAGTCTTTGTAACTTGATGGATAGAGTTGATATATTGGTATAGTTAGGCTATGCAGGTGTCTATGCAGATAGCATCTATAGCTATATATGAATCAGGTTCAATAAGAACATCTCTCTTTGAATGTTTAATTGTTGAATGGGATTTGTATTGGTATAGGTACTGGTATAGGTTTTAATGAAGGAAAGCTATATCTCTTCTATATTATACTTTAGTTTAGATAGATAGATAGATAGATAGATAGATAGATAGATAGATAGCTAGTAGATAGTAGTAGATAGATAGATAGATAGATAGATAGATAGATAGCTAGATAGATAGATAGATAGATAGATAGATAGATAGATAGATAGATAGCCAATCTATGCTTTTAAAAGGCTCTCAAGACATGATACAAATCATTAAACTAAAATATGGAAAATCTTAATCTAAATCTGGAGGTTAAATACAAGATACAAGATATTCTTTATTGGTCACATACATGAACACACAGTGAAATGTGTTTCTCTCATCTAACCCGTCCTGGTATGAGGAGCAGTGGGTTAGCAGCTATTGGATACACAGGGGAGCAGTGTAGGGGTCTGGTGCCTTGCTCAACGGCACCTCGGCAGGTAAGTATACAGGTATTCAACAGGTAGTGATCAGGGGTATGCAGTTATGAAAAGCAGGATAAAGATATATAAATGTATATACATGTATATACATATATATATAAATGTATAGACATGTATATACATATATATATAAATGTATATACATGTATATACATATATATATAAATGTATCTACATGTATATACATATATATATACATGTATCTACAGCAGGTAATGAGCAGGGATGTGCAGTTGGATCAACAGTTGAAGATTATAATATATACGGTAGGTACAGTAAAAATGTAAAAATGTACACTATCATACAGGTATGTTATCAATTAATGTGTAAACTATAGGTAGAGGTGGGAGTTATGATTACAGAGCAAGGCAGTCGAAGACATTGATGGTGATGTATTATTATTATTATTATTATGTATCATAGGATATATTGAGCAGAGTTCAGAGTTTGTACGGTGGGCAGCAGAGCCGGGTTCTGCAAGGTGGGGAGCAGCGGGGGGGGGGGGGGGGGCTGTCTTCATGGTGCAGAGTTCAGAGTTCATACGGTGGGCACCAGGTGGGGGGGGGGGCTGTCTTCATGGTGCAGAGTTCAGAGTTCATACGGTGGGCACCAGGTGGGGGGGGGGGGCTGTCTTCATGGTGCAGAGTTCAGAGTTCATACGGTGGGCACCAGGTGGGGGGGGGGGCTGTCTTCATGGTGCAGAGTTCAGAGTTCATACGGTGGGCCCCAGGTGGGGGGGGGGGGCTGTCTTCATGGTGCAGAGTTCAGAGTTCATACGGTGGGCACCAGGTTGGGGGGGGATTGTCTTCATGGTGCAGAGTTCAGAGTTCATACGGTGGGCACCAGGTGGGGGGGGGGCTGTCTTCGTGGAGCAGAGTTCAGGGAGATGACAGCTGAGGGGAAGAAGCTGTTCCTAAGCCTGCTTGACATGGAACAAAGGTTTCTATAGCGCCTCCTGGAGGGGAGGAGGGCAAACAGTCCATGGTTGGGGTGAGAGGGTCTTCCTCAGACACCGTTTGTGGTGGGTAGTGTTTACTGCAGGGAGGAGTGTGATTCAGAAGAAGGACACACAGAGACAAACAGAATGAGCCCCGGGCGCCACCTTGTCCCCCACCTTGTCCCCCACCTTGTCCCCCACCTTGTCCCGCCACCTTGTCCCCCACCTTGTCCCCCACCTTGTCCCCCACCTTGTCCCCCACCTTGTCCCCCACCTTGTCCCCCACCTTGTCCCCCACCTTGTCCCCCACCTTGTCCCCCACCTTGTCCCCCACCTTGTCCCGCCACCTTGTCCCCCACCTTGTCCCCCACCTTGTCCCGCCACCTTGTCCCCCACCTTGTCCCCCACCTTGTCCCCCACCTTGTCCCGCCACCTTGTCCCCCACCTTGTCCCCCACCTTGTCCCCCACCTTGTCCCCCACCTTGTCCCCCACCTTGTCCCCCACCTTGTCCCCCACCTTGTCCCCCACCTTGTCCCCCACCTTGTCCCCCACCTTGTCCCGCCACCTTGTCCCCCACCTTGTCCCCCACCTTGTCCCGCCACCTTGTCCCCCACCTTGTCCCCCACCTTGTCCCCCACCTTGTCCCCCACCTTGTCCCCCACCTTGTCCCCCACCTTGTCCCCCACCTTGTCCCCCACCTTGTCCCCCACCTTGTCCCCCACCTTGTCCCCCACCTTGTCCCCCACCTTGTCCCCCACCTTGTCCCCCACCTTGTCCCCCACCTTGTCCCCCACCTTGTCCCCCACCTTGTCCCCCACCTTGTCCCCCACCTTGTCCCGCCACCTTGTCCCCCACCTTGTCCCGCCACCTTGTCCCCCACCTTGTCCCCCACCTTGTCCCCCACCTTGTCCCCCACCTTGTCCCCCACCTTGTCCCCCACCTTGTCCCCCACCTTGTCCCCCACCTTGTCCCCCACCTTGTCCCGCCACCTTGTCCCCCACCTTGTCCCCCACCTTGTCCCCCACCTTGTCCCCCACCTTGTCCCCCACCTTGTCCCCCACCTTGTCCCCCACCTTGTCCCCCACCTTGTCCCCCACCTTGTCCCCCACCTTGTCCCGCCACCTTGTCCCCCACCTTGTCCCCCACCTTGTCCCCCACCTTGTCCCCCACCTTGTCCCCACCTTGTCCCCCACCTTGTCCCCCACCTTGTCCCCCACCTTGTCCCGCCACCTTGTCCCCACCTTGTCCCCCACCTTGTCCCCCACCTTGTCCCCCACCTTGTCCCGCCACCTTGTCCCCCACCTTGTCCCCCACCTTGTCCCCCACCTTGTCCCCCACCTTGTCCCCACCTTGTCCCCCACCTTGTCCCCCACCTTGTCCCCCACCTTGTCCCCCACCTTGTCCCCCACCTTGTCCCCCACCTTGTCCCGCCACCTTGTCCCCCACCTTGTCCCCCACCTTGTCCCCCACCTTGTCCCCCACCTTGTCCCCCACCTTGTCCCCCACCTTGTCCCCCACCTTGTCCCCCACCTTGTCCCCACCTTGTCCCCCACCTTGTCCCCCACCTTGTCCCCCACCTTGTCCCCCACCTTGTCCCCCACCTTGTCCCCCACCTTGTCCCCACCTTGTCCCCCACCTTGTCCCCCACCTTGTCCCCCACCTTGTCCCCCACCTTGTCCCCCACCTTGTCCCCCACCTTGTCCCGCCACCTTGTCCCCCACCTTGTCCCCCACCTTGTCCCCCACCTTGTCCCCCAGCCACCTTGTCCCCCACCTTGTCCCCCACCTTGTCCCCCACCTTGTCCCCCACCTTGTCCCCCACCTTGTCCCCCACCTTGTCCCCCACCTTGTCCCCCACCTTGTCCCCCACCTTGTCCCGCCACCTTGTCCCCCACCTTGTCCCCCACCTTGTCCCCCACCTTGTCCCCCACCTTGTCCGCCACCTTGTCCCCCACCTTGTCCCCCACCTTGTCCCCCACCTTGTCCCGCCACCTTGTCCCCCACCTTGTCCCCACCTTGTCCCCCACCTTGTCCCCCACCTTGTCCCCCACCTTGTCCCGCCACCTTGTCCCCCACCTTGTCCCCCACCTTGTCCCCCACCTTGTCCCCACCTTGTCCCCCACCTTGTCCCCCACCTTGTCCCCCACCTTGTCCCCCACCTTGTCCCCCACCTTGTCCCCCACCTTGTCCCCCACCTTGTCCCCCACCTTGTCCCCCACCTTGTCCCGCCAATCGCTCGCAATTTTTCAGAGGAATTTCTCCTGACTGTAAAAGAGGCGGCGTGTCTGCAGCAAAGCTTTTCTAAATCCAGCGCTCAGGCGCCAGCCTCCTGCCCTGCGACCTGCCGCCAGCCTCCTGCCCTGCGACCTGCCGCCAGCCTCCTGCCCTGCGACCTGCCGCCAGCCTCCTGCCCTGCGACCTGCCGCCAGCCTCCTGCCCTGCGACCTGCCGCCAGCCAGGTTCTAAGCTGTTTTTGACGATATTTCATGATATTGTTATTATTTACTAATCTCATGTCACTGTGGGTTACATCGAGGTATCCCTGAATGCAATTAATGGCCGCCGACATTTAAGGCAAAGTCAAGCGCAGCCCTAAAGAGTTCAGCTGTTCACCCATCTGACTCCCCCTCCCACCCTCCCTCTCTCTCTGTCTCCCCCTCCCTCCCACCCTCCCTCTCTCTCTGTCTCCCCCTCCCTCCCACCCTCCCTCTCTCTCTGTCTCCCCCCCCCTCCCACCCTCCCTCTCTCTCTGTCTCCCCCTCCCTCCCACCCTCCCTCTCTCTCTGACTCCCCCTCCCTCCCACCCTCCCTCCCTCTCTGTCTCCCCCCCCTCCCCACCCTCCCTCTCTCTCTGTCTCCCCCCCCCTCCCACCCTCCCTCTCTCTCTGTCTCCCCCTCCCTCCCACCCTCCCTCTCTCTCTGTCTCCCCCTCCCTCCCACCCTCCCTCTCTCTCTGTCTCCCCATCCCTCCCACCCTCCCTCTCTCTCTGTCTCCCCCCTCCCTCCCACCCTCCCTCTCTCTCTGTCTCCCCCCCCCTCCCACCCTCCCTCTCTCTCTGTCTCCCCCTCCCTCCCACCCTCCCTCTCTCTCTGTCTCCCCCCCCTCCCACCCTCCCTCTCTCTCTGTCTCCCCCCCCCTCCCACCCTCCCTCTCTCCCTGTCTCCCCCTCCCTCCCACCCTCCCTCTCTCTCTGTCTCCCCCTCCCTCCCTCTCTCTCTGTCTCCCCCTGTCTCCCACCCTCCCTCTCTCTCTGTCTCCCCCTCCCTCCCACCCTCCCTCTCTCTCTGTCTCCCCCTCCCTCCCACCCTCCCTCTCTCTCTGTCTCCCCCCCCTCCCACCCTCCCTCTCTCTCTGTCTCCCCCTCCCTCCCACCCTCCCTCTCTCTCTGTCTCCCCCTGTCTCCCACCCTCCCTCTCTCTGTCTCCCCCTCCCTCCCACCCTCCCTCTCTCTCTGTCTCCCCCCCACTCCCACCCTCCCTCTCTCTCTGTCTCCCCCCCTCCCTCCCACCCTCCCTCTCTCTCTGTCTCCCCCCCACTCCCACCCTCCCTCTCTCTCTGTCTCCCCCTCCCTCCCACCCTCCCTCTCTCTCTGTCTCCCCCCCCTCCCACCCTCCCTCTCTCTCTGTCTCCCCCCCCTCCCACCCTCCCTCTCTCTCTCTCCCCCCCCACTCCCACCCTCCCTCTCTCTCTGTCTCCCCCTCCCTCCCTCCCACCCTCCCTCTCTCTCTGTCTCCCCCCCCACTCCCACCCTCCCTCTCTCTCTGTCTCCCCCTCCCTCCCACCCTCCCTCTCTCTCTGTCTCCCCCCCCTCCCACCCTCCCTCTCTCTCTGTCTCCCCCTCCCTCCCACCCTCCCTCTCTCTCTCTCTCCCCCCCACTCCCACCCTCCCTCTCTCTCTGTCTCCCCCTCCCTCCCACCCTCCCTCTCTCCTCTCTCCCCCCCACTCCCACCCTCCCTCTCTCTCTGTCTCCCCCTTCACTCCTATTGGCCAGCAGGGTCAAGTCCCTCACAGCTGAGGCCCCCTGGGACCCAGACCAAGTGGACCCGGTAACGATCACTTCCTGTTGGCTTGTGTTTGTCAGCATGGCTTCCATAGAAACATCGACGCAATCACATTCGAAGATCTGCACCTAAATGCAGATCTTCCCGTAAAAAACGTCTTACCTCTTGACAAATTGCACTATCTTGCTTCACTAATATGATTGTATTGTGCACGGTGGGCCCCTGACTCATGGCTTATGTACTGTAATGTATTTCCAGATTGTTTCTAATGCAGAGCTGGTGCCTGTAGTGTGATCCAACCTAATCCTGGAAACGGAATGGAAATCAGTTTAGTGCAGCACTGAGCATCATATGTTATGAGGTAGAATACACCTTTATGATTTATACATCTTTCCCTGTTATGTCGCCCTGGCGGTCCCAGACTTTCCGTGGCGGCTGCTCCAGCGCACGTTTTTTGCATTGTTGGTTTGATAGAGGAAGGTGGGAGGGGCATACGTAAATAGGTATATCTGGGACCATCAACCCGGCCAACCACGGCCGCTCAGCCCGCGGTGGCGCTAGACCACCCTTTAAAGAGATTGACTCCTGAGGAAGTGGGTCCCCTCGCACATGAAGGAAATTCTGAGTCACTGCTCACATCCAATAAATCAGATTTAAATCAGATCAGCGTTGAAGCACATGCCTATGGTTACCGCAGAGGGGTCCGACCCCAACCCTGCTTTGGAAAGATCCCTTCTTTGAGAGCTCTTGTTTTCCTCTGGGTGAGAGACCCACGTCTGGGCCAATCCTACCGAGAGGCAAATGGATACACCAAAATAACTACAAAAGTTTTGTTTGACGTTAGTTGTGATTTAAACTCTCCGGATCACGGCCGGCGCCAGCAGAAGTGCGTTGTGCATCGCCAACAAAAATGTAAAAAACGGAAACAAAAGCTTTGTTTTTAGGAATAATTATTTTAGACATCCTGCCTCCGTTCAGCATGTCACAACAAATTTCAGATCATGGCCGAAACCCAGGAATACTTTTCGGTTTCCACCGCTTTATTTCCAGTGAATGCCAGACCTGATTGTCCCACAACATGTCCGGCTGACGTCGGTAATCAAAGGTACCCCAATTTTCCGCTCCATCAAGGTGGGCCCATGTCATCTGTCTGACCCGATTGAGACTCCCAGACGCTGCGTGGTTTGGGGGTCTCGCTAAAACCCTCTGGCGGGACACCGATCTGTCCAACGTGTCTCTGGGACGACCACAGTGTGTTCAGAACACACAAATGTGACCATTCGTTTGTAATTCTTTTAGGATCACATCGCTCCGACATACGATAGACACGGTATTATTGTAATGAATGAGTGTCAATCTTTGTTTGATTAACAGCTAACGCTGCAGGTCATTCTGCATTGCGATGTCTGCGATGTCGGCACATCATCCGTTTTTCAGCACTCTGAAGTCTAAACCTTGTGGTACTCGATGGATTTGAAGGCTCACGTCATGCTCATTCCAACATTTTCCACATCGGCCTGTTCTGCGGATAACCGTACTTTCCATTCATTATCTTACTCGTTAACTACTCAGGAACAATGAATAATAACTGATTTGTTTGACTCAAGCGTTAATTCTCCGCTGCGCCACAAAGCCGATCAAACTCAACCTACGCTATTAGCTATTAGCTATTTAACGATGAGCTATTGTGTCATCGTAGCGTTTACTCCTGACATACCGCTAGGGTATGCTAGCTAACTTTAGTTAACCTTTGTGTGATTTTGTGTTTATCTGTCGGAGCTCCTTGATTTTGCATAAGGGGCACAGAGTAATCTTGTTAAGAAATATATGAAATATCTCCCTCTCTCTCTCTCTCTCTCTCTCTCTCTCTCTCTCTCTCTCTCTCTCTCTCTCTCTCTCTCTCTCTCTCTCTCTCTCTCTCTCTCTCTCTCTGTTTGTCTGTCTGTCTGTCTGTGCGACATTAAAGTAAGTCCTTTTGCCGTTTGTCCACTTAGAAAAAGAAAGGGCAGTGTTTTCCACGAGGCCCCTCATTGGACGAGGTGAGTCATGTGCTTGATACACGCAGGAGGCGGGGCTGCTGGCTCCCCCGAGCCCGGTCCAGTCCTGAAGACCTGGTCCCAATGTGGTCAGTGTTGGCCTCACTTAACTAAGTGGTCCATGTGATCAACATCCTCAGGGAGGACCTCCTCAATACTCAACACTACACAGGATGTTGAACAATTCCACATGAGAGGATTTAATACAGCATTCATTTTATAATTAACCTCGTCTAAGAATGTGTCTGAAGTGCCCCATTGAAATAAATATGCAAAGTACAACTCCTCGATTAAATGAATCATAACACCGACGACCTACTCTGTCCGCATCTCCACAATGTGCACGTGTGTATCTGCACGTGTGTGTGTGTGTGTGTGTGTGTACACATGTTAGGTCTGTGCATGTGCACATACACGTGCACAGACCTAACACGTGCACACACACACACACACACACACACACACACACACACACACACACACACACACACACACACACACACACACACACACACACACACACACACACACACGTGCAGATACACGCGTGTCTCTTGTCCTCCATTGTAAAGGTCTCACCCAGGGGGAGGGGCAGGTCAGTGTTCCGGGTCCCGTAAGGCGAGGCTGACCTTCAACAGGACTCTCTGCTCTGGTCCCAACGTGGATTGAGCTTGAGGTGTGGAGTGTGTGTGGTTGGAGGCTGGTTAAAGCAGCCTCACCTGGCCTGAGTTGCAGTGATTCCTCTATGGCTGCACACCTGTGGGTCCTTGTTAATCAAGGCTCACAGGTTAAAACAGCCTCCACCACACACACACACACACACACACACACACAGCTCTAGCATGTTCCACCTGCACCATCACCATGGTTCAAAAGTCTTGCAATCAATGATTCCTCATCCCCCTGTGTCCTTGTCTTCAGGAGGAGCCTCAAGAGGCCACAACAGGGTTTGCCTTCTCATCCTCTGATTGGCTGTACGTTGCCATTTACATTTTGCCACGGCAGTGCCAATCCAAAGTGTTTGAAAGAACAACAGCCAAAAAAAACCAACAGCATTGTGTGTGTGTGTGTGTGTGTGTGTGTGTGTGTGTGTGTGTGTGTGTGTGTGAGTGTGGGTCAGGGTGGGTCCGAGCTCTGTCAGCTTATCAGCACCGTTGGTCTTTAAATTGAGGCGGGACCAATGCATAACGAGACGTTTAGTCGACTCCTTCTGCTGCCGTGCACTACCTTCTGTCACCTGACACACATGTCACATGACATCACCATTACAGCTCTACTACACGTACCAAGACCCTCTTCCCGGAGGTCAAAGGAGGTCATGGCTTCACGGTTCAGGAACAGCGTCACGCGTCGCGGACAATGAACCACTTGTGACTCCCTAAGGAAAGCCAGTTGAGTTGCACCAATCAGGTGCCTGGGAATCAGCACCCACACTCGGGCTGGGAAGCCCAGCCCGAGTGTCAGAGGCACAAGGCATCTGATACCGGCTGAGACCGCTTCCTTCCCTGGCGAGTGTTGATAGGAAGCAAACAAAAGAAAGTTCACACCCAAATGTGTTCCAGTTCCACCCCCTAATAAAACAATAAGGCGTGCGGTTATTGGTGGCTTTATGTGGCGTTTGAGACCCGTGATTTAAGACTCTCATTCTTTTCAGAATTTGCAGTTGATTGAGGCGTTGATTTCCAGACACGCCGAGACCTCATATGCAGTAGAGAGGGTCAGCAGCTTCAAGTTCCCCGGTGCGCACATCTCCGAGGACCTCACATGGTCCACGCACACCACACACGTGGTGAAAAGGGCCCAACAACGCCTGTATTTCCTCAGGCGTCTGAGGAAATTCAGCATGGGCCCCCGCATCCTGAGAACATTCTATACCGGCACCATGGAGAGTGTTCTTACAGGGTGGATCACCGCCCGGTACGGGAACTGCACCGCACTCGAGTGCAGAGCGCTTCAAAGGGTGGTGGGACGGCCCAGTATATCGTTGGAGGTGAGTTCCCCTCCCTCCTGGATATATACAACCAGCGGTGCGTGGCCAAGGCCAAACGCATCATAAAGACATTGCCCACCAGCCACGAACTGTACTCCCTGTTACCGTCAGGCAGGCGATACCTCAGTATCAAGTGCCGTACAAATAGACTCAGAGACAGCTTCCACAGTCAGGCCATCAGGCTGCTGAACAAGGGCGTATAGCATATAACAATGTATATTTTATTACATTGATTTATATACATATTGCTGTTTTTCTGTGCCGATATATTGCATTTTATAAATTGCATTTATTTACTTATTTACTATTTTTATTCTATTTTTTATTCTTTTTTTAATTTTCACATCACTGCTTTATACTTGTGTAAACTGTGAAGTGACAATAAACTTGACTTGACTTGACGTGACCTGAAAATTGTATTGTACCCAAAAACCAAACAGACCCATGCTGCCCCACGGCTGGCAGGCAGACCGTCGGTCACCAGTGACCATCAGGGGTTACAGGGACAAGGTCATGGCATCGCTCTTACCCACGTTGTAGTGGAGGCCATGAAAGCAATCCTAAATCACTTAGTTATCTCCACAAAGGTTCAGTGGCTGCTTTCCGTTCCATCCCCTCTCTGTCTCTCTCTCTCTCTCTCTCTCTGTCTCTCTCTCTCTCTCTCTCTCTCTCTCTCTCTCTCTCTCTCTCTCTCTGTCTCTCTCTCTCTCTCTCTCTCTCTCTCTCTCTCTCTCTCTCTCTCTCTC
>CM051014.1:1769279-1774279 GCA_027704905.1 Muraenolepis orangiensis | reverse complement strand
TGTGTGTGTGTGTGTGTGCATGTGGGGCATGTGTGTGTGTGTTGTGTAGATTACACTGATTTTCCATGTCGGTCATCCATTAGGTGTGTGTGTGTGTGTGTGTGTGTGTGTGTGTGTGTGTGTGTGTGTGTGTGTGGTGTGTGTGTGTGTGTGTGTGTGTGTGTGTGTGTGTGTGTGTGTGTGTGTGTGTGTGTGATTGTTTTGGTATATTAGCACACTATTCAGGGAAGGTGTTGGGAGGTGGTTCTCAGCATTCCTCTCCCCTTTGGGTCTCACCCAACTATTTGTAGAACATTAAGAAGGATTTCACTTTTTATGCTTTACTTCTATCAAAAGTTCTACCCTTTTTCGTCTATTTCCTGAGAAAAACATAACACAAAACAAATCCTATTATGTAGGGCTATGTTAGCATCAAGGTTAAGCATTAAGGTCAGCTTTACTGTTGTACAGTAGAAAGGTAAAACATAAATAGAAAAGGGTGTTCCATGACCAGAGAACCACAGCCCTAGAGAACTGGTGCTACATGACCAGAGAACAGCCCTAGAGAACTGGTGCTACATGACCAGAGAACAACAGCCCTAGAGAACTGGTGCTACATGACCAGAGAACAACAGCCCTAGAGAACTGGTGCTACATGACCAGAGAACAGCCCTAGAGAACTGGTGCTACATGACCAGAGAACAACAGCCCTAGAGAACTGGTGCTACATGACCAGAGAACAACAGCCATAGAGAACTGGTGCTACATGACCAGAGAACAACAGCCCTAGAGAACTGGTGCTACATGACCAGAGAACAACAGCCCTAGAGAACTGGTGCTACATGACCAGAGAACAACAGCCCTAGAGAACTGGTGCTACATGACCAGAGAACAGCCCTAGAGAACTGGTGCTACATGACCAGAGAACAGCCCTAGAGAACTGGTGCTACATGACCAGAGAACAACAGCCCTAGAGAACTGGTGCTACATGACCAGAGAACAACAGCCCTAGAGAACTGGTGCTACATGACCAGAGAACAGCCCTAGAGAACTGGTGCTACATGACCAGAGAACAGCCCTAGAGAACTGGTGCTACATGACCAGAGAACAGCCCTAGAGAACTGGTGCTACATAACCAGAGAACAACAGCCCTAGAGAACTGGTGCTACATGACCAGAGAACAACAGCCCTAGAGAACTGGTGCTACATGACCAGAGAACAACAGCCCTAGAGAACTGGCCTTTTTCTGTTCCTATTTGCAAAACTGAATGGTGGTAAAATGAAAAAAAGTGGAATTGATTATTTGCATATACTCACCCACATTGTAATGGAACAAACCTGGTTGGAAACCAGTAAATAATTCAGTTTCTGATTAGAGTCTGGTGGAAGCAGCCTCACCTGGCCCCAGTCAGACTGATTAGAGTCTGGTTGAAGCAGCCTCATCTGGCCTCAGTCAGACTGATTAGAGTCTGGTTGAAGCAGCCTCACCTGCCCCCAGTCAGACTGATTAGAGTCTGGTTGAAGCAGCCTCACCTGGCCCCAGTCAGACTGATTAGAGTCTGGTTGAAGCAGCCTCACCTGGCCCCAGTCAGACTGATTAGAGTCTGGTTGAAGCAGCCTCACCTGGCCCCAGTCAGACTGATTAGAGTCTGGTTGAAGCAGCCTCACCTGGCCCCAGTCAGACTGATTAGAGTCTGGTTGAAGCAGCCTCACCTGGCCCCAGTCAGACTGATTAGAGTCTGGGGCTGCTGGTGAGGCTGTGGCAAATGGACATTTATTTAGCACTTTTCTAACCGATGGTTACTCAAAGTGCTTTACAAGTCATGCCTCACATTCACCCATTCATACACTCATTCAACCACCGACGGCGGAGTCAGCCATGCAAGGAGACAGCCAGGCTGCACAGCTGTGGGTCCCCCTTGGTCCCGATCAAGGCCCACAGGTTAAACCAGCCACCACCACACACACTCAGGAGGGAGCTTGCATGGACCACCTGCTCTACAGTAAACCGGTCATCCCCCCGTGTCCCGGGTCCTCGGAGGAGGAGGAGCCCAAAGAAGACGTTTTAATGGCGCGCTGCAGCGGCATCTGCCACAGATTCCTTTAAGACCATCGCGAGGTCGCCTTCGAAAGAAACCTGACCTCCCGAGCCAGAGGCGAAAGGCCCTACGAGCGACCCCCAGATAACGAGGCTTCAAACTACAAGCCTCCGGTCACGCTCCCGGGTGCCCGGGAGCGTGACCCCGGACCCTGCGTGCAGACCCCTAACTGCCCTATTTATGTTCTGCGTCCGCCCGGCGAGGCGGTCGGGAGGTAAGGAGATAGCCGGCCAAGATACGCTGCGGCTGGACGACTCACGCTTCTGTGAAATATCTCAGAGAGGCTTAATTGAGTCCACATTCCTAAGGGTGAGGTCTGGATTCCAGGGGCTGTTCCCACACACACACACACGCGCGGACACACACACACACACGCACACACACACGCGACACACACGCGGACATGCGCGCACACGCACACACACACACACAGACACACACATACACGGACACACACACACGGACACACACACACACACACACACCCACACACACATGGACACACAAACACACACACAGACACACACACAGACACACGCGCGGCCAGTCAGGCACGCATGAAGATCGTGACAGGTTTTTTTCACACCTGCTCCTATTCAGGGAAAAATGTAAAATGTAGCTGAGGTCAATTGTTGTGTAAGGAAAGAAGAAGAAGAAAAACACACACACACACACACACTTTCCGTTTCCACACAGAACCAAACAACCTCATCATCCCAGAGACACCGGGAGAACAGGACGAAAAGAAAGTGGCATTTACAAGGATATTCCTACTGTGTGTGATGTGTGTGTGTTTGTCTGTGTGGTGTGTGTGTGTGTGTGTGTGTGTGTGTGTGTGTGTGTGTGTGTTGTGTGTGTGTGTGTGTGTGTGTGTGTGTGTGTGTGTTTGTGTGTGTGAAATCGTTTGAAATAAAACTTGTGGTGGTGAATCACACTGTTTACATGGAGGCTTTGCGTTCCCCCTGCGGTGCGGTGGCCATAACGGCCCATGAAGACGCCGGGGACAAAACATCAAAGATTCCTTTCCCCCCCGGATCATTCCGGTCAGTAGCATGAAAATAACACTGTGACAAACACAAGGTGGCACAAAGTGCCCCCACTCCTCCTCCTTCTCCACCTCCTCCTCCCTCCCTCCTCCCCCCCTTCCTCCTCCTCATCCTGTTTCTCCTCCTTTTCCTCCTCTTCCCCATCCTCTTCATCCTCTGCCTCCTCTTCCTCCTCCTTTCCTTCCATCCCTCCTCCCCCTCCTCCTCCTCATCCTCTTCCTCCTCCTTTCCTTCCTCCTCCTCCTCATCTGTTCCCGGTCAGCTCCTCCAAACCAGACTATGTGCATCTCTCCCCCCCCCCCCCCCCTCTTCATATTCCTCCTTTTCCTCCTTCTCTTCCTTCTCCTCCCCCTCCTCCTTTCATTCCATCCCTCCTCCCCCTCCTCCTCCTCCTCCTCCTCCTCCTCCTCCTCCTCCTCCTCCTCCTCCTCTCTCCTCCTACCCATCCCTCGCTCCTCCTCCTTCCTCCTCCTCCTCCAAACCCGACTGTGTGCATGAAAATGTTTGAAACCCAAACCAAGCGTCTGGCGCTGGAATGCAGTGCAGTGCTCGCCGGGGCCCACTTAACACCCGGCACTCCTGGGGCCCTCCCAGGTTCAACTGGCTCCTGGGGCCCTCCCAGGTTCAACCGGCTCCTGGGGCCCTCCCAGGTTCAACCGGCTCCTGGGGCCCTCCCAGGTTCAACGGCTCCTGGGGCCCTCCCAGGTTCAACCGGCTCCTGGGGCCCTCCCAGGTTTAACCGGCTCTTGGGGCCCTCCCAGGTTCAACCGGCTCCTGGGGCCCTCCCAGGTTCAACCGGCTCCTGGGGCCCTCCCAGGTTCAACCGGCTCCTGGAGCCTCCAAGGTTAACCTGCTCCTGGGGCCCTCCCAGGTTTAACCTGCTCCTGGAGCCCTCCAAGGTTTAACCTGCTCCTGGGGCCCTCCAAGGTTTAACTGGCTCTTGGGGCCCTCCCAGGTCAACCAGCTCCTGGGGCCCTCCCAGGTTCAACCGGCTCCTGGAGCCCTCCAAGGTTTAACCTGCTCCTGGGGCCCTCCAAGGTTTAACTGGCTCTTGGGGCCCTCCCAGGTCAACCAGCTCCTGGGGCCCTCCCAGGTTCAACCGGCTCCTGGAGCCCTCCAAGGTTTAACCTGCTCCTGGGGCCCTCCAAGGTTTAACTGGCTCTTGGGGCCCTCCCAGGTCAACCGGCTCCTGGGGCCCTCCCAGGTTTAACCTGCTCCTGGAGCCCTCCAAGGTTTAACCTGCTCCTGGGGCCCTCCAAGGTTTAACTGGCTCTTGGGGCCCTCCAAGGTTTAACCTGCTCCTGGGGCCCTCCAAGGTTTAACTGGCTCTTGGGGCCCTCCCAGGTTTAACCGGCTCCTGGGGCCCTCCCAGGTCAACCGGCTCCTGGGGCCCTCCGAGGTTCAACCTGCTTCTGGGGCCCTCCCAGGTTCTGCTGTAGATTTGACTGGTACCCATTGACTCTATGAAAGGTATGGTGTGTTGGAGTTGTTCAGCTGCATGCTGTTTCTGCACGTGAGAGAGAAACACATCTCACTTCTGACTCTGGCATATTATGAATTCACAATCACATTAACACGGCGCTGTCACAAGCCATTCAAATAGCAACTTTGGGCTCCTCCCAAGGAGACAGGACACGGGGAAACCGGTTCACTGCAGAGTTTGTAGATGAATGACAACCGAGAGCAGATGGTCCATGCTTGCGCTCCTCTGAGTGTGTGTGATGGTGGCTGGTTTAACCAACAGGTCCTTGGTAATTAAGCCAGAGGTCCAGACTCTAATCAGTCTGGCTTGGACCAGATGAGGCTGCTTCAACCAGACTCTAATCAGTCTGACTGGGGGCCAGGTGAGGCTGCTTCAACCAGACTCTAATCAGTC
>CM051014.1:1739279-1759279 GCA_027704905.1 Muraenolepis orangiensis | reverse complement strand
TCTCTCTCTCTCTCTCTCTCTCTCTCTCTCTCTCTGTCGTCTCTCTCTCTCTCTCTCTCTCTCTCTCTCTCTCTCTCTCTCTCTCTCTCTCTCTCTCTCTCTCTCTCTCTCTCTCTCTCTCTCTCTCTCTCTCTCTTCTCTCTCTCTCTCTCTCTCTCTCTCTCATCTTTTATCCCTCTCTCTCTCTTATTTATTTTCTCTCTCTCTCTCTCTCTCTCTCTCTCTCTCTCTCTCTCTCTCTCTCTCTCGCTCTCTCTCGCTCTCTCTCTTTCATCTTTTTATCCCTCTCTCTCTCTTTATTTTTATTTTCTCTCTCTCTCTCTCTCTCTCTCTCTCTCTCTCTCTCTCTCTCTCTCTCTCTCTCTCTCTCTCTCTGTGTATGTAAGTGTGTGTACGTATCCATACATGCCATATGTGTTTTTGTAGACGTCTATCTGTCTGCCAATTCTTCTCATTGATACGTATTTGGAATGAAATTGGATCTTTTGAATGGAAATCCTCCACAAAGATGAAGCCACACATGAGACCATACAAACAAACACTAAATAAACAACAGATAATCAATGGATTAGCCACGTGGTGTGTATTAGGGTTAAGTGATAATCACCTATAATCAATAGGAGCAATACAGCATCGACACAACCTCAGCGAATAACAACTTCCTAAAATGAATTAAATTATAGTTCTAAGAAAGAGAGAGAAAGTGGAAGCAGTTGAGGACAACGTCCAATCAAATGATTATGAATCAGACTGTCTGCACACTGATAATGAAAATAGATGGGCAAGTACCAGAGAGAGAGAGAGAGAGAGAGAGAGAGAGAGAGAGAGAGAGAGAGAGAGAGAGAGAGAGAGAGAGCGAGAGAGAGAGAGAGAGAGAGAGAGAGAGAGAGAGAGAGAGAAAGAGAGAGATAACTTTATTTATCCCGAGGGAAATTAAGATGCAACAGTTGAAACGGGGAATAAATGCACACAAAATATACTAATACCTAAAACTAATAACAACAAACTAAACTGAACTAAACTAGTATAAACAAAATATAACTAAATGAACTCTAAATGAAATCTAAATGTATTGATAGATGAATTGCACAATTTACAGTATTATTACAGTAATACGTAGGTATATACAATACACAACAATACGTATAGTGCAAATTGGCAATAATTAAATACTAATAAATACTAATACTATACTAATAACTAATAAAGAGATAAAGAGGGAGAGGGAGAGGGAGAGAGAAATGTAATGGAACAGTAGGAACAACGAGAGAGAGGGACAATGAAAGAGATTGAGCGTGACTCCCAAACAGCCTAAAGGTGGACGTTCAGCGGCTAACAGAACCTGGGTCCTGTCCTGTGTCCTGTTCTGTGTCCGTCCGTCTGGCCTCCACCACGTCTAATACATCATCATTCAAGACAGTCGGACTGAAGCACTCCTATGTGCAGTCAATCCTCACAGTAGATACAGGGCTACGTCCCAGATCAAACGCTAAAGGGTCTTTAAGGATGTTTTCTCTCAGTGATTGTGATGTGTGATGTTAAATGTTTTTCATGTATTGTGTCTTGATATTATATATATTATATATATATTGTCTATGTTGATGCTACACATGGAGCTGCTGTGATGCAAGTCTAATTTAATTTGTTTTAAACTTCAATAGTATTATCGTATCTGACTTAAAGAGGCAGATTGCCCCCCAGACGGACAAATCGCTCTCTCTTTCTCCTGCTTTCTCTCCACTTCTCTCTCTCGCTCTCTCTCGCTCTCTCTCCACTTCTCTCCCTCTCTCCCTCTCTCTCTCTCTCTCGCTCTCTCTCTCGCTCTCTCTCTCGCTCTCTCTCTCGCTCTCTCTCTCGCTCTCTCTCGCTCTCTCTCCACTTCTCTCCCTCTCTCCCTCTCTCCCTCTCTCTCTCTCTCTCTCTCTCTCTCTCTCTCTCTCGCGCTCTCTCTCTCGCTCTCTCTCGCTCTCTCTCTCTCTCTCTCGCTTTCTCTCTCCTCTCTCTCTCTCTCTCTCTCTCTCTCTCTCTCTCTCTCTCTCTCTCTCTCTCTCTCTCTCTCTCTCTCTCTCTCTCTCTCTCTCTCGCTCTCTCTCTCGCTCTCTATCCCTCTCTTTCGCCCTCTCTCTCTCTCTCGCTCTCTCTCGCTCGCTCTCGCTCGCTCTCTCTCTCTTGCTCTCTCTCGCTCTCTCTCTCTCCGCCCCCCCCCAGCCCTTAAGCAAACACACTTAGTGGCTCCTCAGATGTTCCGGAACAATATGGATTTCAATAAATCAGCGGTGTCTTTAAAATTCCATTCCGTTTTTTTGGGGGTTCTTATTCTTTCCTTTCTTTGGTGATATGGAGTTCACCGGGTTCCTCTGGCGGGTGGCGCGGCTGTGTTCACGGGGTTCCTCTGGCGGGTGGCGTGGCTGTGTTCACCGGGTTCCTCTGGCGGGTGGCGTGGCTGTGTTCACGGGGTTCCTCTGGCGGGTGGCGCGGCTGTGTTCACGGGGTTCCTCTGGCGGGTGGCGTGGCTGTGTTCACCGGGTTCCTCTGGCGGGTGGCGTGGCTGTGTTCAAATGGTTCCTCTGGCGGGTGGCGTGGCTGTGTTCACGGGGTTCCTCTGGCGGGTGGCGCGGCTGTGTTCACCGGGTTCCTCTGGCGGGTGGCGCGGCTGTGTTCACCGGGTTCCTCTGGCGGGTGGCGCGGCTGTGTTCACCGGGTTCCTCTGGCGGGTGGCGTGGCTGTGTTCACGGGGTTCCTCTGGCGGGTGGCGCGGCTGTGGCCAGCACCACAGACGCGGCTCCTTGGCTTCTTCCGTGTCTGTGTTCTGGGTCCGGCTGTCAATCACCCCCCGGTCATGGGCCCCGGGGCCCGGCGAGATTCCTGATGGGCGGAAACAGTCAGCAGTCAGCAGTCAGCAGTCAGCAGTCAGCAGTCAGCAGTCAGCAGCCTGCTTCTTCTGCTTCTTCTGCTGCTGCTGCTGCTGCTGCTGCTAACTGCTGTGCTAATTATTAATTCATTATAAATGTTTGTTTCCAACTCACTGCACTGTTCATGCATGCATGCGTGAACGGGCACATGCATGTGGACACACATGTGCAACGTGCACATGCAGACACACACACACACACACACACACACACACACACACGTGCACACATGTGCGTGCACTCACACTCACACACACACACGCACGCACGCACGCACGCACGCACGCACGTGCACTCACACTCACACACACACACACACACACACACACACACACACACACACACACACACACACACACACACACACACACATACACACACACAGCACCTTGTGGCTACTGTAAAGAGTGGACAAGAGGGAAGACTGGTTTTCCAAAATGCGTATCAAAGACATACCTTTAGAACTAAACCAAAAGGTGAAGGCCCCAAAAGTTGAGCAGAAACCAAAAAGAGAGTCGATAGCACGGAAAGTAAAAAAAAAAGACCAAACAACTGGCTGGAAACCCTTACTAGCCGCTCTCCTCCTCCGGTTCAATCTACAAATAAACCCCAGAGAAGTTTTTCCGAGGCTGGGTGGAAGTGAGATGAGAGCGGGACGGGGATTGGGTGGAAAAAGGAAAAACGAACCTTTAATTTGTCCCTCTCATGCTATGCGAACATACGTACCGTCATGGCCTGCTGCACGGCAACTGGACTTTCTCAGAGGACAGGAGTGTGTATGTCCATGTGTTGAGATGTTATGAAAGTGTAAGTGAACCACCCCCCAGTTTAGGCTCAAATTAGATAGAACAGATAATAAAAAAGGTAGTTTTGGTGCGACAGACTGCAGGCGTCCCAGAAGCTTAAGAACCATCTCTCGGACGCAGACTCCTGCATCCACCACTGTCCAGACGGAGCTCCACACACACACACACACACACACACACACACACACACACACACACACACACACACACACACACACACACACACACACACACACACACCCCACATATCCACACACACACATCCACACACACCTCACCCTCCATACATCCACACACACACACCTTACCACCGGTGTACACATTTCATGTAAGCGTGTGACAAATAAATCAGATTCAATTCTCCAGATTTAGATTCTGAAATGATTGTTTTTTCGAAATTTGACAAATGACATCAAGGGCTAGCCATGAAACCATGAAACCATATCTCCTGAAATGATATTATATATTGTATATATCGTATCAATCATTTAGGTTTTGTGTCCAGCTGTATTTATTTCAAACAGTGTCCGTTGCGTCCGTTGAGACTCCATGGAGATGTTTGGTGGGGACTTTGGTCCGTTTCTGTTCAGCTGGGTTAGCCATTCGCTCAACCGACAAATGAACACACATTAACAAACACATTTTCCACAGTGATGCGTTTTCTCTACTGGGGTTGGCGCAAGGTGCCCGTCAGGTCCCTGTTGGAACGAGCGCTCGGACTCACCAGGAGGTACCAGAAACCATGGGGCCAGGTAGGATCATCCTGACCAATCCAGGAGTTTGTAGACCTGGGGTCATGTGTGCTTCTGAACGATCACAGATCTCATGCGAGTTTTAGTAACTGTACTGGCGATATTTTCTTTTTGCTTTTGTTTATTTTTCTCTGCTGTACAATTGAAATATCTCAGGCTGTCTTGCGTGGGCCCTCACACGGACACAGGGGCGTCATCTGGACGGCATTTCTGAACACAAACAGACGAAAAGTTGTTTTTGAATATTTTTTTTAGTGGGTGGGGTTGTTTGGGAGGATTGCACTAAAAAACAGTTACAGTAAAATATGTTGTTATATGGTGTTACAGTTTTTCTCTATTGCTTAAACACATTTTGCGATACTGCCCTCACTTTTCACAAAACTCTAAACACAAAACACTTTTCTAAAGCTACGTACACACAACCTCACAGTCTCTTTTCAAAACCAACCCATCACACCAAAACAGTTGCTCATATGCTCAAAACCAACCCATCACACCAAAACAGTTGCTCATATGCTCAAAACCAACCCATCACACCAAAACAGTTGCTCATATGCTCAAAACCAACCCATCACACCAAAACAGTTGCTCATATGCTCAAAAGCAAACTTTGACACCACAATACCGCTCAAGGCCTGCAAAAATGTAAACACTACTGAGCATTAACCACGTTACCCAAAAAATTGAAAACACCATTTTCAGAGTGTGAGACTTCTTTTTTTACAGTTTCACAACTGCCAGGATGCATTTGAGCAACCCTTATTTATTCTCAAATATGTATTGGGCATTTACTATAGATTTGTGCATTTCATAGGAATAATGAATAATACATAAAATGCAGTAATATCACAACGTAATGCAGAAAATGAGTACTGTAAACTCCATGGAGGATCCATTACACACAATAGATACAGTACAGTAACAATTGAAAACACAATGTTCAGGGTGCGATTTCTTTTATTACAGTACGTTGTACATGTAAATTGACACAGTATGTTGACACTGAAATCATTGGGCGGCATCACGTCGTCGGCTGGGTCGGCCACAGTACCTCATCAACGTCACAGGCAATATTGTCCATAGCCAAACATGGTGGGAAGAATGCCCTGGCATGCCGCACCCAGCCTTGGAACGCCTCCACAGCCACATCATCACAGGCCAGGTCCATAGCCCTGAGAAGGTTCTCTCTGGTGTACGGTTGGCGGTCATAGACCTTCCACCGCCATGATGAGAAGAACTCTTCTATTGGGTTTAGGAATGGAGAGTAGGGTGGCAGACACACATTAATAAATTGCTGGTTGATGTTAAACCACTCTCTGACCTGGATGCTGCGATGGAAACTAACATTGTCCCAGAAGATGACATATATGGGAAGATCAGCCGGCCCAGGATTCTGCTGGTCGTTCGGGTGGTCATGGTCATGCAAAACTTCTCTGAGCTCTCCTAGGAAGGTGAGGAGACGCTCAGTGTTGTAGGCACCAAGTTCAGCATGCCGGTGGAGAAGCCCTCTAGAACTCATGGCAGCGCAGAGGGTGATGTTTCCTGCACGTTGGCCGGGCACATCAACGATAGCTCTCTGTCCTATGATGTTACGGCCTCTCCTCCTCCTTTTTGTGAGGTTGAAGCCAGCCTCATCCACAAATATAAATTCATGGGGTCTGGCCATGGACTCCAACTCGAAGATCCTCTGTGGAAACAAATAGCGTTTTCAGGTGTTCAGAAAGACAGTCAATACAGCACATTACAGTACGATAGTATAGTATTGTATGTAAAGTACTGTAGGCCACCGTGTACATAGATTGTACTGTACTTACTTGCACATACTGGTGACGGAGGTGCTTTATTCTGTCAGAGTTGCGCTCAAAGGGTACCCTATAGGCCTGCTTCATGCGTACTCTCTGGCGCTTGAGGACTCTGTCTATGGTTGTCAGGCTAACATCGTCAATGTTCGGAAAGTTCATATTGTCACCAATGATCCTCTCCCGTATCTCCCGTAGTCTCAGCACATTGTTCTCCCGAACCATATCCACAATGAGGACCTCTTGGGCTGGTGTGAATCTGGAAGCCCTCCCACCTGCAAATGGCAATCTTTCAACTCTAGAGAAAGTAGTGACTAAAAAAATAGTACATACAGTACCTGTTGTGTTCTCTGAAGGCCCGAATAATGGTGGCCACTGAGAATCTGCTTAGGTTTGGTTGGACTCGTTGTCCAGCTTCGGTCATTGTCATGCCGTGGACAATGACCGTGGTCAATGACTGTTGCTCTCATTTCATTTGTGATGAAAATGCGTTGTCTTGCTCGCCCTCCTTCTCCTCTCCCTCCTCGGCCCACTCCTCTCCCTCCTTGGCCTGCTCCTCTCCCTCCTTGACCTGCTCCTCTCCCTCCTCGGCCCACTCCTCTCCCTCCTTGGCCTGCTCCTCTACCTCCTCGGCCCACTCCTCTCCCTCCTTGACCTGCTCCTCTCCCTCCTTGACCCACTCCTCTCCCTCCTTGACCTGCTCCTCTCCCTCCTTGACCCACTCCTCTCCCTCCTCGGCCCACTCCTCTCCCTCCTTGGCCCGCTCCTCTACCTCCTCGGCCCACTCCTCTCCCTCCTTGACCTGCTCCTCTACCTCCTTGACCTGCTCCTCTCCCTCCTTGGCCCGCTCCTCTACCTCCTTGACCTGCTCCTCTCCCTCCTTGACCTGCTCCTCTCCCTCCTTGGCCTGCTCCTCTCCCTCCTTGGCCTGCTCCTCTACCTCCTTGACCTGCTCCTCTCCCTCCTTGGCCCACTCCTCTCCCTCCTTGGCCTGCTCCTCTCCCTCCTTGGCCTGCTCCTCTCCCTCCTTGACCTGCTCCTCTCCCTCCTTGGCCTGCTCCTCTCCCTCCTTGACCTGCTCCTCTCCCTCCTTGACCTGCTCCTCTACCTCCTTGGCCTGCTCCTCTCCCTCCTCTGACAAAAACTCCTCTCCCTCCTCTGGCACGAACTCCTCTTCTTCTTCCTTGATCATCCATTTTTGTTTGGAACCTTCAGCAAACTGACTTATATAGGTGTGGTCACATCATTTGCAATAGGTGTTTTCAATTATGAGTCGTTGTGTTTACTGAATGACACCAGGTGTGTTCATTGTGTTCAGGTTTTGCTGACTGTGTGGCATTTTGCATCACATGAGCTTCACAATGCATATTTGAGCAGAGATATATGCTAAATGTGTTTTAGCAAGGCAAAATGTGTTTAGAGTTTTGAGAAAAAGGGGATGGGTTTTGTGAACAGTGTCTACAGGTGAATTGTGTTTGTGGTTGTGGCAAATGGGGGGTAGTTTTACTAAATGTGTTTAGGCAACTGGTCATTTGGTTTAGAGTACTGGGTTTTGTGTCTTAGCAATCGAGAAAAACTGTAAGTCACGTCTGCTCACCCGCATCAATGCTGTGCAGTGTGTGTGTGTGTGTGTGTGGTTGGTGGCTTGTTGAAGCAGCCTCACCTGGCCCCTAGTCAGACTGATTAGAGTCTGGTTGAGGCAGCCTCACCTGGCCCCAGTCAGACTGATTAGAGTCTGGTTGAAGCAGCCTCACCAGGCCTCAGTCTGACTGGAGCCAGGTGAGGCTGCTTTAACCAGACTCTAATCAGTCTGACTGAGGCCAGGTGAGGCTGCCTCAACCAGACTCTAATCAGTCTGACTAGGGGCCAGGTGAGGCTGCTTCAACCAGACTCTAATCAGTCTGACTGGGGCCAGGTGAGGCTGCTTCAACCAGACTCTAATCAGTCTGACTGGGGCCAGGTGAGGCTGCTTCAACCAGACTGTAATCAGTCTGACTGGGGCCAGATGAGGCTGCTTCAACCAGACTCTAATCAGTCTGACTGGGGCCAGGTGAGGCTGCTTCAACCAGACTCTAATCAGTCTGACTGGGGGCAGGTGAGGCTGCTTCAACCAGACTCTAATCAGTCTGACTGGGGCCAGGTGAGGCTGCTTCAACCAGACTCTAATCAGTCTGACTGGGGCCAGGTGAGGCTGCTTCAACCAGACTCTAATCAGTCTGACTGGGGCCAGGTGAGGCTGCTTCAACCAGACTCTAATCAGTCTGACTGGGGCCAGGTGAGGCTGCTTCAACCAGACTGTAATCAGTCTGACTGGGGCCAGGTGAGGCTGCTTCAACCAGACTGTAATCAGTCTGACTGGGGCCAGGTGAGGCTGCTTCAACCAGACTGTAATCAGTCTGACTGGGGCCAGATGAGGCTGCTTCAACCAGACTCTAATCAGTCTGACTGGGGGCAGGTGAGGCTGCTTCAACCAGACTGTAATCAGTCTGACTGGGGCCAGATGAGGCTGCTTCAACCAGACTCTAATCAGTCTGACTGGGGCCAGGTGAGGCTGCTTCAACCAGACTCTAATCAGTCTGACTGGGGCCAGGTGAGGCTGCTTCAACCAGACTCTAATCAGTCTGACTGGGGGCAGGTGAGGCTGCTTCAACCAGACTCTAATCAGTCTGACTGGGGCCAGGTGAGGCTGCTTCAACCAGACTCTAATCAGTCTGACTGGGGCCAGGTGAGGCTGCTTCAACCAGACTCTAATCAGTCTGACTGGGGCCAGGTGAGGCTGCTTCAACCAGACTCTAATCAGTCTGACTGGGGCCAGGTGAGGCTGCTTCAACCAGCCACCGAGCACACACACTTCACAGATGTCAAAGTCGATGTGATCGGAACATTTAGAGTTTATCAAGCGTTTCCATACTGAAGATATTTCCATGACACACACACACACACACACCCACACACACACCCACACACCCCACACACCCACACACACACACACACACACACACACACACACACACACACACACACACACACACACACACACACACACACACACACACACACACACACACAGCCTTCAGACTCATGGAAGCCACCCTCGGTCGGTTGAACCGGGTTTGATGCCTGGCTAGAAGGAGCTCATGAACTTTGGCAGAGGAGACACAACATGGGCACCAGGTTCGGAAAATTATGTAACGCTTCAGAAAGGAAAACAATACAACAGACTCAGCCAATCACAGCGCTGAGAAGAGCAGCAGACGCATTCGAATGACGGCTGAGAAGGCCCTGTCCAAAATGCGGGGATGTTTTTTTAAAGACACAGAGGAACCGTTGTTTTGTAAACAGTTAGGCGCCTCCTAAGGGAGGTGCTACACGTGATTTAGTCGTGTTAATTATTAATTGGACAAACAATCACAGGAACTATAGAAACGTGTTATTTCCCCCAATGATGATGACAGCTCACCATGATGGATGTGAGAAGCAGAAAGAAGAAACCAAAGAAATCGTCTGGTGGAAGGAGAAAGGGAAGGGGCCGAGCTGAGGAGTGGATCTAAGACAGGGTGGAAGGAGCTCTTCTCCCTCTCCCCCCCCCCTCCTGCCACACTTCTCCTCCTCACCCTCCTCCTCCTTCACCCTCTCTTCCATCCTCCCTCCTGCTCCTCCTCATCCTCTCCATCCTCCTCCCCCTTCACCTTATCCTCCTCCTCTCTCCTCCTCCTCTCCCCCATCTTCCACCTCCTCCTCAACCATCCTCTTCCTTCTCCGCCACCTCCTCCTCCTCCTCCTCCACCATCCTCTTCCTCCTCCTTCACCTCCTACCCCTCCTCTGATCCTCCTTTACCTTCTCCTTCTTCACCTTCTCCTCCACCTCCCCCATCTTTCTACTCCTCCTACACCTCATCCCCTCCACCTCCTCCATCTCGCCTCCTCCACC
Source organism: Muraenolepis orangiensis (assembly GCA_027704905.1). NCBI lineage: Eukaryota > Metazoa > Chordata > Actinopteri > Gadiformes > Muraenolepididae > Muraenolepis > Muraenolepis orangiensis. Next base: position 1,749,079 of record CM051014.1, on the reverse strand, counting down.
TCTTCCTCCCCTCCTTCTCATCCTCCTCCTCCACCTCCTCCTCCTTCTTCACCTCAACCCCCTCCTCCACCTCATCCTCCACCTCCACCTCCTCCTTCTCCTTCACCTCCTCCACCTCCTCCACCTCCTCCCATCCTCCTCTGCATCCTCCACCTCCTCCTTCTTCTCCTCCTTCACCTCCTCTTCCTCCCCTCCCCCTCCTCCTCCTCCCCCTCCTCCTCCTCTCCCTCCTCCTCCTCCACCCTCCGCTCCTCCACCCGCCGCTCCTCCTCCTCCTCCTCCTCCTCTCCCTCCTCCTCCTCCACCCTCCGCTCCTCCTCCTCCTCCTCCTCCTCCTCCTCCTCCTCCTCTCCCTCCTCCTCTTCCACCCTCCGCTCCTCCACCCTCCGCTCCTCCACCTCCTCCTCCACCTCCTCCTTCTCCTCCTCCCCCTCCTCCTCCTCTCCCTCCTCCTCTTCCACCCTCCGCTCCTCCACCTCCTCCTCCTCCTCCTCCTCCTCCGCTCCTCCACCTCCTCCTCCTCCTCCTCCTCCCTAGCGCTGGGCTGGATTAGCATCACGTCGTGGGCTCATGAGGCACGACATAAGAATGCTGATGGAGCTCACGCTGCATAGAGGCTGCTTCCAAATGGACAGGAGAAGCACTCACACACTCACACACACACTCACACACACACTCACACACACACTCACACACACACACACACAAACTCACACACACACACACACACTCACACACACACACACACACAAACTCACACACACTCACACACACACACACACTCACACACTCACACACACACACACACACACACACACAAACTCACACACACACACACACACTCACACACTCACACACACACTCACACTCACACACTCACACACACACACACACTCACACACACACACACAAACTCACACACACACACACACACACACACACACTCACACACTCACACACACACACACAAACTCACACACACACACACACACACACACACACTCACACACACACACACAAACTCACACACACACACACACAAACTCACACACACACACAAACTCACACACACACACACACACACACACAAACTCACACACACACACACACACACACAAACTCACACACACACACACACACACACAAACTCACACACACACACACACACAAACTCACACACACACTGTAAACCCGAATGTTCAAAGTAATCAAATAGATTAAGTAGTGTGTACTCAAAGTTTCAAAAAAGTTCTACGAACTCAAAAATGTTGAGTTCGTGTGACTTGTCGTCCTTTTTTGAGTAACTGCAACTTAACTTGATTGATTAACTTGATTGACTTGAACTATTTGTGTATTAAGTAAGCATAACTTAAAAGCATAACTTAAGCACGAGAATTAAATCATAATTATAATAATATAATAATATATAATAATAAAAAAATAAAATAAAAAATTTAAATAATTAAGTAATTACATATTCAAAATGATAAATTCCACTGATTTCTATTGTTTCAACATTACTGCATGAGTCTGATGTCAGTAACATCATAGTGGGTATTGGGGAGGACTTTAAAGGACTGTATATGATGACTCTGTATATCGCGCGCACTCGCACTCGTGTCGGTCAGAACACAAGACAAGAGGTACGATCTTTGGTCTTTAATCCACAGGCATGGGTTCTTCTGGCATTTATCTGGGGTTGGGTGTGTGGTATATACTCATGGAAGCAGTGATTCCTGTGGAATTGATCTCATGGGTGTCAGACGGGGGGGGGATTCAGGTCGCGATGGCCAGCGGTGGGGGTGGGGGGGGAGGGTGGCGGCGGGACTTCAGGTCCGAACGGGGGGGCGTTAACGGCGCCGCGTTAGTAACGCATTAACCTTGACAGCCCTATTCTTTATTATCAAATGTATGGTGTGGCGGCAAGGTTTTAGCCGTGGAAACCTTACCAGCGGAAACGCTGCATGAACGCACACATTGGTCTAGTCGCCCCCCTTGAGGGTCAGACGACGTTTCAGCAACACGCCCCTCCCCCCTCCATGAACTGTTTCAGCAACACGCCCCTCCCCCCTCCATGAACTGTTTCAGCAACACGCCCCTCCCCCCTCCATGAACTGTTTCAGCAACACGCCCCTCCCCCCTCCATGAACTGTTTCAGCAACACGCCCCTCCCCCCTCCATGAACTGTTTCAGCAACACGCCCCTCCCCCCTCTCCCCTTGACGGGCGGTTTCAACCCACCCCCCACCCCCATTTGATTCGCTCCACCCCCCTCCCCCACTCCACCCCCCTCCCCCACTCCACCCCCCTCCCCCACTCCACCCCCTCCCCCACTCCACCGCGATCATTTGCTCTCCTCCCCCCAACCGCGTTGAAGAACTCCAAGATCTTGTCCAAAGTGCATGGTAAGTTACTTACAGTATTAATTAATAGATACATCACATACATTATACCAATTATAGTTAGTTATTTCTGCTCATTTAATCTACCTGACTTAAAAATATAATTTCGCTCAATTGTTCTCGCTAGTCTCGCATGTTGGTGTAGTGCAGAGCACATGAGGCTCATATAACGTTGCACTATTCAGCAGGAATGCTTGAAACCTACTCTTTTTCTTATCTTTATGCACCACGGAGATATATTGCTGTCTTCAACAATTGTACTCTTTGTAAGTCGCTTTGGATAAAAGCGTCTGACAAATGCCCTAAATGTAATGTAAATGTATTCAGGTTATGGGAAAATGAATCTTGTTTTTAAGAGCTAACTCTGGTTACTAACTTTTACTATCTAAACCAAACCGAAGCCCAAAACGGTGTTAAAATTTCGAGCACGTGGTTTCCTTCCATTCATGGTGGTTAGAACACGTGTAAGGGATAACTTATGGCTAGCTGGTCATTAGCTAGCCAGCTGGCTTTTACAGCCTAGGTTTCCGACCGCACAGCAGTGTTGTGTATTCTGTATTCCATGGTCATGTTTTTGTAAGCTAATAGTAATGAACTTTTTGTTATATTGAGTTGTAAGTAATTCTGGTTTGAATGTTGTTGATGGAGGTCTAAACTTTGTCATTTTTTTTCCTTTCAGGTGGCTTGTTCCGATATGGTCTGGCAGTGTAAGTTGTGCGCTCCTTCTTTCACTTCCAGAATACAGTTATTTAAACACTACAGACTGCAGCACAGCCCTCTTCCATGCCTCTATACTGATTGCGTGTGTACATTTCAGTCATCATTCAGCAGTTGAGGCAGACAATTGCTGAAGAACTGAAGAAGACTGAGAAGAACCTGCCTCTCATTACCAAGATGATGCAGACCACATTTGCCCTGCGCGGACAGACCATAGTAAACTCCTGCCCACCAGTGAACGAGCTCATGGACCTGGCCTGCTCTTAAAATAGAGTCTGTGGTAATATGGATATTTTTTTCCTGTGTTAACATATTGCACATTCTGTGTGGTTTAAAGTGAAAGTTGTGGTTCTTACTCATTTGGCGGCTATTTGCTGCGTTATAGAAGTTTAAGAGATCCTCCAAGTTGAACTGACTAATTGATGTTGATGTATTGTCCTTATGCTGTTTTTAAATGTAGGTGTATGCAGAGTTCCAGATGGTTACAAACCGGAACCTGCCCAACACCTTCTACGCAGAGCTTGACCGCCATATTCGTAGACTGATGACGTTATTTCGACAGAAGGCGACCAAAACTGGGACCACAGCAGTTGCGTTGGCAGACATTTTACGAATCCACGATGAACAGGTGAATAGATTATTATACATGTCGTAGGTTGAACCTCTAACATTGGACAGCTTCAATGATTCAAATGAGCTTTTACATTTTACAATTAGTCCACTTTGTGTTTGCTATTTGTCTGATTGCATTAAAGATGTGTAGAGGTTATTTGTGGACATATGTTCTGATTGGACTGTTTAAAATCAACATTGTTCAGTCAACTTTTCAGTATATACACTTCTGTTTTTATCTTAATAGGAAATCCATGACATCCACACCAGGCGCACCACTGTTCTCCATGCACTTCCTGTGTATCTGAACGAGGAAGTCTCTGGATTTTTCAGAACCTGCACAGTGAGTCTCCTTAAATAATGAACAGTACCACTGTATATTAAGTGAACAGTTAATCAAAATACTAACATGTTTTAGGACTTACCCTTGTTTAGTCTATCCATACAGTTTGTGTGATTTGGAGAGGTATGGTCTGTTTTATTTCGCCCTACTACAAATGAACTGGCTTGGTGTTTTGTTCAAAGCGATAAGAAGTTTAGTAGTGTTCTTGAGCTTAGTATCAGTATCTCCCGCCACTTAGATTCTCTGGTAACTTGGCTGATTCCTGTGTCCAGAACACGCATCTTCTGTTTTTACTTACAACTTACAAACATAACTCCATATACTTAGCTTTGTGCTGCACCAGCAGTACTTAAATGATAAGGAGAGATGATTTGTCAACAACAATAACCAAAAAAAACGTTATAAAATAAATTAAGTACTATATTGTGGAAAAAATAATTCTATTTAACTCTTATATTAGTAGAAACCATGGATTAGTTTGTGATTAGTATGTCTCTTTCATTCATTCAGGAGCCTAATGAGCCAGAGCTTGACGATGTTGCTGTGGCCCTCCTTACTGTCATCAGTGACCATGACACAAGTCCAGTTCACTACCAGCCTGTGAAAATCTCTGTCGTCCTCGAGAGTGACATCGTGATCAGCCTCCCCAGATTTGGTGATGCCTTCCTGGTCATGTTTGGACTAATTTATGCACTACACCTCAGCTATCCTAAAGCGCTGACCAACACTTTTGAATTCGTTCAGAAGATTGTACTTGGTCTAGAAGCTGGTAGACTGTCGCCCAGGTTGCAGACACTCAAGAATGACTTGATGATAAATGTGTAGAAAGGATGTGGGGTGAGGTATTATTATTGTGAATCAAACTTTGATTCAGAAGGCCTTCAATAATACCTCACTGAGGTATCCTTCTTTCTATACATTTATCAATAGGCCTACTACACAATGTGCACTGTTCATTTTTTCTATTTTCTATTTTTCTATTTGTTTTTATTTTCTATTTGCCATATTTAACTGTTGTAAAGTTGTTTAATTAGAGTGATTCTATTGTATTTATGTGTACATAAAACTATTTTTTATTAAGTTCAAATAATGTGGTTGTGTACTTATTTTTTTAAGTTCTGTTAACTTATTCCCACGGATAGAAAACTGAAAACTTTAAGTCGTAGTAACTGAAAATAATCAAGTAGCACCTAATCAAAACTTTTGAGTTCTGAAAACTGACAACTTTAAGTCATAGTAACTTAAAATAATCAAGTAGCACCTAATCAAAACTTTTGAGTTCTGAAAACTGACAACTTTAAGTCATAGTAACTTAAATTAGTTAAGTAGCACCTAATCAAAAGTTTTGAGTTCTGAGAACTCAAAACTTTTGAGTTCTGTGAACTCAAAAATCTCAAGTTCCCAGTACTCAAAACTTTTGAGTACTGAGAACTCAAAAGTTTTGACCCTCAACACGGGAGCCCCCCAGGGATGCGTGCTGAGCCCTCTCCTCTACTCCCTCTACACCCACGACTGCATGGCTATGCACAGCTCCAACGTCATCGTCAAGTTTGCTGACGACACGACAGTGATGGGCCTGATCGCCGGCGACGACGAGACAGCCTACAGGGAGGAGGTCGGATCGCTGGAGCAGTGGTGCCAGGAGAACTGCCTCGCCCTCAACGTCAAGAAGACCAAGGAGCTGATCGTGGACTTCAGGAGGCAGAGGGGAGAGCACAGCCCTATCTCCATCGACGGCGTTGCAGTAGAGAGGGTCAGCAGCTTCAAGTTCCTCGGCGTGCACATCTCCGAGGACCTCACATGGTCCACGCACACCACACACGTGGTGAAAAGGGCCCAACAACGCCTGTATTTTCTCAGGCGTCTGAAGAAATTCAGCATGGGCCCCCGCATCCTGAGAACATTCTACAACGGCACCATCGAGAGTGTTCTGACAGGGTGTATCACCGCCTGGTACGGGAACTGCACGGCACTCGAGCGCAGAGCGCTTCAAAGGGTGGTGCGGACGGCCCAGTATATCGTTGGAGGTGAGCTCCCCTCCCTCCTGGACATTTACAACCAGCGGTGCGTGGCCAAGGCCAAAAGAATTATAAAAGACATTGCCCACCCCAGCCACGAACTTTACTCACTATTACCGTCAGGCAGGCGATACCGCAGTATCAAGTGTCGTACAAATAGGCTTAGAGATAGCTTCCACAGTCAGGCCATCAGGCTGCTGAACAAGGGCGTATAACATATAACAATGTATATTTTATTACATTGATTTATATATATATATTGCTCTTTTCTGTGCTGATTTTTGCATTTTATAAATTGCATTTTTTATTTTATTTTATATTCTTTATTCAATTTTTTATTCTATTTTTTATCTATTTTTATTTTATCTTATTTTATAACTGCTGTCTGTCGTCGGGTATTGCACACAAGAATTTCACATCACTGCTTTATACTAAACTGTAAACTGTGAAGTGACAATAAACTTGACTTGACTTGACACACACACACAAACTCACACACACTCACACACAAACTCACACACACACACACACACACACACACACACACACACACACACACACACACACACACACACACACACACACACACACACACACACAAACACACACACAGAAATTACTGGAACTTCATGGGTCCGCAGCCAAACGGACTGAGCCTGAACCTCATCTCCTGACAAATGTGTGTGTGTGTGTGTGTGTGTGTGTGTGTGTGTGTGTGTGTGTGCCGACTCCTTCTGGGTGAACAGCCCCTGTTAGCTGTTCAGCTCTGTCGCTGAACGGCCTCCAAACTGACTTTTTGATCGGCCTGAATCCAAATTGGGGCAATTTGGTAAGCAAATGGATGGAATAACACACATACGCGCACACACACACACACACACACACACACACACACACACACACACACACACACACACACACACACACACTTCTTCTTCTTTCGTGTAACGTCAGATGTCCAACTCGGTGTCGTGTAGCCATGCCCGCATCTCTGGTCCTAGGTCGAAGAGGCTGGCTTCCGAGGGTGGTCTATATAAGGGGCAGATGGTGATTATATGGTCGGCGGTCTGGTCAGGGTCACCGCACTCGCATGCCGCACTGTCCGCCAAGCCCCACGTCTTCATTGATGCTTTAAAGCGACCGACCCCAGTTCGTAGACGGTTCAGTGTGGTCCATTGCCGACGTGGTAGGTCGTCTCCTCCAATGGCGCAATCTCCTGGGTCCCAGATGTAACAGTGGATTCGGGAGGGCCCGGCTGACTCCCACTCCTGCTTCCAAGCTGCTGCCAACCATGCATCTCTGGAGATGTCCTCAGAGGTGGAGTTGAGCATCTCTTGTGCTGCCTTGTTGTAGGGGTGGCGGGACTTGAGTCTGCTTGGAGGTGCTGGTGTTATTGTGGTGTTGTGCAAGATGTGCCAGTCATACTTTTGTGCCTTCCTGGCCAGGGCGAGGGTGGCAGCCTCCCGTCGGAGGCCGGCCGGTGCTATTCCCGCGAGGACTGGCAAGAGGGACACAGGGGTAGGCTTTAAGCATCCAGTTATTATTCGGAGGGAGGTATTGATAGCCACGTTGACCTTTATCGCATGAGGGCTTCTGCTCCAGACTGGGGCGCAGTATTCCGCTGCAGAGAAGACCAGGGCTTGGGTGGATATTCGCAGCGTCTTAGCGGAGGCTCCCCAGGTTGTTCCAGCGAGGCGGCGGATCAGCGCGACCCTGGATGTCACCTTGGCCTTGACTTCTTCCAGGTGTTGTTTGAATGATAATGTCCGATCCAGACGCACTCCAAGATACTTCGGGGCTTGCTGGACCTCCAGACATTTGTTGTCGACGTGCACCTGAAGTTCCCTCCTGGCTTCTCTGGTGCTAAGGTGGTATGCCGCTGCGACTGTTTTTCCGACGCTGAGCTGTAGACGCCACCTTCGAAGGTATGCTACCAGTGTGCCCATGTCTTCGTTAAGCCCCTCTTCCATCGCCTTCCACGTTGGTCGGCTCAGCATGATGGCAAGATCGTCTGCGTAGCCATACTTTCTGGATACTGTATCAGGTAGGTCGTGGATGTAAACATTGAACAGCATCGGCGAGAGAACAGACCCCTGCGGTACCCCGTTCTTCAGTCTTCTGAGCCTACTGCACTGGCCACTGCTGGTCTGGAGGATGAAGCTGCGGTTGGAAAGTGTCTCCATGATGAACTTCACCATGTGGCGGTCCGGTATTGTCCTCAGCAGCTTCAGGTGGAGTCCCCGGTGCCACACGGTGTCATATGCAGCAGTCAGATCCAGGTACACTACCCCAGCTTTCTCATTGTTCTGGAAGCTGTCCTCGATGTCCTGACAGAGTAGTGTTACCTGGTCTGCTGTTGATCTTCCACGACGGAAACCAGCTTGTTCCCGTGGGAGCTGTGAGTCCACCACTGGCTCGATGCGGCTATGGATCATCCTCTCCAAGATCTTAAATGGGACACAGAGCAACGAGATTGGTCTGTATGACTTGGGGTCTTCTGCAGGTTTATTTGGCTTCGGCAGAGCTATGACAGAGGCACGGCGCCAAGTCTTTGGGAGCTTTAATCTCTGGTAGCATGATGTATAGAAAGCACAGAGCCAGCCAGATGTTGTTGTGCTCTGGTGGATGACGAACTCCGGGTGGATGTTGTCACGGCCAGGGGATTTGCCTGGCTTGAGCTTGCTCATGGCCTCACTGAGTTCCTCTGCTGTGAATTCTCCCGAGAGGTTGGAATCGACACTGGCCGCTCCTGAGATGCAAGACACCTCACGCGATGTCAGTCGGGCAAAGTCTTTGTCAGCATCCGGGAAGCGGCCATTCTTCAGGAGCTGGGATGCGATGGCATTTGCTGTGACTGGGCAGCTGTGGGGAGTTGTATTTCTGCCTGTGAGCTGGTTGATGGTCTGCCACGCCTTGCGACTAGAATGGGTGAAGTCGATTGATTCAACGACTTCTGTCCATCTGGCCCTGCGGGTGATATCCAGCTTCTGTAGCAGTGCTGCTGCAGTCACATCCACCTCTTCTCTGGAGCTAGCCCTCTGGTGGTCACACAGAAGGCGGCTGCATTCCTCGTCCCAACCTGGGATGTAATTCCTGTTATAGCCACGTGGGATGGTCTTCTTTGCCGCACCCAGGAGGACCTGGCAGTAGGCTGCATAGGCCGCATCCAGGTCGGCTGTGTCTGGGTCTGGCAGGCCAGCTGACCTTCTTTCAGTCTCCTCAGCATACGACTCCCAGTTGGCCTTTCGGAAGTTCCATCGCTTGGCGGGTTTCCCTGGTACCGGTTCCACCAGTGATGGGACTTTAATGATGGATGGTCGGTGGTGTGAGCGGGGAAACCTGTCCAGGACGCGTCTCTCCGGTTTCGGGTCGTTACTGTGGCAGATGGCGAAGGCCAGGTCCGGGTTGGTGGAGGTATTCCAGCGTGCAGAGAAGAAGGTTGGAGGCTCCTTGGGGTCATACAGCAGCAGAGCATCAGTGTTGGAGGCCCATTCACTCAGCGCCACTCCATTAGGTGTTGTGTGGTTGTAACCCCAGTCTGTGTGCTGACAGTTGAAGTCACCTGCATAGATGGCGGGTGCAGTTATTGATGGGAGTGACGTCGCGGACAGCTCTGATGGTGGGGGCTTGTATACGTTGACGACTGATGTTTCCTGGATTTTAGTAACCAGCCACTCGATGCTAGAGCCTGGTGGGGATTGGCTACTGG
>CM051014.1:1724279-1731779 GCA_027704905.1 Muraenolepis orangiensis | reverse complement strand
ATAGGACCATATGTTGATTTTTCTTTTTAAAGACTATGTATTTAAGAGCAAAGTGGTTTTATTGAGCAGCCTATCTGTCTGCTGTGCATGGATACAAGTCCACACGAGTGTTCACCTTACAAGAAACAATGGCATCGTTATGCGGAGAGATTTCAAATGTTCCTTTAGAGACTCTGATTTTTTTGGGTGCCGTGCGACAGGAAAAATAGCCGGTGACTTAAAGAAAAGGTTGTGGACAACACAAGAGGCACAAGAGGGAGGTAATCAGAGAATCAGAACAGGGCTGTCACACGACACCCAAAGAGCTGTTTTCATCCTTTTGTATGCACAAAGGAAACCGTCAATTAGTTCACCGTGATAAGTTGGACATGGAGACCAGACCAGACCAAACCATAGCGCTTGTTATGTTATATAACGTGCATAAACATAAAGGAAAGCAAATCGTTGTTGGTTTCACTGCGTAATATATCAGCAGCTCTCCTATATGCCACCTTAACATAGAGGTTCTATTTGTGATACGTAAGGTGATGTGCGCGTTTACACTGTGTCGACGCAAAGAGCAAAGTGTGTGTTTCATAAATAAGTATGCGTCACAGTATCTTCTGAACATGAAGCTGCAGGCGTGTGCACATGAAGGCTGAAGGTTGTATCTCTTGTATGTAGTTACATTCAAACCTTTCATTCAAGTAGTTGGCCCGAGGGATGTTATGATAAAATGATCACGTATGAACAGGTCTACAACATCGGCCTGTTGGTTGTAAGGTCGGTAAGTCCTTGGCTGACAGGTAGGAGAGTTAAGGTTCGGGCACAGCTGAAGGTCACTTAGTGCATTAGAAAAGGGCCCTCGGGGACCAGAAACCAGCCATCCGTGTGTGTGTGTGTGTATAGTGTATAGTTTCCATTCCAGTGCCCTGGGTGTGTGGACTGACATGTGACACGCTGTACAGCCGGCCTGTAATGTTGTTAATGGGGGCCCCAAGGGGGTGGGGGTGGGGAGAAATATGTTTAATTGCCTCCCCGTCGCCGCCTCAGATATTTTTGAGAGGATGTCTCACACTTTGACTTTAAAACTCCGAGGAGGGCGGCTCCTCCATCCAGGTCTTCAAAAAACAACTCTAATTACGTCTCTCTCTCGGAATAAAACATCAGATTGAAATGTGGACTGTTCTTTAGCACACTTAAGTCCGCACACTAAATCCATATGCAGCTTGATGCTCCCTGCAGCTTGACAGACATTGAACTAAAGGGCAGTGTGTCTGTTTAGCATCACTCACACACACTGTTTTGTACACAGAGGGGGGCCTATTTAAAGACATACGGTCCTGACAAGAACAGAGAGAACAGCTCAACCTAGTGGGTCAGTACCTCAGTGGAAACTTGTGTCACTGTTGTCTGTTTCAACAGAAGACTAAGGACTACAAAAATGGAGGATTGTGGCGTTAAGCGACTGTGATAGAGAGTTTAATGTCAGATGGCTAGAAATCAACTCCATTCCTTTGCATGTTTTTCAATGGCACAAATGAAATGTATTTTATCATGAGAATATGAGAACAAACATGTTGAAAAGGAACATTGTCATTCTTAATGAGATAAGTAGTACACTGTAAGTATGAGATAGTACTCAATACACTGTAAGTATGAGATAGTACTCAATATACTGTAAGTATACCTCTTGCAAGATGTCCAACTAGATGTCTCTCAATTTTAAGACACCTAAAGAGATCATTGTGATTATTTGTTAAATCATTTTTAAGTTTGTGGAACAACGCGCGAACAAAGCATTCATCACAATTATGTATTGTTAAAGATATTTGACAAAGCAGTGCAAAACGATAGAATTAGAAGTACATTTGGACAGTTAATGTGTGATTTTCCATTATTCAACATTCAACATTCAACATTAAAGTAAAATATGAGCTTGAAATAGTATGAATACTAATACTGCTATAATATTGAGTGAACATATTCAAGAGTTTTAATGAAATCCAATACATTTGGAGTAAACATAAAGTATTCATTAAAAAGTATTGGGTTAGTGTAATATAATATAATAATGTCATGAATTTCATCAAGTGATGTTTTATTGCTTTGACAGCTTTGAAATATTAAAGAAATAAAGAAATAAAAAATTAATAGTAAAAAATCAACAATAAAAATCACTTTACAGTGACTTTACAGCTTTAGCACATCGGGTGGACCAAAATAAAGAAATAATAAAACAACAATAAAAAAAATCGACAATAAAAAAATTCCATTTGTTAACTGCTGTTCTGAATATGTTGCTGCTTTCGTTCAGTTCTTCCACCTCTGGATCTTGTGTCATGGAGAGCATGGCGAGGCCCCACGTGACCTCATGCCGTGACCTTCCGCACGCTCCGGCGGTCGGGAGCCAGCGGGCCGGGAGCCACATCGGGCCCCCGAACCCGCGGCTTTACGGTCCGTCCCGTCCGATAACGGAGTCTTGACACTCTTGAGATTTGTTCTGGGGTGTAGCGGGAGGATGCCATCAACCCTCCCCAGCCTGTGATCACACCGCGAGGCCCCCCTCATCGCTCGCCCTTCGGCTTGGTTTGGCCCAGTGGTGGTTTTTCCCTCAGCTGGCTCTGTGTGTGTGTGTGTGTGTGTGTGTGTGTGTGTGTGTGTGTGTGTGTGTGTGTGTGTGTGTGTGTGTGTGTGTGTGTGTGTGTGTGTGTGTGGTGTGTGTGTGTGTGTGTGTGTGTGTGTGATGTGTGTGTGTGTGTGTGTATGTGTGTGTGTGATGTGTGTGTGTGTGTGTGTGTGTGTATGTGTATGTGTGTGTATGTGTGTGTGTGTGTGAATGTGTATGTGTATGTGTGTGTGTGTGTATGTGTGTGTGTTAGGAGCATCATTGGTCACAAAGTGGATTCCTTTCTAAAGGTATTAGTTGATGTGGTTCAGGTGGTGGTCAGGCCTGTATGTCTGTTGTACCGACACGTGTACGTTACCCTAAACATAGCTTTGATCCATTCATTAGCTCCACTTACGGCGCAAGAACGCTTGCCTGTGCAATAAGTGAGCTAATCGCAAATTCAGAAACGCTGTCCCTATTGACCTGTCAGATTCGTCTTTTTAACAATATCCGCCTGACAGGTCCCATGTGTACGGTAACTCAGAGGACGGTTGTTATGACAACACAAGTGACCTTTTTCCGGACGCGGCGATAGAACGGGACGACCGAAAGGGATACGCTCGTACGCTCAGAGTAATCGTTACCTAGGAGTTGAGCTGAGATTACGTTACATTGAAAACACAACAGAAACGCCGGCGTCATGTTGTGACAGATCTCAAAAGCTCCAGGGCAACCGTGGCGAAATAGAGCAACGTCAACGTTCCCAGACCGCTCAAATCAAAATGTAGACCTTAAAAGCAAGTGAAAGTACACAGAGTCTAAATCGCAAGTTAAAGATATGAAAGCAAACACGAGACCAGAAGAGATTAGAAGAAGAAAACCCACAATGGAAACAAAATTATAAAAAAGTACACTGCGAGACTCGTGTCTTTCCGACGTGGGTTTTCCTTTGCCCCGCATCACTTGCTGCGTTTGTTGTCGACTTTTAAAAAAACGTGCGACTTTTGAAAACATATTGGTCTTTTTCGAAACGTTAGAGGGGTCAGGGAGAGGGTAGGAGATTTTCCAGTGGTCAGCCAATCACTTTGATACTCTGATACTCTGATACTCTGATACTCTCTGAGGACCATATTGATGATTATTTCCTCCAACAATAGTGGGTGGAAACAGACGTAGGATGGAAAGTGGGCGAGCTCGGCTCTTAGGTGAAAGGAGGGCCATGTGGTCCATCCTCGGTATGAAAACAACACATGGAATTGGCCTTATTTCTCGGGAATATCGGTAAATGTCTCAAAGTCTAAGGAGTGGAAGTAAGGGGTCAGTAAATTAAACAAATACATTAAAAGATATATTTTTTGACATTTTCCATTTTCAATGACTGAGCTTTGTTGAATATTTGTCTCTCCTGGTTTGGTCTGTTCAACATGTATTCTCCCTCTCCGTTATTCTTTTTGTTTTTTCACTCGTGGAAACCCGGTACATGACTGCCTGTGTGTGTGTGCTTTGGTCTCTGTGTATAAACACAATCAAGCACTTAGCTTTCGACTCTGCCACAATAAATGTTTCGAAATACGGAATTGAAAGACAACAAAAGCAAACAATACACACACATTGTCTTAGGGAATCATCCAGTAGACATGCGACAATCCAATATTGAGCTTTTTTAATGAAACCATCATGGCAGTTTGGACTTTGGACCCCTTAACAAACCCATTCAGGATACAGACGAGAGACGGCTTTTAATGGCTCTTCGGGGTTTTCATTGATAACTCGCTTTGTCTGATCCAAACATCCTGACCTGCATCGCTCTAATGATTTGTTCCCACACAACTTTGTGGGTTAGCCCTACCCCTGACAAAAACAGTTCAGATTCCTCCCTGTTCAAAACAGACAAACAGCAAAAGCTAGTTTGACCACTGCTTTAAAAAATAAAGGGACATTTGGAAGTATGGGTCCGGGCCAGGAGAAACACAGAGCCCGAGCGCTCAGCGGGAAGTTCCTACGTTTCTGTACGGTACCGTCACGCGGTGGGTGTTCCTCTGCTTCTGTTCTTTGACATCTTGAACCAAATGCACCACCCACGATGACACTTTTTCACACTCCGCAACAACGTCCTCCACCCAAATGTATGATCTCCGCTGTAATTGAAAACCTATGACATTTTGTATCTCAACAGAAGACATGCGATATAACGAACACCGACACTAACACGCCGTGTTCCCTGTCTCCCCGCAGACGTCGGCAGGATGTGCAAGCAGTACGCCACCGTGGGGCGCTCCGACGAGACCACGGCCCTGAGTGTGACCACCGACGGGGGCCGGCAGCCCAAGAGGCTGCGGTACGTGCGCAAGGAGGGCGGCTGCAATGTCCTGTTCCGCCACGTGCCTGAGCCCTGGCTGCTGTACGTGACGGACATCTTCACCACCCTGGTGGAGATCCGCTGGAGGGTCATGTTCCTGATCTTCGCCCTGTCCTACATCCTCTCCTGGCTGTTCTTCGGCATCCTCTACTGGGTCATTGCTCTGGCCAACGGGGACATGCAGAACGACCAGAACGACCTCTGCATGTACCATGTGCGCAGCTTCACCGCGGCCTTCCTCTTCTCGCTGGAGACGCAGACCACCATCGGCTACGGCTTCCGCGGCATGTCTGAGAACTGCATGGTGGCCATCGTGGTGGTGACGGTGCAGGACGTGATCAGCTGCGTCATCGACACCTTCGTGATCGGCATCGTGGTGGCCAAGATGGCGTCGGCGCGGAAGCGCGCGCAGACCATCGGCTTCAGCCACTGCGCCGTGGTCAACCTCCACGACGGCTTCCTGTGCCTGTCGTGGCGCGTGGGCGACTTCCGGCGCCACCACATGGTGGAGGGCACGTCGCGCGCCCAGATGGTGCGCTCCACCCTGCACGCCACGGGCCGCGTCGACGTGACTTACAAGGACATGGAGCTGCAGCAGAGCGACATCATCCTGGTGACGCCCTCCACCGTCACGCACCGCATCGACGTGCGCAGCCCGCTGTACACCGCCACCATGGAGGACCTGGCCAAGGACGACTTCGAGCTGGTGGTGTCCTTCACGTACACGGACGACTACACGGGCATCCTGCACCAGACGCGCACCTCTTACACACCGCCGGAGATCCTGTGGGGCCAGCTGTTCCAGGACATGCTGCAGGTCACCCGGCGCCACTACCGGGTCGACTACAGCATGTTCCATCACACGGCCCGCGTGCTGGTGCCCGTGATCAGCGCCGAGGCGTACGAGCGCAAGAAGCTGACGGTGCCGTCGCCACGCCACTCACCGAGGCGCTCGCCGAGGTTCTCGACGCGGGCCTCGCCGAGGTTCTCGACGCGGGCCTCGCCGAGGTTCTCGATGCAGCCCTCGCCCCGCCCCTCGTCGCAGCACTCGCCCCGCCACTCGCCGCAGCACAATCACCGGGTGTTGTACCTGAGGCCTCCGGCCGTGACCGTGGAGCTGGTCTTCGAAGCGGCGCCGGGGACTTCCGGCGGCGAGAAAACCCCGATGGAGGAGGAGGAGAGCCGACAGCACCATCCAAACACGTTGTGCCCGCCGGCGGAGATCGGCCACACATGACCCCGAACACCTTGTACACAAACACCGGAGGAAGAACAGATGAGGACTTGTACTGTGGCTGTCGGTGTGTTCGCCACACTAAAGCCTGTTTTAATGAAGGAAAAGAAAAGGAAATATAGGGCATATTTACTGGCAACTTACGGTAGATTTTATCATGGAGAGATATACAAATAAAATAGAAACTAGTTAGGATTTGAATTATTTCTATTTTTCTGGGATTTTTTTAATATTTCATAAAAAAAAGGTCATTAAATGTATATGTACAACTTGATTTGTGCAGCGATGTTTTAGGTTGCAAATTTAAACTGTAAATAATGTGTGTGAGCGTGTTTCTTGGTCTTTTTACAGAATGGATTTGTGAGGAAAAAATAACAGATTTTTCCGTGTTCCACATCACATAACGTGTACAATAACGCTTCACCAAGTGACCTTAGGGAACGATCACTATAGGAATAAACGTATATGTCAGTTAGGATTAAACCACAACCAGGGTGTCCCGTTATTGGAAATCAATGTACGCCTCTAAAGCTTATTCAAGATTCAAGATTCAAGATTCTTTATTTTGCCGTGTGTAACAATAATAATAATAATAATAACTTTATTTATATAGCACTTTTCATACAAGATGCAGCCCAAAGTGCTTCACATTACATGATAAAAGAAAGATAAAACAATGAATAATAACAGATTAAGGAAAAGAACATAAAGTAAACACATAGTCTAAAATCACAAGCAAAGAAAATGGATAAAATCAATGATTAAAAATAAATAAAATAAAAAAGAGTTGCTAATTAAAAGCAATATTAAAAAGGTATGTTTTCAACTGTCGTTTAAAGATGTCCACTGAGCCAGCCTCTCTAATATTTTTTGGGATTGTGTTCCACGGCTGTGGTGCATAGAAATTAAAAGCAGATGCCCCAATTTTCCCTTTGGGCCCCCAGGAACCTTTAAAAGAGCAGCTGTGGAGGACCTTAGGGCTCGTGAGGGGACATAAAAAGACAGGAGATCAGAAATGTACGAGGGTGCTAAATTGTTAAGAGCTTTAAAAACAAGAAGAAGGACTTTAAAATCAATTCTAAAAGATCCAGGGAGCCAATGCAATGCAGCTCAAACTGGAGTAATGTGCTCTCTCTTCCTTGTTGTCGTTAAATGGAATGCTTACTCCCCATTTCTGGCCGCAGTATGAATTTCAACAATACTATACCTACACTATACTATATGATGCAATACTATACTATACAATACTATGCTATAAACACTATATACTATATGCTATATACTACACTATATACTACACTATAAACAATATACTAT
>CM051014.1:1709279-1719279 GCA_027704905.1 Muraenolepis orangiensis | reverse complement strand
TAAATAAGTTCAATGCACATTGCGTTATTTATATTAGAAGGTACAATATGTATATTTTAGTTACATGTTGATCAAGAGGAGTTATTCTAGAGAGACCACAAAGTTATCGGCCAAAAAAAACAACAAGAAATAAAAGTGCGAGCTGGTGACTTTAGCTGCTGGTTGCCAGGACGGCGAGCTAAGACGAGTAGTACAACAGACCCGGGGTTATAATGAGAACAATCTCAGCCCTGAAAGGCCTCCCAGGAGCGGCATTACGCAGCGGAGAGAGAGATGCCTCGAGTCCCCAAGGAGGCACCTTCTCAGAGTCAACAAGCTGCATGCATCTCCATCTCTCCCTGCATCTCCCCTTTCTAGTAGAAACCAAACCAAAAAGTCCCAGAACTATAACCTTGAGCTATAAAGTACACAACACTTGTACTCAAATGTGCAAAATAATATGTATAATTATAATAATAACAATAATGTCATTAAGGCAGTGGCACAGCGGGGCATTTCATGTGTTAAACATCCACCGTCCTTTACTTGAATTCACCTGCTGCCCATGTTTTTCGTTCATGTGTTACGACCATTACATTACTTATAAGGCATTTCATATATATATATATATATATATATATATATATATATATATATATATATATATATATATATATATATATATGCATGAAGGGAAACAAATATATACTGTAAATATATACAGTTATAGAGTTCCATGGGTCATGGATCCAATGGAAACCTAACCCACGAGCCCACCAAGAGAGGACGGTATAAACATGGAAGCAGCCAAGCACAACACACTGCTCTTTTAATGGGCGATGAGGACTTGGTCTGATTATTCAGTGACCTCTCTCGGAGAGGGCAGGAGAGGCAAGACGAGAGAGGTCAGCGCTACAGATGTTCTGTCCTAACTGAATAAAATATGGTTGGCACAAGGAGATATGTCCTCTGGTATCTAGAAACATGCTATTATGGTGTTTTTTTCTCAGGCTGTGCTACACTGCTGAGAGAGCAGATGGCTATGAATCAATCATGACAGATTTATAAATAACAATTTAACATTTAGTCGCCACGCCGCGACATATCTTTCGACGTGTCCGTTTTGGTGGACGTGATTTTGTGAGTTTCTTTGTAAAAGGTCCACCGCAGGTCTTCATAGACGACTGATGTATGCTGTGTGTGTTTACAACCTAACCTTATTTAACACCTGGTGTCACATGAGGTCTGATGAGCTGATGTGTTTGTGTCTCCCGCAGCCTCGGGAACCGATGAGGTCCGGGCTTCTGATGAAAGAGGAGTGACCCCCTCACCTTGGACCCTGTGGACCACCATCCCCCGAGTCGCGAGTCCGTCCAGGGGGCGGGCGAGGACCACGAGGCCCCTCACTCCCCCTCCGCATCGCCGGCGGTGTCTTCCATACGTCTGGCCCACCCGTGCGTTTTAAAACTGTTTCTGCGACGCTTCTTCCAGAAACTCAGACTGTTTTCCAAAGCAGAAGCTCAGCCCTCCCCGCCAGAGGTGATGGGAAGTGTGCGAGCCAACCGCTACAGCATCGTGTCATCGGAGGAGGACGGAATGAAACTCGCCACCATGGCGGTGCCCAACGGCTACGGCGACGGCAAGGGGAAGGTGCACACGCGGCACCGCCCGCAGAGCAGGTTTGTGAAGAAGGACGGCCACTGCAACGTGCAGTTCGTCAACGTGAGCGAGAAGGGCCAGCGCTACCTGGCCGACATCTTCACCACGTGCGTGGACATCCGCTGGAGGTGGATGTTTGTCATCTTCTGCCTGGCCTTCCTCCTGTCCTGGCTGTTCTTCGGCTGCATCTTCTGGCTGGTGGCCATCTTCCACGGGGACCTGGAGAGCACCGACCCGAAGTGCGTCTCCAACGTGAGCAGCTTCACCGCCGCCTTCCTGTTCTCCATCGAGACGCAGACCACCATCGGCTACGGCTACCGCTACGTGACCGACGAGTGTCCCGTGGCGGTGTTCATGGTGGTCTTCCAGAGCATCGTGGGGTGCATCATAGACGCGTTCATCATCGGCGCCGTCATGGCCAAGATGGCGAAGCCCAAGAAGCGTAACGAGACGCTGGTGTTCAGCCACAACGCCACGGTGGCCATGCGGGACAACAAGCTGTGTCTGATGTGGCGCGTGGGGAACTTGAGGAAGAGCCACCTGGTGGAGGCCCACGTGCGGGCGCAGATGCTGAAGTCCCGCACCACGCCTGAGGGCGAGTTCATCCCTCTGGACCAGGTGGACGTCGACGTGGGCTTCGACAGCGGCGTCGACCGCATCTTCCTGGTGTCGCCCATCACCATCGTGCACGAGATCAACGAGAACAGCCCCTTCTACGACACCAGCAAGCAGGAGCTGGAGAACTCGGAGTTCGAGATCGTGGTCATCCTGGAGGGCATGGTGGAGGCCACCGCCATGACCACCCAGTGCCGCAGCTCCTACCTGTCTGGCGAGATCCTGTGGGGCCACCGCTTCGAGCCGGTGCTCTCCGAGGAGAAGAACTACTACAAGGTGGACTACTCCCGCTTCCACAAGACGTACGAGGTGCAGAGCACGCCGCTGTGCAGCGCCCGGGACCTGGCCGAGAAAAAGTACATCCTGTCCAACTCCAACTCCTTCTGCTACGAGAACGAGATGGCGCTGGAGAACAAGGAGGACACGGACGAGGGGAACGGGGGCAGCGTGGGGCCCGACGGCACCCAGACGGACAACATCTCCGAGACGGAGCACCACCAGGCCACCCCACTGGAGCCCCGCTCGCTGCGGCGGGAGTCTGAGATCTGAGGCTGGTGACGGACTTCCTGTTGAGAAGGATTCTAAAAGTGACCACCCCCCTCCCCCCTCCCCCCCCCCCCCCCCCCCCACACTCGGAATGGCACAACCGAGCTGAGCTGGGCCTGGCCAGGACCAGGCTCACACTAATGGTACTGCTGTCGCCAGAGGTTTCTATTTTGTATTGTGTTGTTGTTGGTTGTTTTCTTGTTTTTTACTTAAATTGCATACGACACGAGGTGTGTGCGAGTATGACAGAAGACAGCACTATGAACCATGGGCGTGCTGGCCTGGAGGAACTCTCTACACAAAGTGCCCATGAATGTGTGCCTCTATTTTGTGTCTATCGACTGCAAGGCAACGTAGACAGGGAGGGGTGTGATGACTTGAAAATTGCAGGCATGGCTTCTGTTTTTTCTGTCCAGCAAATCAAACAAACGGACACATCTGAGTGGTTGTACTAAGGTGTGTTCTCAAAGCGCTGCTATAGAGTTGTCTTTTATGAACGGACAAGTGATTGAAAATTAAATGTTAAATTAAATAACCCTTAAATATTTTTATTTTGATACATTGCATGGCATAAGAGCAACAAGAAACTAATTTGTCTATGACATATTTGAGCACTGAAAACTTTCCTTGCTATTTTGCACTTGTGGCTTTTCCCTGATTTTATTTTGTTTCCAGTCAGCGTCTCCTCCAGATCTCCTCCAGATCTCCTCCAGATCTCCTCCAGATCTCCTCCAGATCTCCTCCAGATCTCCTCCAGATCTCCTCCAGATCTCCTCCAGAGACTCACACACGTCTTTACAAACTCAGCAGATTTACTGTCCATGAGCGGGTCTCACAGCTATTCACACTGTCCAAAGCCTAGGTAACGTCTTGTTTTCACACCAAAACAAGGCTGTTTGAGTCCCAAATGCGTGCTGTGTGGAACGGAATCCAAAGACAAAGCACTGCGATTGGACCAGCTTGCATTGTAGTTTTTGTTTTTTCCTTTATTTTTTATTTTTACATCTTTTGCGAAGGACGAGGCGATCTGTGATAGACGCCAGAGGGCCTGTTCCTCAAACCTGTCCCTGTGATTGTCATCGGCGGTGAATGGCGATTCTTTGCAGGCCAAACTGATAGAAACATGTCTGTACTTACGAAGTACCTGAGCAGGATGTGTGTCATTTGCGTTCAAAAGAGTTTAACCAGGCAGAGGGGTTAACAAGTGCTGCTAGTGGGTTGAGTCGATATTTTCTTTCCGTTCTTATCAAATGCCAAAGAGTATTACCGTCATCGCGTGTGTCTCTCTCTCTCTCTCTCTGAAACATAAACTCCACATCAGTTAGACAGGTACCCATATGACTAGAACACATACAAGTTGTTAATCAACCTCAAAAATGTTTAAAACTAAAAATAGATTTGTTCTACTACTGTTGATAATTTCTTGTCCGTGAGCACATTAACATTTAACCGCTCAATGACGTGGGAGTTGAATCAGTGCGACCAAGCGGTTATCAAGCCAAGAAATAATTCAACACAGATATGTTATGAGAGTTATGAGAGGGTCTCGTCTTGAGCACACGATGCAGTGTTATGACGACAGGGGCACGTCTTGTAGGAGATGATCTGTGTTTCCTGTGCGAAGGAGGCGGGCAGGAAGGACCTATTTGACAATCCTCCCGTAGAGCGATCGCAAATCATTCTACTGGCATGAAGGGTCAGTGGACAAAAGTGGCCTTTTTGTATCACCAGTCAACCCCATGGTAGGATTTTAAAAGAATAGCTCAAGGCCACATTTACTGTACTGTAACCTGACATTTTGAGGTCTTTGGCCCCAGAGTTGACATTGAGGGAAAAATAAATCAATAAATCAATATTCAGTTCCTTTCTTTTTTGTAAAAACGATGGAAGGCCTTTTGGGCCGAGGAGTTCCTACATGTGTAAATACATCCCTCCCTGTCCTATTGTGTATCAGTCTTCCAAATGTACTGCAAATCACGGAATGTACAGAGTTTTTGTATTAATAATATTGTTATTGATTGTACATGCTGTTATATTGTTCTTTTTTCAATAAAATCGTATTGAATAATAATAATAATAGTATGCATTTGCGTTCTTGACATGCCGTTCCTCGAGCAAAGCTAAATTTGATTTTCGAACGTCATGGTGGGAGAAAACCCCCCGAGAAGATGACGTTAAAAAAGCACCATGCCACAGTATAACCTGGTACTGGCCGAGGTCCAGGGGACAGCTGGAGCCCAGTAGGCCAATGTTATGATGGGATGCGTGTTAAAGCCAGGTCCCATGCTCTTGCGTCCGCATCGCTTCTTTCCGTTAAAGAGGAATGAGGACCCTCCTCCCCTCTCTACTCACCTCTCTACTCACCTCCCCTCTCACCTCTTCTTTCTCTCTCTCTCTCTCTCTCCGTCTCCCACTCTCACCTCTCCTTTCTTTCTCTCTCTCTCTCTCCATTTCCCACTCTACCCTTTCCTTTGTCTCTGTCTCTCTCTCTCTCCGTCTCCTACTCTCCCCTCTCACCTCTCCATTCTCTTTGTCTCTCTCTCCGTCTCCCACTCTCCCTCTTCACACGTCTGTTTTGTACATCTCACTCTCTCTCAGTCTCTTCCTCTCACGATCTCTCTCAGTCTCTCCCTCTCACGATCTCTCTCTCTCACGATCTCTCTCTCTCACGATCTCTCTCTCTCTCTCTCCGTCTCTTTCCCTTCCTCTCGTTCATCTCCATGGAGCTCTGTAACGTCAGAGCCAGAGCTGCTCTGGCTGAATGCATCTACCTATTCATGCATCAAAGATATTCGTACTATACGGTGCTTCTGACCACCGCGACCAAGCAAAAGAAAAGACACACACACTCTTCATTAGCTGCCATTTTACATTTTGGTAGCTTTTGGTGAATTATATTTGGTGACATTTTGACATTGTGGTTTGTTTCATAATAACGTCACTATCCAGGGGCTCCAGGGGTGGGTAACACCCCGCCCACGGAATAACAATGACAATAAAGATAATGATGATAATGATGATGGTGATGATGATAATTAAGGATGAGAGGAAACGTCACCGAGTGAGGGGGGGGGGGGGGGAAGTGGAAACCTTCTGACGAGGCGTGACGGTAACACTTACCTTGTCTCTCACCGCTTTCACCTCGCTCTCTCCGCCGTCTGCTGGCAGCGCCGCTGCAGAAAAGTGGGAAGGTGGGGGTGGGGAAGGGATGGTTTCGGGGGGGGTGGGGGGGGTTGGGGGGAGGGGAGTGGCGTGACGGTGGGCCCCTCGATCTCCGTCCAAGTCAATGGAAAATTCCTCCCTTTACAGTTAAGACAGACTGACACTAATGTCAACTCCTGGGACCGCCAGAGTGGAGGATATGATATAAACGTGTGTGTGTGTGTGTGTGTGTGTGTGTGTGTGTGTGTGTGTGTGTGTGTGTGTGTGTGTGTGTGATTATACGTGTATGTACGCACAGTGCTCTGTTTCTCAAGCAACCCTATTTTATTAATGTTTCCCAGAGCAGGTAACGCAACGCAGGTTCCACAACAAAGGAACTCAAAGAAAGAAGCGGGAATCTTATTTCATTGTTTACCAAATCCAGTTGAACACAAACTTAGTTTAATGTTTTTAAAGTAAAGCAAATAAAATAAAACAAATGAATGAATAGGTGAATGAGCAATACAGGCGTCTTAAAAAGAGGACTTATCTTTCTTCCTCCAGTCAGGTTTCAGTTTGAATCTTCTCTTAAAATAGAGGGTGGCCCCTCTCTGTCCCCAGAGGGACCCCATTCTGGTGGGAAAGTAAGGAGGGACTTTCCGGTCACACCGTTTAATATTGCATTTATTTACTGAACTATTAATTTGGAGTCGTAACCAGGAAAGGCACGCCGAGGTTACTTCCTGTTGGAGAGGAAGAATAGCGTAGCATTGTGTTGAGCGCATGTGGAGCATATCGGGCCACTGCTATAGCTGGCCTTACTGAGCGAGGTAGACCACACACACACACACACACACACACACACACACACACACACATACACACACACACACACACACACACACACACACACACACACACACACACACACACACACACACACACACACACACACACACACACACACCCACACACACCCTTTGTAAGAATAACACTGTATATGTGCTGGGTAAACGCAAGGCACAAATGTCAGCAAAAAACTTTCCATTATTGACCCTCTGCAATATCATATTATCAGATGCTGAGCAAACAATGCACAGCACTCTCTCACACACACACACACACACACACACACACACACACACACACACACACACACACACACACACACACACACACACACACACACACACACACACACACACACACACACACACACACCTCACACTCCCGCCTCCTTCCTGCTCCCTCCATTGAAGCTCCTGGGAACCTGTGTGTTCCAGACAGACACAAAGAGCTCTTGACCAGACCTGGGAGGCTGCTGCTGCTGCTGCTGCTGTTTGGTCTGGTGCCCCCGCTGACCCCGCTGACCCCGCTGACCCCGCTGACCCCGCTGACCCCGTTCCTGTTCCCCCGCCACATGGTCGGCTGATGGACCAAACTCCAGACCCATGCTGCCGAGTAGCCACTTAGCACTTAACGCTTTTATCTAAAGCGGCGTACAGCGAATTCAATTGATCAAACCGGGACCTTTTAGGGCAGAGAGTGGACCTCCTGCTACACTATCCTATCCTGTCCCGCTATTTCATCCTCACCATTCAGTCATTAAGGCAGACACTTTTATCCAAAGAGACGTACAGAGTGAACCTGAAATACATTTAATTAAGGAGAAGGTGTGCAGAGTTGGGCGATCAAACACATTTGTTTCGGTGAGAAGTTGACCACCACCTTGACCGCCATCCCCACTTCTCCGTGAAGGCCCTTCTCTCTCTGAAGGTCTGCTTGCATTAAAAGGAAGTCCTGTGGACATGTAAGCAAGACATGGTCATTGACGAACATCAAAAACCCAGAGAGTTTAGCTTGTGAGACATTGTGATCGCAGCCTGTTATATGACCATACCAATCAGTATGTCATTCAGCATACTGAAAATACCCTAACCCTAACCTAACCCTAACCCCATCCTTACCCGAACCTAACCCTAACCCGAACCTAACCCTAACACTAACCTAACTATAACCCTAACCTAACCCTTACTCTAACCTAACCTAACCCTAACCCCTCACCCTAACCTAACCCTAACCTTACCCAAACATAACCATAACCATAACCATAACCATAACCATAACCATAACCCTGACCTAACCTGACCTAACCCTAACCCTAAACCCAGAGCCTGGTCCCGCGCTCGCCCAATGAATTCAAGCGTGTCCTCGTTGACTTAGTGTCCCGCTCTTTACAAAAGGTGGACATACCTGGAATAGCCCACGCAGAGGCCACAGGGGCCCTAACATAGGCCAGATGCTGTGCTGAGTGTATATGATGGCAGTTTAACAGCACACTGCGGCTGTGCTGCAAACCCAGGCAGGGGCGGAATTTTCCACAGACCTTAAAGGAAAAAAAAAATAAAAAAGGAAAATCATTCCCCCATGCTTATTTTAGCCCTTCTTTGATGCTTGGCCAAAATCCAATGGACTCCTCTTTCATGCCGGGGGGCAAAAGGCGATCACCGTAGAACAAAGGACGGTGTCTTCTTGTCCCTGGACAGCACAGGACTTCCCTGTGTGGTTAACAGTACACATTACTGCTATCATGTTTACTGAATTCACTGGGAACTGACTGGCGGCTGTTGCTGCGGTACTCCTGCTTTGAGGAGTGTGTGGAGGAGAGGACTGAGCAGATAATGGCTCTACGCTGGTATAACGCCTCAGGGTTTGTGTCGTCAACAAAGAGGGAGAAGGACAAAAGTGAAGGCCAACTTCGGCACGCGACAATAAATAGACCCCAGCTTCTGGTGGAATCACAGCTGATCCAGCATATGTCCCCATGGCCCTTAGACAAAGCAGATGGAGATGTCTCGCAGTTTCCGCTGCCTTCTGCCGTCATCTAAATGCAAACCGGATATCAGCCAGCTCACAACGTTCTAGTCCTAGAGAGAAAGTTAGCGAGACTATGTCGTCGCCCTTCTTCTGATAACTAATAATTCAGTTGTGTTTGTCGTACTTCTCCTCACATTCCTTCTGCGATGCCATATTTGGCGAGAGAGAATTCCATCTCCTGGTGCCACCGACCAGCTGAGGACTATTCCTGATGCATAAGGCCCTATTCGCTCCTCTCGTGTCTGGCTATCGGCTGCAGCCTCAGGCTTCAGAAAGTGTAGAACCGTGTCTTCAAGTCCTGTTCTCTCAACGCGGCCCAAGGTTTTCTAACCTATTTTTGTTTATTTCATAATAATAATAATATTTATTCAAATTTGTCAGTGTACAGCACAAGTACTGTACAGCGAAATAATTTCTCTGCATTTAACCCATCCTAGTATTAGGACCTAGTATTAGGAGCAGCAGTCAGCTATTTATACAGAGGGGAGCAGTTAGGGTTAGGGGTCTTCCTCAAGGACACCTCCACAGTTTTTTGCTAGGAGGAGCCGGGGATCGAACCAGCAACCTTTCGGTTGTGAGGCGACCGCTCTACCTCCTGAGCTAGACTGCTGCCCGGTTCATGGAGTCATTACCCTTTTTTTTGGGGGGAATTATGGAATCAAGCCCCCCCTTTGAATAGCGAGGGGTAGAGATTTGTATGATTGTTTGGAAAATGGAACATTTTGTGAAGCACACTGTACTGTACTGTCAGCTTCCAACTTCCTGTAACTGTACCACTGAGACCAGAGATGGCTGACCTGACCTTGATGTCACCAGTAGTGGTGTTAAGAGCGGTGGTCATGGTGGTTGTAGTGTTGGTGTTAGTGGTTCTCGTGGTGGTGGTGGTGGTGGTGGTGGTGGTAGTTCTAGTGATGGTGTTCTAGTTTCTCATTTTTCTAGTTCTAGTTTCTCACTGCTTTATACAATAAACTTGACTTCACTTGGTGGTGGTGGTTGTGGTGGTTGTAGTCATGGTGATGTAGTGGTGGTGGTGGTGGTGGTGGTAGTGGTGGTGGTGGAAGTAGTGGTTGTAGTGGTGGTGATGGTGGTGGTGGTGGTGGTGGTGGTTGTGATGGTGGTGGTGGTGGTGGTGGTGATGGTGGTGGTGGTGGTGGTGATGGTGGTGGTAGTGGTGGTGGTGGTG
>CM051014.1:1701779-1706779 GCA_027704905.1 Muraenolepis orangiensis | reverse complement strand
AGAATGTGCATGGGGAGCATGGCTGGGCTGTGGAGTATTTAGTGTGTGATTTACAGGAGACGCTGCAGCACTTCTAAAGAATATTATCTAAGAACGGATGACAAAACGACTGCAGACCCGACGAGTGACGCTTGTGAACCATGAAGGTTCTAACTCACATACCGCTGAGCGGCTCAGTGATGACATGTTACAAAACTGAAACGTGTTCTTTTGAAAGAGGAGACCACCCAAAGGCAATCGTTAGTTCATTAATTGCTCTTGACTTGCCTTGTCTTTTAGTGTTTGGGACAACTTTGCCAAGTACAACATTGCCAAACTTTATCGGCACGTGTGGCATTCCGGGCTTTGAGGGGCGATATATTCCCAAAAAAAAGGCTTTTGTTTCACTCGCATACACGGTAGGTACAGTGAGGGTCATTGAGGTCAGGCCACAAAGGTTTCCAGAGTTCAAGCAGCCCTTTATATTCAACAAATTCCTCTTCTGATCCGTCTATTATGCACCCCGATGAAACACACATCAGCTGGACTCAAACACGCACACAAAGAATGCACATGACGGCAAAGTTATGCCCCAGCTGAGTTATGCGCTCTATTGTGGGGCAGCATGGTGTGTGGTCGGACTAGGACGGAACACCACGTCCTCTCCTCATCCCACCGCTGACAGCCAGGAAAACCGTTACGCCAAATGAAGCTAACACTCCCCATCGCCTTGAGCATTAGCATCGTTAGCAGGGAGGATCGTTAATTCCATATTGCCTCACTCTTTCTTTTTATAGACCGGGACACAGACACAACAATAAGGAAGCGTGGCCCGGTACACGACTCAAAACGAATGACAACCCGGGAGATTTCCTTCTGCTTGCGTAGCAGGGTCGGACAAAGCAAGAAGATGGTGTTCACACAGTACCAGTATCTAGTTGAATCATATCTGTGGTTGAAGGATAACCATAACCCACAGTTCAAAACACAGCAGGCAATTAGACATTCACCCTGATTAACTAAACGGTATCAGGGTATGGCCCTTGGCATAGTACAAATGTTTTCGTCATTCATAATATTATGATATATATTGTTAGAAAATAGAGAGAGAGAGAGAGAGAGAGAGAGAGAGAGAGAGAGAGAGAGAGAGAGAGAGAGAGAGAGAGAGAGAGAGAGAGAGAGAGAATGTAAGAGAGAGAGAGAGAAAGAGAGAGAGATATGGAACTTGAGAGAGAGAGAGAGATAGAACGTAAGAGAGAAAGAGAGAGAAAGAGAGAGATATGGAACTTGAGAGAGAGAGAGATAGAACGTAAGAGAGAAAGAGAGAGAAAGAGAGAGAGATATGGAACTTGAGAGAGAGAGAGAGAGATAGAACGTAAGAGAGAAAGAGAGAGAAAGAGAGAGAGATATTTTACCGTGAGTAAAAATTCCCTACTGCCTTTCACGCCTGGGGAACAGTTGCGTGCTACGCCAGCACTTTGTCCGTTTGAGCCCGGCGGATCAGCGTGCCGCGCCTCACGCTCCACCGCACCTGCAAGCTAGTCCATCATTCAATGCAGCGTTGGGGGGCCTCAACCACACAATGTACCTGGCTCTGTGGACAGGGCTCCGCGGGGGGGCCCAGGGTCGGCCTCTCTGTCTGCAGTAAGAGGCCTTCAAAGGCCGCCAGCCTCCACGTGGTGCCGCCCCGTGCGGGCTGACAGCACATGCGGAGAACAATACTTGCGAGTACTCTTGGTACTTTTCCGCCGTGTAAACTGTGAGTGCTTTGTGACTTGACTACATACCGGATACACCGGGGTACACGGTGTAAGGTACGAGATGTGGAGTTAGTTTGGAATTATTAGCAAGTGCGACAGCTTTTATTGAATCCTTTATTTGGAACCACGAATTGATTCACTGGTAATACAGTGACACATAAGAAGTCTACCCTCTACACTATTTAACCATTCACTTAATTCAGTAATTTAGCAGATGCTTTAATCCAAAGGGACTTCAGGCGAATTCAGATGCATATATAGACATCGCAGGTGGGAGTTGTACATCTGGCTCAAGGGCACGGTGGATTGCCGCCATTGGGAAACAAACCGAGAACCCAACCTTCCTCAACGTGGATAAGCACATACGCCACGGTACAACCACATAAATAGTGTGTGTATACGCAACAGTGAGCATCCCGTTCTGGGCTCAAACTCACGACCTCCGGCATGGGAGGCGAGAGGCGGCGCTCTAACGTGAGAAGCTAACAGGCTCTAGCTTCATCGCTAGAACGTCTCTTAGGTGTCCGAGACGGAGGTTTGACTCTCTCTGCACGGCCCTGCCAGCTGGCCTCCCTCACATATAGTGCTGACAATCTGTGGGCTAATGGACTTTTTGCCCAGGAGGGCAATGAGTAAAATGCGCTTTAGGGAAAATATTATAACCTCGCCAAAAGTGAGGTTGGTGGTGGCTGGTCTAACCTGTGGGCCATGAATACCAAGGACCCCCAGGTTTGCAGCCTCACCCAGCAGCCTCAGAGGTGAACCAGCCATGAACCCCCCCCCCCCCCCCCCCCCCACACACACACACACACACACACACACACTCCACATGCATAACTCCACAATAACTTACATTACATTGCGTTACAATACACACGTCGTTGAAACTTAGGTTAGGGATAAGGCTACACGTTGCTTGCCGGGGCAACAGATATCAACAGACAAACACTGAGCGGGATTAGCCCTTCAGAGTGGCATACAAGTGTGCCCGCCGGTAGGGCCGGGGTGTATGGAGGTGGGTGGGCTGGTTGGAGCAGACAAAACAACAGTTGTGAAGGTGGATTTCTTCTTGGGAGCGTCTCGGTGACATGGAGCTGGCCCACGCTGCACTTTAGCACATTTTAGCCAAAGGGCGGCGCATCCCGGCTACGTTCCTACAACCGGTTCCCTTTCTTGTCACTTGTCCTCTCCGATGAATAAAAGAGTGGACAATAACTAGATCGGTATGAGCCCGGTAAAGTAACAAGCTTACTAGTTACTAGGTATATAATATAAATTCTATCAAATATATTCTCTAGGCGTAGTCACTAGCTGGCTACTAGCCAAGTACCATAGCTATCTATGTAGATATAGCCAGCAAACTACTCACTAGGTACAGAAACTAGCCAATAGCTAGCGACAGTAACTAGCATATCCTGCGAGGTATCTCAGTGACAGTTGTGTCAACACATTGGGCAACTTTGACTTTTTGGCAGCGGTACGCCAAACACACGAGGGACAACTCACTTTGCTGTTGGCACGCGGCCAAGCACGTCTCAGCTCCTGGAACCTTCTGCTCCAAGATAAATGTCAGGCATCATTTTTGGCCACACAAGAAGTTTTACGTGGAGTGTATATTTCGTGGAGTGGGAAAATATCAGCTGATATTTTCCCACAGAGACAGCACAAAGTGTAATTTTTCATTGTAGTTTATTTTCATTCAAGCATTTCTCCATACGTAAGGAAGAAAAGAGCTCTCAATCAAATAGTATATTTTCCCCATTGTTCAGCAGTGTAGGATGGATGGCAGTCCATTCTACCGTTGAAGCTCACTGAGAGCCATGTGCTCTCAGACGTTAGCGGGCTAGCCTCTATAGTGTCTCATGCCGATGGGCGGACCCATTAGTTTCACAGTGTCCGATCCTTCCGGTTGATACATGAAAATGAATAGAACCTTTGGAGTTTTGATACTTTTGATACTAGAAGCTTATTTATTTATTTTTTAATTGCTTCTTGTTCACTGAGTGTTCTCGTTCACCAAGTGACTTTCCCTCACGTCCCGGTTCGAGGGAAACTGGTTACTTTGATCTGGACTAGACACACATGACGAGACAACGGTTCCCAACAACTGTTTTGATCGACTGCGCCAGACGTAGGACTGGCAGCCATGCAGCGGTATACGACCGGTAAGACAGTCAGTCAGCAAATGGGCATTGTGTGAGCAGTGGGGAAAGCCCTGCATAGCGAACACTAAAAAGATGTGTTTGTTCAATTTCGCCCATCATGTTCCCTAGTGTCTGGCAATGTGTGTGTGTGTGTGTGTGTGTGTGTGTGTGTGTGTGTGTGTGTGTGTGTGTGTGTGTGTGTGTGTGTGGTGACCACGCGTGTTCAATCCATCGCTGATTTATGAGCTTTATTACTGACAGGAAAAAATAAGAAGAAGACGAGTGCATAACGTAACTTAAAGGGGAACTTGGCAAACCGGCTCTGTATCATTTCAATGTAGGCATTCATTTAAACGTGTATACAAATAAACAATGTTGACCTTTTCCTCCATGTTGGCTGCACCCAGATCTCCATGCTAATTTTGTCGCTAAATCCGACCGCAACCTCCGTCAAACAATGGAATTTGGATTGGATTTTGTACCTGTAGGCTGCTCCCCAGAGACACAGAGCGCTTGGCAACAACCACAGGCGTTTGTGTCTCCCTAATGCGGACAGATGGAGATGAGGTGGAAAAGTGACAAAGTTGTCCTTTTAATAAGGTTCCTTATAATCCTTCTTGAGGTTCCTCCCGACAACAAGGTGAGTAATCTGGTTTATTGCAGCGTTTGTAGCTGTTAGACAGCAGAGCAAATGGTCCATGCTAGCACTCCCTCCTGTGTGGTGGATGTGGGCCCTAATTACCAAGAACCCACAGGTGTGCAGCCTCACCCAGCAGCCCCAGACGCTAATCAGTCTGACTGGGGCCAGGTGAGGCTGCTTCAACCAGACTCTAATCAGTCTGACTGGGGCCAGGTGAGGCTGCTTCAACCAGACTCTAATCAGTCTGACTGGGGCCAGGTGAGGCTGCTTCAACCAGACTCTAATCAGTCTGACTGGGGCCAGGTGAGGCTGCTTCAACCAGACTCTAATCAGTCTGACTGGGGCCAGGTGAGGCTGCTTCAACCAGACTCTAATCAGTCTGACTGGGGGCCACATGAGGCTGCTTCAACCAGACTCTAATCAGTCTGACTGGGGCCAGGTGAGGCTGCTTCAACCAGACTCTAATCAGTCTGACTG
>CM051014.1:1689279-1694279 GCA_027704905.1 Muraenolepis orangiensis | reverse complement strand
CTGTAAACAGGTCCTCCACTGTGTCACTCTGGCTCCCAGCAGCAGCAGCACCACCTGGTTCCGTCTATTGTTCCAACCGCCCGGCGGAGAACCGCATGACACCTCGAGAGTGTCGGACTGCACAGACCAGGACACTCTACACACCTCACCTCCGCACGCGCACACGCACACACACACACACACACACACACACACACACACACACACACACACACACCTTCAACGGATTGAAGTGCATTCAAACATACAACTAACAAAAAACACACAAAAAACACAAGAGGAGACTCTTGGAACCTCCATCATGCCCCATGCCTTTCTTCTCCTCAAATGACTGACAGTTCTGCTCTTCCTCGCTGCCCTCCTCCTCCCCCCTTCCTCCCCCCCTCCTCCCCCCCCACTTCCCCCTCCTCCTACCCACCCACCTCCTCCTCCTCCTCCTCCTCCTCCCTTCCCCCCCCCCACTTCCCCCTCCTACCCACCACCTCCTCCTCCTCCTACCCACCTCCCCCCTCTTCCCCTCCTACCCACCTCCTCCTCCTCCCCTCCTCCTCCTACTCCTCCTTCACCCCCACCACTCCCCCTCCTACCCACCACTCCTCCTCCTCCTACCCACCTCCCCCCTCTTCCCCTCCTACCACTCCTCCTCCCCCTCCTACCCAGCCACCTCCTCCCCCCCTCCTCCTCCACCTCCTTCACGTTTCGGTCCATGTAGCTGCACTGACCTCCTCCGCCCTGCACGGCCTCCTTTTGGTGTAAATATTTGTGTTTGGTCCTCCTCTCCGAGGGTCGTTTCATAAATAGGTTCCTCCTTGAGCGGCTGATGAACAGCGCGTGCCGTGGGCTAGGGTACCCGCCACCCGCCACCCGTCAGCCGCCACCCGTCAGCCCCTACAATCACCGCGCCAATTAACATACTCGTTAAGAATCCTTTAAATAGGAACACCACACACACACACACACACACACACGTGTTTCCATGAATCGGTCTGTTTGTTTTTATCTCCAGTGCGCTCGGCGGAAGCCTTAATTAAACACAAGCGAAGCAGCGGGTGACAGACGATATCATGTATGACTTTCCACCTCCACCACCTCCACCTTCTCCCCCACCATCACCACCACCTCCACAACATCCGCCTTCACCACCTCCTCCACCCCCTCCCCCACCATAACACCACCACCACCACCACCATCACCGCCACCTCCACCGCCACCCCCACCACCACCTTCTCCCCCACCATCACCACCACCACCACCAACACCACCTCCACAACATCCGCCTTCACCACCTCCTCCACCCCCTCCCCCACCATAACACCACCACCACCACCACCATCACCACCATCACCACCACCCCCACCAGCTTCATCACCAACACCTCCACCACCACCTCCACCTCCACCTCCACCTCCACCACCACCATCACCACCTTCACCATCACCACCTTCACCATCACCACCACCCATTAGTCACCGGAGCGAGCTGGTGTTTGTCAGCGGGACTCAGGTGACAGCTGGGTGGCTCACCTGAAGGCGGTTAGGAGCGCGGTGTGCTTTAGCCACCAGCTTCTGTACACACACACACACACAGGAGCCCCGTGGTGCTAAACCTACAGCCCGACTCTCCTCTGTGGGATCAGGGCTCCTGTAGGTGGGAGCTTTCCTTCTTGTTCCACCAGCAAAAAGGGGCAAACTATAGAGAATAACGTTTGTGTTGACAGTGCCCTTCTTGGCCGGGTGTACATTTCTGTGTTTCCGAGGTCAGGGTGTGTAACCGGGCAGATTTTCCATAAAAGGAATCCCGGGGGGGATTTTGGTCAGTTGTTGCCATGGTGGCAGCTGTAAGGTCCCTGGAACCAAGGTGGATGCTCCTTCCTGTCTGCAAAATAAACGTAGAAACTTCCCCGAACAGCTCATAAACGGACGTTAAGCATTGGGTTGGTTGTTCTTAGCTGTTATGTTGCATTGAGAGGGCACTGTGTTGAGATGTGTGTTTCTGGGACGTAACTGTACCGCATTAGACTAACTTTCTGATTCCAATAGCGACTCTGCTGCAGTCTGTCCAGTTGTTGTTGTCAAACTTTCTCATGCAATGCTTTCAATCACTTTTAGCTATTTTTTCTCAAAATGTTTGATTGTATCGCTCGGATTGTGTGAGTTGTTTTGGTTGATAGACTCGACCACATGACTAAGTGTAAAACCGCAGAAAGGTTTAACAGAGTAGAAATTCTTCATTGTGAGAAACAACATTTAGGAATCCTCACTGCTGTGGAATAACAGATTTAATTCTTCATTCTTATTCAGTAATATAAAAGAAGACATTCTGCTGACAGTGGCCTGAGGAGCCAGACTGTTAAACTGCAATTAGCGACTATGCAAAAAAAGTTGGGTTGACTTGACTTGATCGGGGTGTGTGTGGGGGATCCCAAAATGAGCCAATCAGCACACGCTGGGGGGGCCCCCGGTGAAAGCCGGTCCCCCAGGGGCCCCCCCGACCCGTCCTTATGCATGTCTATTTACAGGAGTGTATGGAGCACAGAGCTCTGACGGGTCGTAATTCAGACTGCAGCGACACACACACACAGCGGTCCCTACGCAGACACACTGCATGGTTCTAGAGAGAGAGAGAGAGAGAGAGAGAGAGAGAGAGAGAGAGAGAGGAGAGAGAGAGAGAGAGAGAGAGAGAGAGAGAGA
Source organism: Muraenolepis orangiensis (assembly GCA_027704905.1). Taxonomy (NCBI): domain Eukaryota; kingdom Metazoa; phylum Chordata; class Actinopteri; order Gadiformes; family Muraenolepididae; genus Muraenolepis; species Muraenolepis orangiensis. The sequence continues at coordinate 1,691,589 of CM051014.1, read as the reverse complement.
GAGAGAGAGAGAGAGAGAGAGAGAGAGAGAGAGAGAGAGAGAGAGAGAGAGAGAGATCAGGGGGGTGTAGTGGGAATTAAAACAAAAAAAATCAAGAAACATGATCAGCTTGGCCTCACAGGTGGAAAAATAATAAAACATTGTAGCCTAGGAGAGGGTAGAGCCAGAGAGAGATAAAGATAGAGAGAGAGAGAGAGAGAGAGAGAGAGAGAGAGAGAGAGGAGAGAGAGAGAGAGAGAGAGAGAGAGAGAGAGAGAGAGAGAGAGAGAGAGATGAAGAGAGAGGTCCTTAAATCCTTTGCCTAGCAGCACCACACTATTTGTAAAATATATATTCTCATCCAAACCTTCCCCTCCCTAGTTGTTCTGGTATTTTACCCCTTTAACACACACACACACACACACACACACACACACACACACACACACACACACACACACACACACACACACACACACACACACACACACACACACACACACACACACACACACACACACACACACAGTCGGCCCGGCTCTGTTCTGTTGTGTGGTCTGGGACCTTGAAGGCGGGATAGGATCCCCTCACAGGAGGGCCCCGGGCCCCGGGCCAGCCAAGCCAGAGCTCCCCTGTCCTGCCACTGGCTCATTCATTCAACTACTTTCCTTCTAAAAGCCTCATCCAGGTCTGTGGAACTTAGTTTATTGTTTCTTCAGCCCCTCATCCCTCCGCCCCCCCCCCCCTTCTCCTACACACACACCCCCATCTCCCTTTCCTCTCATTCCCCATTTTGACAATGTGTGTGTCCTTAAATTAAAAACAATCAAAAAAAAACTTTTCGGAAAAATGTGGGAATAAGTTTCTTCTCAGAATGCGGAGTCACGCTGCAGACTGACGGTCCATCTGGAGCGGAAAAAAGCAAAAACAAAACAAAACGAAACAGAGGGGAAGTGAATGAAAAACAATACCAACTAAAAATAATACAACAGTTTGTGGTTTTTGTTCTTTAAAGGGGAAACCAAACCAGGACTGGGGTCAGGCGGAGGCTGTGACGGTCCGCCCCGACAGTGGGAACACGATGGCGTGTGACAGACACAGCATCCCATAGTTCTATAGGTTCTTTATCTACATATGAGCCATACACATCCACAATGGTTATGTGCTATTCTTGTGTCCTCCTGTACGCCGGGAGACAGGTAGAGAAGCAGGTCGGGATACAGGTAGAGAGATACAGGTAGGGATACAGGTAGAGAGAGACAAGTAGAGAGACGGGTAGAGAGAGACAGGTAGGGATAGAGAGAGACAGGTAGAGAAGTGAGGAGACAGGTAGAGAGAGACAGGTCGGATACAGGTAGAGAGATACAGGTAGAGAGACGGGTAGAGAGAGACAGGTAGGGATAGAGAGAGACAGGTAGAGAAGTGAGGAGACAGGTAGAGAGAGACAGGTAGGGATAGAGAGAGACAAGTGCTGTGCGCCTACTGAACTGTTGGAGTGCCGCCACTATCATAACATTGTCATCCATAGTAGATTACACTATCTCACTTACAGGCACTCACTGCACTGCACTGCACTGCACTGCACTGCACTGCACTGCACTGCACTGCACTGCACTGCACTGCACTGCACTGCATTCACTATGCTGCTGCACTACTGCCACTTACTGGCACTACTGGCACTAAATGCTTTTTGCACAATTCAACATATGTATATATCATCCATCAGTCTGTGTTGTGATTTTTTATTGTGTACAGTATTTAGTTAATTATAGTTTAGTGTTGTACAGTATAAGTATATACATAATATAGTATATAGTGTTCAATTGTAGGAAATTCATACTGCGGGAGGGAATGGGGAGTAGGCGTTCCATTGGACTTGTTGCATATGGCAAATAAAAACATCTTGAACCTTGAACCTTGAAGTAGAGAGAGATGTACCTATATTCCTCTATTTGTATTTCTACAGTGGAATTGTACTATTATTTCAATCAATTTGTTGATCATTTATCCATCACCCCATATATCTGCTGCTTGTCTGACATCGTATGTAGAAATGTCCATTTCAGTGAAAACAAAGAAATAAAAAGTAAAAGGTGAAAAAGTTTGAAGTTTAAGAAGCTCTCTGTGAGCCGTGACCAGGTGATTGTTGTGGTAACCAGTGACCCGTCAGCTGGGCAGCGTGAAGGTCAACGCTGACGGCAGCCGTCTTTCCTGGCGAGCCAGAATGAAAGGAGCGTTAGCATGCTACGCAAGGTGTCGATGCTGCTCAGCATAGCTCAGCGTAGCAGCGTAGCTACTCCTGTTACCGCCACCGCAGAATGCAGACTCCAC
>CM051014.1:1651779-1684279 GCA_027704905.1 Muraenolepis orangiensis | reverse complement strand
CTCCTCCACCTCTCCCCCCAGAGAAGGGGCTGACGACCCCCACCCTCCCTCTCTCCTCCACCTCTCCCCCCAGAGAAGGGGCTGACGACCCCCACCCTCCCTCTCTCCTCCACCTCTCCCCCCAGAGAAGGGGCTGACGACCCCCACCCTCCCTCTCTCCTCCACCTCTCCCCCCAGAGAAGGGGCTGACGACCCCCACCCTCCCTCTCTCCTCCACCTCTCCCCCCAGAGAAGGGGCTGACGACCCCCACCCTCCCTCTCTCCTCCACCTCTCCCCCCAGAGAAGGGGCTGCATTTCATTACAAATCATTCTCCATATTTTTCCCCCTTCTTTTTTTCTCTCCTTTCTTTTTTTTTTAAAGTGCAGTGAGCAGAGTTTCCATGACCTCATCAGCTGTCAGTATGGGAAGCCAGTCGCTTATATTCTGAAATTCAAACCAGGGCCCGGTAGAGAAAGGGAAACGCCGTACGTAGCATGCGATGTCTAGCGTGCGTGGATTCATCACATGCTAATCGCCTACCTGCTGGAGAAGGTGTGTATGACGACCAGCACGGAGAGTATCCATTATATATGAAAATTACCTTCAAAATACGAAAAAACGACTTTTCTTTGTACACAAGCTGACGTCACAGGATGTGATTGGCGGTGATGAGCTCTGGAGCAGACCACGCTGCCACCAGCCATTACCATGGCTACTTGAGGCTCCTCCCGAAGACAAGGACACACGGTGATGAGGAACCCGGTTTATTGCGAGAGTTTTGATTGATGGTGAACAGAGCAGATGGAACATGCTAGAGCTCTCTCTCCTGGAGCGTGTGAGGTGGAGGCTGCTTTAACCTGTGAGCCTTGATTAACAACCACCCACAGGTGTGCAGCCCCATTTAGTTTTTTTAAAATAATTTAACCTTTATTTAAAAGGACCCTGTCACAACCCCACTCACGACTGAGAGACGGCTGTCAGAGGTGAGAGAGAGGGAGAGAGTAAGAGAGTAAGAGAGAGAGCGAGAGAGAGAGAGAGAGAGACAAACAACAACAAACAAATCGTGAGGATTGAATCCTCTTTATTGGTCACATACATGAAGACATACAGTGAAACGTGTTCTCTGCATTTAACCCATCCTAGTATTAGGAGCAGTGGGCAGCTATTCATACAGCGCCCGGGGAGCAGTTAGGGTTAGGGTCTTCCTCAAGGACACCTCGACAGTTTTTGCTAGGAGGAGCCGGGGATCGAACCAGCAACCTTCCGGTTGTGAGGCGACCGCTCTACCTCCTGAGCTAGACTGCCGCCGAGAGAGAGAGGGGAAGCCCGGTGAACACTCTTGGCTCACGCAGTAGAAGTGGCAGCAGGTTGAGGAGGTGGTAAAAGTACAGCTTGGCACCGACTCACATTCCAGGTGACAGCGGATATCCAAAAGATGGGACTTGTGTACAGTGGAGGGTGACCTGGGTGACCCGCGCTATAGAGCTTAGAGCTACGTTTGGTCTGGGCATGACCCATTGGCTGGATGAATGGGCCCCAGCCAGTGTTAAACTAGTTTAGCAGCTAAACTAGTTTAGAGTTGTTTTGAATGACAAAAGAGGGCTCTGAATCTCACTGAACAGCGAGGGACTCGAACGGAAACCCGACACTTGAGTTGCAAATCGTTTCACCTTTTAAAAAACATAATTGACACAAGCAATTAACGATCAGACTCTTGCAGACATTTGACAGAAATCTGTTCAGAATTACATACGGGAACTTGATCAAGAGCCTAATGAGACCATTCATTAGAAACTATGGATTAAGGTTACAGTGTTTTCATATGTAACATTCTGGTTATCACCAGCTTGCACTCCACCGCAATTATTAAAATAAATGAGACGTTGTCTCTAAACCACAGGCTGGTCTCAGGCAGAGAATAAAACCTCTAACACACACACACACACACACACACACACACACACACACACACACACACACACACACACACACACACACACACACACACACACACACACAACACACACACACACACACACACACACACACACACACACACACACACACACCCTCCCCCCCCCCCTCTCCTGGGTTCAAAGTTCACCCTTGGGGTGTTACCTATCAGGGTATTTTTGGGTTAAACACTCAATAGCGTTCAGGCTATTCACCTTTTAGTACATTTTAGGCACAAGCGGACAGGGGATATATTACCACCCTATATTACCACCCTGAGACGTGGGGTCAAACAGTTGTTGAACTATTGCGAGGAATAGGACCAGCATATAGGACTAGCATATAGGACTAGCATATAGGACTAGCATATAGGACTAGGTATAATACGCATAGGTCAAATAATAAAAGCACATCAACTAACAAACACATACACAGTTTAAAATGTTTGACTCAGAGTTGATATGTGTTCATATTATTTAATAAAAAGTTACCTTCTCCTTCCGTGGATCAAGAGTGTAATAAATAGACTCTGAAGGGTCTTCCACTCTTATTGACACACACACACACACACACACACACACACACACACACACACACACACACACACACACACCACACACACACACACACACACACACACACACACACACACACACACACACACACACACACACACACACACACACACACACACACACACACACACGGGGGGTGGAGGGGAGAGAGAGGGGTGGATGGGGAGGGGGGGGAGGGGTGGATGGGGAGGGGTGGATGGGGAGGAGGGGGGAGAGAGGGGAGGATGAGGAGGAGGGGGGGAGGGTGAAGGGGGGGAGGAGGGTGAGGGGGACTCCTGTCTGTAGTGTGAATGGAGATGAGCAACGGGAGGAAGGAAGTTGTTGCGCGGTGTACGGCCCTGGTGCTAAAAATACAAATCCACCTCTCCTCCTCCTCCCCCTCCTCCCCCTCCTCCTCCATCCTAAAGTAGGAAGCGAGGAGGAGGGGGGGGGGGGGATGTGCGTCAAAACACAACCCTGGGATGTGTGTGTGTGTGTGTGTGTGTGTTAGTGCGAGGTCACCGCTGTTGTGTGTGTGTGTGTGTATATTTGCAATGACACATTGCTGCTAAACAAGTAAGTCTCCGCCTCTGTCCGGTTTGTCTGGTTTAGGCAGCCTCACCTTGCCCCACCACCACCACCACCACCACCACACACACACTCAAAGGGAGTGCTAGCATGTACCACCTGCTCTGCTTGCGGACACTTGTTAAAGCCCTTAAACAGGGCTACTCATCTCACTGTGTCTGCGTGGTCGAGGCCCCTCTTCAGGTGAAGCTGCCCCGCGCCAATACTATTGATTTTTGGGGTTCCTCCCGACAACAAGGACACAGTGGGGTGAGTCATCTGGTTTATTGTGAGGTTTCACAAGCTTAAGAAAAACACAAACCATGTCCGTGCTAGCAGTCCTCCAGAGTGTGTGTGGTGGTGGCTGGTTTAACCTGCAAAAGAGGCTGCTTCAACCAGACTCTAATCAGTCTGACTGGGGCCAGGTGAGGCTGCTTCAACCAGACTCTAATCAGTCTGACTGGGGCCAGGTGAGGCTGCTTCAACCAGACTCTAATCAGTCTGACTGGGGCCAGGTGAGGCTGCTTCAACCAGACTCTAATCAGTCTGACTGGGGCCAGGTGAGGCTGCTTCAACCAGACTCTAATCAGTCTGACTGGGGCCAGGTGAGGTTGCTTCAACCAGACTCTAATCAGTCTGACTGGGGCCAGGTGAGGCTGCTTCAACCAGACTCTAATCAGTCTGACTGGGGCCAGGTGAGGCTGCTTCAACCAGACTCTAATCAGTCTGACTGGGGCAGGTGAGGCTCTTCTACCACGCTATGTATTTGTGTGCTTTGTGACATTCCGCTTCGACCCCCGGGAACACGCTGGCCTCCGTTGGACATTCGGGTTAAGAAAGCCTCCGACACTTGACGTCTTGTGTAAAAATACCTCTTTTAGTTGTTGTTTTTTTATTGAATTTCCATAGTTTTTTTTGCAATTGCACACAATCAGTCTGAGCAATCTTAAAATATTGATAGAAATTCATCGGGCTCCTAAGTGAGTGAACAGTCGTCAGTCTGACGCTTCACAACAGACACGTGGGCGCACACTGAGAACTTCCATTCCCATGGGGCGGGGGGCGGGGCGGTAGCCATGGCCACGCCCCTTGTGAGACCCACCTGACGGCTACGTACGAAAAGAAAAAAACAGTACAAATGAAAAACAGTAAAAGGACACAAACAAACACACAAATACACAATAATAAACATACACACAGATACAGTAGCATTGCCGGACACAGAAGGCATTCTGAGACCAGTCGGAGAACACAAAGTTAAGTAAGTCTACCTTCCTGGCCCCAGAACACACACACACACACACACACACACACGGCGTATCCGACCGGCAACATTAAGCCACACGGTGCGTCTGTAGTTTTTTCTGACGTTAAAGCGAGCTTAACTCGTCTCTCTCCCATCCCCGGGTGGGGGGTTTCACCATAAATCAGTTGCGTAACACACACACACACACACACACACACACACACACACACACACACACACACCACAACACACACACACACACACACACACACACACACACACACACACACACACACACACACACACACACACACACACACACACCACCCCCCCCCCCCCCCCCCCCCCCCCCAAGCTCATGGGAAGCTTCCCTTGACATCACGGAGAAGGACGTCTGGGAAACGCACTAAAAAGATACGTACAACACAGGGAGGACGGAAGGGGAGGTGGAGGGGGTACGACGACTGTACCCCGAGAGCGCTGTCCGGACGCCGTCACCAGACGGTAACCATGACGACTATGGGGGGGGTCCTTTACGTTTGTAGGTCATCCTTTTGTAGTCATCGACGTCGCCGGTGACGGTTTCCTCTCACACACAGGTGGCTTGACCCCCCAGTGAGTCAGGAGCCGACCTGGATAAGGACGAGGATCCTGCTGTATTCCAGCACTAATTGTGGTCTATGACCGGGAAGAGAGCCTCAGAACTAAGAGGTGCTGCCCCAACACACACACACACACACACACACACACACACACACACACACACACACACACACACACACACACACACACACACACACACACACACACACACACACACACACACACACACACACACACACACACACACACACACACACACACACACACAACAGAGAGGGGGGGGGGGACCGGAGACTAAGAGAAGGAAGTGAGGACGGTTTGAGGAAAAGAGAATTCCGTTCCCCCGAGGGTTTAACCCCGGCTCTCACCGGGGCAGGAGTGGGTGTGAGGAGGGGGACAGGAAGCTGAGAGGAACAGGAAACAGGGGGGGGGGGGGGGGGGGGGGTTAGCGTGTGCGTGGCTGAAGGAGCAGAACGGGCCTCGTAGCAGGGACCCCGGAGACCAGAGCCGGTCAAAGGGAAAGAGTTGAGCCGTTAGGACGGGGTGTGTGGGGAGGGGACACACACACACACACACACACACACACACACACACACACACACACACACACACACACACACACACACACACACACACACACACACACACACACACACACACACACACCACACACACACACACACACACACACACACACACACACACACACACACACACACACACACACACACACAATAATAGCCAAGACCTGGCTTCCTGACAAGGACGCACTTGTAAAAAATCGACAGCCGGGTTTGCAAATGAGCTTACAAACACACGCAGGTGTTAGAAAATAACCCCCAAAAAAGCACCTGCCATTGAGCGCTAGGGCCGCCGCACGTACTAACGCTAACGAGGGTGCGTCAAGTGGTTCACGACGACCTGAGACAACGCACATAGACGCAGAGAACCCCAGGGAGGGGGGGCGCCGGCCCCACTGCTCCTATTGGACGTTACGAGGAGTAGTGTCAGTGGGGGGAGGGGGAGGGGGCTGGTCTACATCATCATCAGAGCCCCGTGAGTTGACGAGAACCCAGCAGCGTAGCAACGCCACGAAACCAAGGCAACGGACCAGAGAGGCGGCCAGATGGGGCAGAGAGAGAGGGGGAGGGAAGAGAGAGGGGGGGAGAGCGGGAGGGGGGAGGGAAGAGAGGGGGGAGAGCGGAGGGGGGGGAGGGAAGAGAGGGCGGAGAGCGGCGGGGGAGGGAAGAGAGGGGGGAGAGCGGAGGGGTTAACGAGGGCGATGCTGATGACCTTCCCATCAATTCCCGCTCTGGTCTGCCCCCGCCCCGGCAAGCAGCACCGTCGGGAAGTGAGAGGGCGTGGCACGTGAACGGCCAGAGGCCCCTCCCACTCACCCAATCAGTGAGCTGGAATTCAGGTCAGGTGTTTTGTATCATGGAGAAAGTGACGGTGGCGGGGGCAGAACTCGAGGGGTGGGTGGCGAGAGAGAGAGAGAGAGAGAGAGAGAGAGAGAGAGAGAGAGAGAGAGAGAGAGAGAGAGAGACGAGAGAGAGAGAGAGAGAGAGAGAGAGAGAGAGAGAGAGCCCTGCCTCAGTGGACACGAAAAAAACAATATTTGTTTTCCCCTAAGCCATTTCCCATCGAGGCACAGAGACGGCGGGCCCAATAGGACCAGGACCAACTCAGGGTTTTTGGTGAGACACGAACGACCAGCAGCGCAGAAGCGACAGCGCAAAGCACGACAAAACAAACACAAAACACGACAAAAACCACCACCACGTCGTCACGGGGACAGACCGTCGTCACGGGGACAGACCGCCGCCATCTGCTCTGGCGAGAAAGAAAAAAACACGAGTCGTAATAAATAAGGAAAAAAAAACCTAAAACCAGTAGACATCCTGGGGATAAACCATCCAGGTGAAACAAACCAACACACACACAAACTGGATCATAACGACCAAAACAATAACAATAATTATGAATATGAATAGTATCAATAAAGTTAACATTTTCCAGTTTGCTTTCATCTCGAGTGTTGAGCGGGCGGTGGAGGGGGAGACGGGGGAGGGTAGGGGGGGGGGGAGACGGGGGGAGGGTAGGGGGGGGAGAGGGGGGGAGACGGGGGGGGGTAGGGGGCTTGTAATTGGCTCAGTATGGACCGACGGGGTGAGGTCAGCCTGCTCTCGTGACTCCAACACAATGTCAACAAATGCCTCGCGCCAACAAATAAACCCACACACACACATTATATATGCATGCCTTATTATATACACACACACACACACACACACACACACACACACACACACACACACACACACACACACACTCAATCCCACACACGGGGCACCTAGAGCCTTTTAACACAGAGCAGACCTCTGCTGTGTACAAGCGGGAAAAGCCATTAAGGGTGCAGTACATGCTTCTGGCCACCGCGGGGCCGTTGAGCCAGGCCTGGCCGGTTTCTCTGCACTAATGACCAATGAATAAACCCACTTTCAGGGGGCCGGTCAGGGGACCCGCTTGCAGGGGGGCCAACACACACACACACACACACACACACACACACCGGAGCCCAGACTTCACCGGAGGATCCACTCTGTACATGCAAGGCAATTGTGAAACAAATGAAACACTTGATTAACCCCACAGACATGAGATAACACATTAATACAGTCTATCATTCATCATATACTATATATACATCTTATATATATGGATATATATTTCTATATATTTAGCAAATCTTTTCAACATCTTACTTCAGATTCCTAGAAGCAAAAAAAACCAAAACACTACAAACGGATAAACAAATGAGAGAGAGCGAGAGCGAGGAGAGCGAGAGCGAGAGAGAGAGAGAGAGAGAGAGAGAGAGAGAGAGAGAGAGAGAGAGAGAGCGAGAGCGAGAGAGAGAGCGAGAGAGCGAGAGAGAGAGAGAGAGAGCGAGAGAGCGAGAGAGAGAGCGAGAGAGACAACAGCAGCAAAGTTGGTGACCACTTTTCACAGGGTTGTACTCCTGACACAGCCGATGCACGGACATCATCATCGTCAACAACAACAAGAACAACAACTATATCATCATCATCAACAACATCATCCAAGTTGCTATTGCAAGTAGCCTGTTGTGCAAGAAAAGGGGGAGTGGCAGGGGAGGGCGGGTTGAATTCAATCCTAAGGGTCAGAGGTCAGAGGCCGGGTGGGGGTCAGAGATGGCGGGTGGGTGGAGGACTTGCATACACACATCTTAAAACTACGTGGCGTTGGCTAACTGTGAGTTCCGGGTGCTGTTTGGTTTTGTAACGTGTGTAACGTGCGAGCGCACGCGTGTGTGTGTTCGTTGTTTTGTTGTCAGTTTTTCGTTCGATTTTCCGAAGGTTTGCCCTCTTTTCCCCCGGGGGCCGCTCAGTCGCCGAGGATGACCTTGACGAAGGATGCCACGTCCGTCCCTTTGGCCTCGTGGCCGGTGAAGAACGGGTGCAGCTGAGAACGACAACGAAAAAGTTGTCTTAGATGTATTCTAAGGACATTCTTACAGGTCAGAACTTCCAGTAAACGGTCTAGTGAGGTACAGTGAGATTCTATGTACCGCGTGTGGGCTGTCATTGACCTGATCATAAGCCTAGTCTGCCACCCAGTGGCAGACGCTCAGTATTGCAGCGGCACTTAACTTGGAGTTGGTGGCAAACGATAGCTAATTGAAGGACGTCCGAGGCGCTCACACTCACCATCAGTTCCGTGTAATTTAATCTCTCTTTGGAATTTTTCTTCAGACTGGGGGAGGAAAAAGAAAAGGCGGTAGACATGTCACTCAAAATACAATCCACCAATAATAGAACAATGATTAATCATTCAATCAAGAGATAGTCCCAAGAAAGAACCAAAAGGGTTGAGAGCTGCCAGAGGTTAGAATCTCTGGCAGCTCTTTCATGAGTCATGTCTGCTGTGAGACTGAACCCTATCTCCACATCTTCGTTAGACCGGCAGGACAGACCAGTTTAAACTGCAGCCAGTTCTGGCTGCAAAACCCAGAGCTTCGACAGACTAAGCTGAGGAACAACAGAAGTAAGTAAAGAAAGACAGAAAGACAGAAGGAAGATGATTCTGGATGTAAGACAACTCTACGGAAAGGCTGGTCGTGTTCAGAAAAGATAGACCCTAAATCAACACACACACACGCACACGCACACACACGCACACGCACGCACACACACACCAGTATGAGAGGGCCCAAATGATCTGAAAATACACCATGTTTAAGTGTAATTCATGCTCTGTGAGGGTCACAGCGGCCTTGGAGACAGCAGGAGAAACACTTGAGTCACGACTCTTGGATCTTTTGCGGTTGGCCTTTAAAAAAACCCCAGATACTGGAAAATAGGAAACAAAAAGGAGCTTTGGTGGACGGGCAGACAGACAGGTGGATAGATAGAGAGACGGACAGACAGATAGTGAGACAGACAGATGGACAGACAGAAAGACAGACAGGTAGACAGACAGGTGGATAGAAAGAGAGACGGACGAACAGATAGTGAGACAGACAGATGGACAGACAGACAGACAGAGAGACAGACAGACGGGCAGACAGACAGACGGTTGTATAGATGAACAGACAGACATGTAGATGGGGAAACAGACAGACAGATGGGTGGATAGACAGAGCAACAGAGTAAAAGAGTGACAGACAGACAGACAGACTGATGGCAGTCGGGCACACAGACAGACAGACATGTCTGTGGATAGATAGAGAGACAAACAGACAGACAGTGAGACAGAGACAGACAGACAGACAGATGGGTGGATAGAAAGAGACGGATGGACAGACAGTGAGACAGACAGAGGGACAGACAGACAGGTAAACAGGTAGACAGAGCGACAGACAGACTGACGGCAGGCAGACAGACAGACAGATGGGTGGATAGATAGAGAGAAGGACGGACAGACAGTGAGACAGACAGATGGACAGACAGGGAGACAAATTGACAGATTGACAGACAGACAGACAGATGAAAAGACAGACAGGTAGACAGGTAGACAGAGAGACAGACAGACAGACTGACAGGCAGACAGACAGATGGGTGGATAGATAGAGACGGACAGCCAGACAGACAGACAGATAGAGACAGAGAGACAGACAGACTCACCACTGGGTGGTGAAGTCCACAAACTCGGGGGAGAAGTGTTCTGGGGGCAGCTGGGGCGAGGGCTCCTCCACCACCTGTTTCAGCTGCTGGAAGGGGGTCCCCCAGGAGTCGTAGGGGAAGCGCAGGATGGCCAGCTCAATCTGAGGTGGTGGTGGTGGTGATGGTGGTGATGGTGGTGATGGTGGTGATGGCGATGGTGGTGTGGGACACGAGAGAGAGAAAGAAAGAGAGGGAGGGAGAGAGAGAGAGGGAGACTCAACACATGGTCTCTGTGGTGAACTGGCCATGGCTACATTGTCCTTATTTAATCTTAGGACCTTATGTCCTCATGGACTAAAAGTCTGAGGGCTGCGCTTGTTTGGAGCTGCAGTGTGTCTTGTATTTTAGGATTTCTTGTCATGTTTATTTTTTATTGTATTTGATGTTTTTGTATTATTGTGCGGTTTAACTTGCACTGTAATCAGGGCACACTTGAAAACGAGAAATAATTGTCAATCTCTCCATCGAGTCTGTTTCCCTGAATAAATAAAAGGTTTTGATTGATTGATAATTTGTTTGTCCGATGTACTATGCAAACGTCATCCGAAAGGACAACATCATAATCATAATAATAATCGTAATGATAATCATCACAATATAAAATTGCCGCCTGCTGCCGAATTGCCTGAGCCCATATATTAACTTGCCAAGGATTAATGAATATTTAGCAGCTGATGATCAAATGCCTAGACACTGTTTTATCCATATCGCGGCCTCAGAGAACACTCAGCTTCTGTTCATCTCACTCTGTGAACCCTTCATTCAGCCGGATGGCAGCAAGGTTCCCCTCGGAATTCATTAATGAGCGGTGGTGTGATTATATCCACTTCAAAACATTAGAACACCTCGACTAGTAGAACAGTGTGGCGGTCGGCCCTGCGACATGCCACTGGAGTGGCTTCTTTGGGGCTCTTCCGGACAACAAGGACCCAGGCAGGGCCTACTGAACGGCTAGGAGTGCTGCCACGATCATAACATCGTCATCCATATTACATCACACCACCATACTGTTGCTGGACTTGATGCTATGATGCTGCTGCACAGCTGGCACTTCAAAATGCTTTTTAAATGCTTTTTGCATAATTCAACATATGCATATATCATCCATCAGTCACTTTATTGTTCTTTATATTGTGTAATAGTAAAGTGTTGTATAGTATAAGTATAAGTACATAATATAGCATACAGTGTTAAATTGTAGGAAATTCATACTGTGAGAGGGAATGGGGAGTATCCATTCCATTGCACTTGTTGATTATGGCAAATAAAAACATCTTGAATGTTGAATCTTGATGAAGAGCAACGTGCTTAATTGTGATGTTTGTAGTGTCTGAGAGCAGAGCAGATGGTCCATGCTAGCACTCCTCCTGAGTGTGTGTGGTGGTGACTGGTTCACCCAACCTGTGTGCAGCCTCACCCAGTCAGACTGGGGCCAGGTGAGGCTGCTTCAACCAGACTCTAATCCGTCTGACTGGGGCCAGGTGAGGCTGCTTCAACCAGACTCTAATCAGTCTGACTGGGGCCAGGTGAGGCTGCTTCAACCAGACTCTAATCAGTCTGACTGGGGCCAGGTGAGGCTGCTTCAACCAGACTCTAATCAGTCTGACTGGGGGCAGGTGAGGCTGCTTCAACCAGACTCTAATCAGTCTGACTGGGGGCCAGGTGAGGCTGCTTCAACTAGACTCAAATCAGTCTGATTGGGGCCAGGTGAGGCTGCTTCAACCAGACTCTAATCAGTCTGACTGGGGCCAGGTGAGGCTGCTTCAACCAGACTCTAATCAGTCTGACTGGGGCCAGGTGAGGCTGCTTCAACCAGACTCTAATCAGTCTGACTGGGGCCAGGTGAGGCTGCTTCAACCAGACTCTAATCAGTCTGGCTGAGGCCAGATGAGGCTGCTTCCACCAGACTCTAATCAGTCTGGCAGGTGAGGTTGCTTCAACCAAACATCAACCACACACACTCCACAGAAACAGCAACAACATTAACTATCAAGACAATCAAATCCCAATGAATACATTTATATTGAAAACAACCAAAAGATATAAAGATATGTGTCGCAAATATGAAGCATGTGAGGAAACGGAATAAAAGAAAATTGTGTTTAGCAACAAGAACCAAATGAAGAGCATCTGATGAGCATTTATGTTACCATGGTTATCCCCAGGCTCCAGATGTCAGACTTGACGTTGTAGCCCTTTTGATTGGTCTCTGGGTTGATCCTCTCCGGCTGGGGGAGGATACGTCACACAGGGCAACGGTCGTCAAGGGGAACCTGCACATTTTCCTGCTATTCTTACCCTTTTTAGAACGCACACGCACACGCACACACACGCACACACACACACACACACACGCACACACACACACACGCACACACGCACACACGCACACACGCACGCACAAAGCACTATATTCCCTAAGTGCTAACTGGGCCCTAAAAAATTGCTTAGCCAATGAGGGTCAGCAGAGAGACAAACACACACATGCACGCACACGCATGCATGCACAGACAGATACACACACACACACACACACATGCAACCACACACACAAATTCTAACTAAAGGTCATTAAGGGCATTGACAATGGAGAGACGAGGGCGGTGTGTGTTAGTATTTTAACAAAAGAAAAACTGCGTCTGTCGCACATCGCTATCATAATATAAATTATATAAAACTAACACACAATAAATAAACAAACGCATACATACATAAATACATAAATCCCATTTGGCCGGTGCTGTGTTCTCGCTATACTGTGAGTGCCTACACTCCTGGCATGGGGGGCTCCAGTGGGAATTGAACCCCTAACCTTTTGCAGTGTGCGTTAACGCCTCAATGAGCTACAACTGGAGCCACGATCAGAATGTAAATCCTGCTGTTTAAAGGTGCAGTAGATTAGATTTAAGAGCTATTCGAGGGTCATTTGTTAGAGATGCCACAGCCGCCATCAGTCAGCGATGAGTGAGTGAAATGCGCTGTGAGATCTGAGATGATCTGTTTCTAGTGGACTGGGCGCCTGCCTCGGCATGAGACAAGATTCTAGACCGCCCCCGATTAATCTCTGACCAATCAGGGCCTCTCTCCTCCCTGATTGGTTGGGGGAATCCATCTTTCAATCACAGATGCATGAAATGCAACAACACTTTTCAACGTAGGGAGGGAGGGAGGGTTCTTTTCAGGCAGTTTAGCTAGCGCTCTCTCTCTCTCTCTCCATCTCTCTCTCCCCCCTCTCTCTCTCTCTCTCTCTCTCTCTCTCTCTCTCTCTCTCTCTCTCTCTCTCTCTCTCTCTCTCTCTCTCTCTCTCTCTCTCTCTCTCTCTCTCTCTCTCTCTCTCTCTCTCTCCTCTCTCTCTCTCTCTCTCTCTCTCTCTCTCTCCCCCCCCTCTCTCTCTCTCTCTCTCTCCCCCCCCCCTCTCTCTCTCTCTCTCCCCCCCTATCCTTCTATCTCTCTCTCTCTCCTCCCCTCGCTCTCTCTCTCCCCCCCTCTCCCCTATCTCTCTCTCTCCACCCCCTTTCGCTCTCTCTCCCTCCCTCTCCCCCCCCCCCCCCCTCTCTCTCTCTCTCTCTCTCCCTCCCTCTCTCTTACCGCCATGTAGGGCTTGCAGCCGGCGTCCATGGTCTTGGCCACAGAGTCCACCAGGTAACCGCTGATGCCAAAGTCACACATCTTCACCTGGCCCTGGGTGTTGATGAGCACGTTGGAGGGCTTCACGTCTGCCACGGAGGAGAAGAATGTATTTTAACTTAATATATACATGTACATATATACACATATATGTATGTATCTATAATGTATTAACGCTTCCTAATGTATTTTATTATTTCGTTTCATCTCGATGACTGTAGCAGTCTGACCGGTCTGCAGTGCTCTGAATAGTGCATGCCGTACCTCAGCTCCATTCAGTATTGATGAAGGGGTGAACAAGTGATTGTATCCATGCTTATGTGGATGAATCTTGCCCGCCTTAAGGTACTTAGAATGTGAAAGACACTGAAAGAACCTAGACTTCAGATAGAGTACATTGGCTCAGTGAATTCATCTTTATTTTTAAGTTGTATTCTTCTTGTGTGTGTGTGTGTGTGTGTGCTCACCTCTGTGTATGACCTGTAGGTTGCTGTGCAGGTGCTCCAGGGCCTTCACTACCTGCAAGCCACCACACATGTTAACCACTAGATTCTCTTCACTTCCAGAAAGCTTGCCTGTCCCTTATTATTACGGTATTTTCATTACACCCGGACGCGATCGGACCAACGACTCACCGAGACGGCCACCTTGCCCAAGATATCCTCGGGGATGGTCATCCCCTTCTCGATGACCTGCTTGTAGAACTTATCCAGGGAGGTGTCCATGAGCTCCATGCAGATCCACACATCGCCCTGGCAACGGGGAGGGAGGAGGGTGGGGATGAGGAGAGGATGCGTGGGGTGTGAGGTGGGGGGAGGGGTATAGTGGGGTACAGGAGGACAAAGTTGGGTTGGGGGTGAGGGACGTAGACTTAAAGATGCAGTAGTTGAGATTCAGGAGCTATTACTTAACTGCTCAATGTAGGGCAGGAGGGAGCAGAGGTTTGGTTTTGGTTTGTGTCATTTTGTCTAAATAGTGCCTCGTTCCGCTCTATTCTCTCTCTCTCTCCCCCCTCCTCCCCCCCTCTCTCTCTCCCTCTCTCTCTCTCCCCTCTCTCTCTCTCTCCTCTCTCTCTCTCTCTCCCCCTCTCTCTCTCTCCCTCTCCCCCTCTCTCTCTCCTCTCTCTCTCTCTCTCTCTCTCCCTCTCTCTCTCTCTCTCTCTCTCTCCCCCTCTCTCTCCCCCTCTCTCTCTCTCCCTCTCTCTCTCTCCCTCTCTCTCTCCCCCTCTCTCCCCTCTCTCTCCCTCTCTCTCCAAGCACCTTTCAGCAGAGAGTGGGAGATGATTCCAGTCAGACTACATCCCTGAAGCCAGTAGGACGTGTCAGCAGGCTGGACTTCACATGTTTTCCAGCCCGACTCACACTCGGGATATCCTGTAAAGCAAGCCACTCTCCTGGAGGATGTTTGCTGCATCCGGAAATTATTGGCGGAATTCATTTTAGTGAGTAGTAGTCATAACATTACATTATTTAGGACCATTCAGTGAATAACTGTGCTGTTATTGGTTACAATGTTAACCCCACCCCCTCTGACTTTGTGACGCAAAAAGGTGTCATGTGATGTGAGCAGGGGGATGTTATTCACTCTCTGAAAAGTGAAGGTGGGAGGGGCCTACCTCTCTAAAGAGTGAGGGGGGAGGGGCCTACCTCTCTAAAGAGTGAGGGGGAGGGGCCTACCTCTCTGAAGAATGACGGTGGGAGGGGCCTCCCTCTCTGAAGAGTGAAGGTGGGAGGGGCCTCCCTCTCTGAAGAGTGAAGATGGGAGGGGCCTACATCTCTGAACAGTGAAGGGGGAGGGCCTACCTCTGTGAACAGTGAAGGTGGGAGGGGCCTACCTCTGTGAACAGTGAAGGTGGGAGGGGCCTACCTCTGTGAACAGTGAAGGTGGGAGGGGCCTACCTCTGTGAACAGTGAAGGTGGGAGGGGCCTACCTCTGTGAACAGTGAAGGTGGGAGGGGCCTACCTCTGTGAACAGTGAAGGTGGGAGGGGCCTACCTCTGTGAACAGTGAAGGTGGGAGGGGCCTACCTCTCTGAACAGTGAAGGTGGGAGGGGCCTCCCTCTATGACGAGTAAAGGTGGGAGGGGCCTACCTCTCTGAAGAGTGAAGGTGGGAGGGGCCTACCTCTCTGAAGAGTGAAGGTGGGAGGGGCCTATCTCTGTGAACAGTGAAGGGGAAGGGCCTAACTCTCTGAAGAGTGAAGGTGGGAGGGGCCTACCTCTATGAAGAGTGAAGGTGGGAGGGGCCTACCTCTGTGAACAGTGAAGGGGAAGGGCCTAACTCTCTGAACAGTGAAGGTGGGAGGGGCCTACCTCTGTGAAAAGTGAAGGGGAAGGGCCTAACTCTCTGAACAGTGAAGGTGGGAGGGGCCTACCTCTCTGAAGAGTGAAGGTGGGAGGGGCCTACCTCTGTGAACAGTGAAGGTGGGAGGGGCCTATCTCCATGAAGAGTGAAGGTGGGAGAGGCCTACCTCTGTGAAGGGTGAAGGTGGGAGGGGCCTATCTCTCTGAAGAGTGAAGGTGGGAGGGGCCTACCTCTGTGAACAGTGAAGGTGGGAGGGGCCTACCTCTGTGAACAGTGAAGGTGGGAGGGGCCTACCTCTGTGAACAGTGAAGGTGGGAGGGGCCTACCTCTCTGAAGAGCGCTCCATAGAAGGTGACCGTGTAGAAGCAGTCCACCGTCCTCATGGAGATGTCCAGGTCCATCAGGAGACGCTTGTGTTCCTGGGTGTTGACCGTGGCCCGTATCCTCTACAAACCACAACACAACAACAACCCACAAACAACAGTTGGTTTTTGAAGACACTGTGACGTCCCTGAAACAATTTCTAATTGTTTGATCATTTGGTGACTAAAAAGCTAATATATATATAAACCTAATATTATATAGTATATGTTATTATATGATATATTTTTTGTTAGTTATTTATTCTGACTTTCTTACCATGTAGGTCCACTCCACTACAAATCCCTAAACATCCTCCACTCGTTAAAAAAAGAAAAAAAAAGGACCTTAATACTTTCACAGCCGAGGGCGGTCATTACATCCGCTTATTAAAGCCTGGTGTGAGCCCACAGAACCCTCATCTTTGGTCACCACGGCAACACACAGAGAGAGAGAGAGAGAGAGAGAGAGAGAGAGAGAGAGAGAGAGAGAGAGAGAGAGAGAGAGAGAGAGAGAGAGAGAGAGAGAGAGAGAGAGAGAGAGAGAGAGAGAGAGAGAGAGAGAGAGAGAGAGAGAGAGAGAGAGAGAGAGACCCACCTTCACAGCCATGATGAGCCCACTCGGCACATGCCTCATCCTGTCCACCACGCCGTAAGCTCCCCTGCCCAGCTCACCCATCTGCTCCAGGTCATCTGCCTTCACCACAAAGTTCTGCAGTGACAAGAAGGAGAGGGGGAGGAGAGAAGGGAGGTGGAGAGAGAAGGGAGGTGGAGAGAGAAGGGAGGTGGAGAGAGAAGGGAGGTGGAGAGAAGGGAGGTGGAGAGAAGGGAGGTGGAGAGAAGGGAGGTGGAGAGAGAAGGGAGGTGGAGAGAAGGGAGGTGGAGAGAAGGGAGGTGGAGAGAAGGGAGGTGGAGAGAGAAGGGAGGTGGAGAGAAGGGAGGTGGAGAGAAGGGAGGTGGAGAGAAGGGAGGTGGAGAGAGAAGGGAGGTGGAGAGAGAAGGGAGGTGGAGAGAAGGGAGGTGGAGAGAAGGGAGGTGGAGAGAGAAGGGAGGTGGAGAGAGAAGGGAGGTGGAGAGAAGGGAGGTGGAGAGAGAAGGGAGGTGGAGAGAAGGGAGGTGGAGAGAAGGGAGGTGGAGAGAGAAGGGAGGTGGAGAGAGAAGGGAGGTGGAGAGAGAAGGGAGGTGGAGAGAGAAGGGAGGTGGAGAGAGGAGGTGGAGAGGGGAGTGGAGAGAAGGGAGGTGGAGAGAGAAGGGAGGTGGAGAGGAGAAGGGAGGTGGAGAGAGAAGGGAGGTGGAGAGAGAAGGGAGGTGGAGAGAAGGGAGGTGGAGAGAGAAGGGAGGTGGAGAGAAGGGAGGTGGAGAGAGAAGGGAGGTGGAGAGAGAAGGGAGGTGGAGAGAGAAGGGAGGTGGAGAGAAGGGAGGTGGAGAGAGAAGGGAGGTGGAGAGAAGGGAGGTGGAGAGAGAAGGGAGGTGGAGAGAGAAGGGAGGTGGAGAGAAGGGAGGTGGAGAGAGAAGGGAGGTGGGGAGAGAAGGGAGGTGGAGAGAGAGAGAGAGAGAGTTGGCGAAACGGACATAAAGGAAAGAGAAGATGTGGGCCATGCTTTGTTGTTGTTGTTGTGATGTGAGGAGTTTAAGGACAGAGTTTTTGGGTTTCGATTTATTTTTGTTAAATCAATAAATTTGTTCTAAGTAGGGGAAAGAAAAATAGACATATATATAAATATATATATACAATACTTTTATATTCCACATTAAAAATTGAAATATTCCATTATTTATTTTTCTTACATGCAAAAAAATATAGATATACATATATCTATATATAATTCTTTAATTGTTTTACATAAAAATAGTGAAATGTGCACGGGAAACAGTGGCAGGTAGTCTGGTCTCATATCTCTGGTCTCATCTCTCTGGTCTCATCTCTCTGTTCTCATCTCTCTGGTCTCATCTCTCTGGTCTCATCTCTCTGGTCTCATCTGGTCTCATCTCTCTGGTCTCATCTCTCTGGTCTCATCTCTCTGGTCTCATCTCTCTGGTCTCATCTGGTCTCATCTCTCTGGTCTCATCTGGTCTCATCTGGTCTCATCTCTCTGTTCTCATCTCTCTGGTCTCATCTCTCTGGTCTCATCTGGTCTCATCTCTCTGGTCTCATCTCTCTGGTCTAATCTCTCTGGTCTCATCTCTCTGGTCTCATCTCTCTACTAAAGACCAAGAACTCTCAGACTCTCCTGACGGTTTATAAATCAGCTTCCCCACGCGAGGCCACAGGAAGTAGAAACACTTAACACAGCAAAGGATGAACAAGCGTGGCGTCGGATGCAAACTGCATTCAAAAACCAGGGTCTTTATTTTCACAATAAAAACCTGAATGACTTAAGGGGGTGGAAGGGGGAAAGATGGCATCTGCGCCAATGGAAAATTCCACTTATTTGATTAGTGTAAAATAAATATATTTACTGCCTGATGGGCCATAAAAGACATTCCTGTCTCCTCACAATCAAAACTGTTCAATTTGGCTGTAATGTTCACCCAGGCGTGTTTACAGCACAGGGACCAGAGCCAACCGTCCGGAGCTTCACGGGAAGCCAATTAATACATACCTGAAATGTGACTTCAAATATGTGCCCATAGACATAACAGTAGTTTAAAGTCCAATACCTTATCACCGATGGTGACGCACGCTTTGGAATCCAGATCTCTGGGGGGTCTGCGGGGGAAAGGGTATTCGTTAGAAACTGGATGAAGGGGAACGCCATGAGACAGAATAAAAAAGACATTCTGAAATGTAAACGTTGGCTGAGGTCAACTTCAGGCGAATGGTGAGAGAGTGGATGACCTCCACCATCGAGGACGAACCAGAGGTTATGTTCTCACCTCTCGTCTGTCTGTTTCTTGGTCGGTTAACTCAATACTGGATGTACGGAATTGGACTCAACTTAATGGGTAGATTACTTATGGGCCAAGGAACAGTTGATTTGATTTTGCCACTGATCCGGATCAGAATCAGGGTCCAGGGGACTTTTTGGTGTGGTGGAGGTATGCGCTCTACTGAGGGCCCTCTAGTTGGTCGGTTGTTTAGTTCTCGGTTCGGGGCCAGCACAAGATGGACTCTCGAAAGCTGACCCCCGGAAAAGTCGGTTGGTTGTTTTTTACACAATGGGCTATCTGGTGATTTAGAGGCCCGGTTGTTCACCTAATGACCTGTACCCCTTAATGACCTGTACCCCAATTCACTGTAAGTGAAATGGGGTACAGGTCATTAAGGGGTACCGGGGGATCGAACCCGGGACCTTTCGGCCAGGGAGTCGAAACAAACAAACCTACGAATCCAAAAACCTACGTGATCTGAATTGTAAACATCTGGTGTATTGTACGATGAGGAAACACACCTAAAGCCACGTCACGTGTCACCCTTCATGTTGTTGACCTAAAGGAATAGCCGGCAGGCGGCCGAGGCGTCGGGTCTTCCGGAACAAGCGGTCACATGACGGCTACGCTCCTCACCGACCGACGTTTGAGACGCCGGCCGTCTGGGAAACGAGGGGCCAAGCGAGGCGGCAGAAAACCCTGCATAAATATGTATGTGTTGACCCCGTGTTGGGATCTGGGGTAGCCCAGACAGACCCCCAGTGGGATTCAAACCCGAGACCCTCCCGGCTGTCGACCGAACCCCACAGAACCAATCGTCTCATTGTGTGTGCGACTTTAAAGTGTGACGTTTTCAAATATCTTGAATCTCGGTATTAAAATAGGAAGTGGGTTTTATTTTATTTATTTATTTTTATTTACATCTTGTGTTGATCTTAGACATACAGTATATCATTAATTTAGACATATATTATAGTATATCTATATTTATACTGCAATTACGTAAATATGGACAGTACATGTGGGTCATTTTTGTAATTCTTGAAAATTTGTAATTTTTTTTTATCTGTTGTAATCTTTTAGCAGCTCTTTGAACATTGCACTGTACCTTATTATAGATGTGACAAACCAAATCGGAATCTAAATCAAGTACACTCTGCTGCCTTATTATTTATTATAAGTTATCGTCCTGGCCTCTGTGCCGTACAATTACCATTTTGTCCTAAATAAAGAAAATCACACACTTAGATTTAGATTCACATTTGGTCGGTGGTCACCGTGGGATGTTCATGTCAGTGGACGTACGCGTGATCGTCTTAAGAACTACTGATGTCCTGTTTACTTAAGTCGCATGGCGATTTCGGTTTGTTGATTCTATGTCTAGGTATTGTAGGTCATTCCATGTCTAGGTATTGTAGGTCATTCTATGTCTAGGTATTGTAGGTCATTCTATGTCTAGGTATTGTAGGTCATTCTATGTCTAGGTATTGTAGGTCATTCCATGTCTAGGTATTGTAGGTCATTCCATGTCTAGGTATTGTAGGTCATTCCATGTCTAGGTATTGTAGGTCATTCCATGTCTAGGTATTGTAGGTCATTCCATGTCTAGGTATTGTAGGTCTACAGTCACACGTCGAGAGTGAGGTCAGTATGCACTCTATTTACTCTGGGATATGCAGTCATGACGCTGAAGCACATAGATGGTGCCTATAGAAGGAGATAAATAATATCCTTGTACAGTGTTTCCTAAACCAGTCCGGGGAAGATATGTTATGTATTGTGTGTATTAATGTCTGCAGGCAGGCAGGCAATCAGACTGTCAGATGTTCAGTCACAGAAAGACAGATATACAGACAGTCAGTCACAGAGAGAGAGAGACACAGACAGACTGTCACTCACAGACAGGCAGACAGACACAGAAAGTCAGTCAAACAGAGAGAGAGAGAGATACAGGCAGACAGTCAGTCACACAGAGAGAGAGAGAAAGATGTTCAATCACAGAAAGACAGACAGACACATATCATAGTCACAGAGAGAGAGAGCTGGGACAGACGGACAGCTTGTCAGAAAGACAGACAGTCAAACAAGTGTAAAGTAGTCCTCTTACGCAGCAGCTGGAGGAGACTGCTCAAATACGGCCTTGGAGAGCTTGAGGCCTGGCTTCCTCTTACCTGCAGGGGGAGAGGGGAGACACACACACACACACACACACACACACACACACACACACACACACACACACACACACACACACACACACACACACACACACACACACACACACACACACACACACACACACACACACACACACACACACACACACACACACACACACACACACACACACAGATTTGAGTACATGAGTAGGCAAAATAACTTCCTGTACAGAGTCCTCTATCGCCCCCCCCGGCCCCCCCCCGGCCCAGTGTGTGGCAAGGTAGGTACCATTCAATTGTGTTGAATCGATTAGGATCATTCGTCAATGTCTGTCTGTCTGTCTGTCTGTCTGTCTGTCTGTCTGTGTGTCTGTCTGTCTGTGTGTCTGTCTGTCTGTGTGTTTGTGTCACCCGAATATGAGTACCAAGAGAGTTGCAGACGAAAAATGGATTATGCAACTGCATGGAGAACGGACACTAGATTGCAAGTCTAAAAACCAAATCCATCCAAAGCCCAGTATCATCGGCCTCATCAACTGAACGGGTCAAGGCGTGTGTTCAGACAAGCCAACCTCCAACAGCTGAAACGGAGCAGCGGATTGGACGAAATCCAGGAAGCCTCAAAACGCAACACAATTAGAATTAGGACAAAAATTCAACCGGAAACTATTATTCCACTCTCTCAATACATGCCGGCCTTGCGGAAAAAAGTCTATTCAGAGAAGTGCAGCTTGAGTCAGCCTTGATCAAATCACTACCTCTCCCGCTCTCCCTCTCTCTCCCTGCAACCGACGATCCGAAAAAGTCTAAATGTTCCGGTGAGTCGCTGTTTCTGCCCGGCGCTAACAGCCTCTCAGCGACTCCCACGGACTGGAGGGGAAGAGAGAAATAATAATCAGACTGACAAAACTTGGACTTCATCCGGCAGCCCTCGCCCCGGCACGCCTGGCTAACGGCTGGGTCAGCCGGTTCTCCCACACACACACACACACACACACACACACAGTGTCAGTGGATAAAGAACTCTGCATCAATTACATCCAATAGACACAGACTTCATCTACTCTCCTGCACATAGTTATGTCATCATGACATCACAGTCATTTAGCAGACCAAAAGCGACTTACAATGAGGTCATTCAACAGGTAGACAAGAGAACTACTAGTCACCAGAAGTCACAAGTGCATTTCCTTCTTAACAAGCCATAATAATACAATATATACATACATATACACATATATAATAACATGATATATAATACATTACATTACAATAAGGTCATTCAACAGGTAGACGAGAGAACTACTAGTCACCAGAAGTCATTTCCTTCCCAACAAGCCATAATAATAGAATATATAAATACATATACAATAACATAACATATAATACATTACATTACAATAAGGTCATTCAGGTAGACAAGAGAACAATTACATCAAACAGGGTCACAACGACAAATGAAATAGTGAAGCCATCACCATCACCAAAGCCTCCCTATAAAACTTACTGCCGGATGCAGCCAGTGACTCCAGGTCCAACGAGAACGGAGCGCTGGGCCAGAGGAAGCGTAATGCGTAGAATGGCAGACTGTGAGCGCTCGCTCCATCGGGGGGGGGGGGGGGGGGGGGGGAGGGGTGAGCGCCGGCGAGGACCTGAGTGAGGTACACCCTGCGTCCGCCGTGTCCTTCCTTGTCAGTGGAGGGGAGTTACTGCTGCAACTGGGACTTGGACTACTGTGTCCGCGCCCACTACCCTGTCCACCCAAGCAGCGCTTGTGTGCACATGTGTGTGTGTGTGCGCGTCACACAGGTTCAAACCACCGCGTTCCGGCTCCCTGCGGTCAGAGCTGGTCACAGTCACACGCCGGTGACCGACAGCAACCAGCTATGCGGCCAAAAGAGGGGCGCGAGAGAGAGAGAGAGAGAGAGAGAGAGAGAGAGAGAGAGAGAGAGAGAGAGAGAGAGAGAGAGAGAGAGAGAGAGAGAGAGAGAGAGAGAGAGAGAGAGAGAGAGAGAGAGAGAGAGAGAGAGAGAGAGAGAGAGGCCATCATTAACTAAACCAAACTGGAGGCGTCTCACCCCTTCTGTCCCCTTAACCCCTTAACCACCTCCACCCGGCTGTGCGATAGGGGATAAGGAGGACTCCGGTACAGAGCCCTGCCCTCTCATTCTGATACCTTTTTGTTTCGCAAAGAGGGATGGAACCTGAAAAGCATACGGCCCAACAGGATGCAAGCTTACAGATGGAGTTCAGCCCAACCCCGAAAGGGAGTATTTAGAATAACCTTTCGGGGCAGCGGTGAGTTAGTTGAGGAACGACATGACGACATCTATATCTATATAGATATAGATATATCATGCTGCACATTAATGGGACAAGGGTGCCCTCGCTTAGCAGCGTAAACATGGCAGACTGCCTTTGCTGTGGGTGATGATACATTAGGATGTGGCGATGCATGGCTCGCCTGCTGAGGAGGAGGAGGGGGAGGGAGGGAGGGGGGAGGGAGGAGGAGGAGATGAGATTTAATCTCCGGAGGACGGTGCACAAATAACCATGAACTGACAGTGCTGTGGTCCACTCCAGCCAGCCTCTGACACGGACATCATGCGTGTGCATTCATGCACGCACACACGCGCAAGCACGCATGCACTCAGTCATGCACGCACGCACACATGCATGCATGCAGGCACGCAGACACACATGCACACATGCACACACACTCATGCATGCACACACCCGTGTCAGCCGGGAGTCATCCATTACAATACAGGCTGCAGGAGATACTACACAAGCTGTGCGTTGTTTCGGCAGGCATGCATGCTCATCATGCCAACTCACACCCTGTCTTGCAAACAGGCCCATTGCTGCTTAGTTAAAGAAGGAGGGGGGAAAAGACAGGAAGAAAGAAATAAAGGATAGCAGCGCAACAGCTTTGAAACCCTGCTGCTAAGGGCCTGAAGCACACACAGAAAACCAGCTACACACACAGAAGAGAGAGAGAGAGAGAGTAAAGCAGAATGAAACACGGTGGCACATGGTGGTGTTGGTGAAGGAGCCAAGGGGGGCATAGAGAAGGAACAAAAGATTATGTAACCCAATGTAGATCAATGGAATAAACGTGTGTGTGTGTGTGTGTGTGTGTGTGTGTGTGGTGTGTGTGTGTGTGTGTGTGTGTGTGTGTGTGTGTGTGTGTGTGTGTGTGTGTGTGTGTGTGTGTGTGTGTGTGTGTGTGTGTGTGTGTGTGTGTGTAAATGTGCACAACTCTGAGGCCGAAATCAAGGGTTTGCTCAGCCCATCGGTCTCTACTCCACTGGAGTAGAGACTCTCTCTCACTCTTGAGGGGGTGCTGTCTCTAAAATGACACTTCCTCTCCACAGGAGTGAACAAGCACACCTCAAACTCCAGTCCTGCTCCGGTCAGCACAACACGTGCCGCTGCCTTTATGTTTTGGTGTACGACATATGCCCGGCGAGGCAGCGAGGGCTAATGAAAAGCAGCAGTACGTAGGATTCCCGGTGATTCGTAGCACATGGGCCCAAGAATGCGACCAAATGCCAGAGGGAGGCCACAGGGCCTCAGAGGTCCGCAGGGGGACACCGCTTATCCGTCTCCTCTGGGCGGTACACGGCACGGCTCTCCGTAGACCAGACCGTCCACCGGCTCGGTTCACGGGGTTCCCCTCACTCACTCACTCACCACGGATAAAGTCAAACACTATCTATCACGCCATACGTTTCATTTTAGTTTTGTCTGTCGACAAGCAGCTGAGAGAAACTAAAAGCGCGGCCGTTTATTTCAGGATGAAAACAGAGAAACGCGACCTTTCAGACGTTTCACGCATTTCTCGGACAGCTCGGTCACTTGATAAACGACGACCATCCCCATGTGTAAAGGACACGTGGATGAGAGCATCGAAAGTGACAAAAGCTTAAGACTCATCATCAGATCAACTCATCCTGTGTCTGTTTCATCATCATCGTGTCTGTTTCATCATCAATATATATATATATATATATATATATATATATATATATATATATATATATATACACACACACCTGTCAGGTATCATAGTATCATGCTATTTATGTAAACCAATGTGGTGCATGTGGCACAACAAGAGGAGCAAACTCCCAGAGCAATATTTGAACACGGCTCTCCTGGCCCAAGACTTACAAACACAACTCACCACAATCAGCACATAACAACACAGCGTACTTTAAAGGGGGTTGGGGAAACAGGGGGGGGGGGGGTGGAGGTGGGGGGGGGTGGAGGTAGGGGGGGGGGGGGGGGGGGGTGGAGGTAGGGGGGGGTAAGGGCGTGGCCTATAGCCAGGTCTGTTGATAATGAGGTTGGAATGACGGGAGTCCATGGGCAAGTCTGGCCCACACCACTGCTCTCTCACACACACACACACACACACACACACACACACACACACACACACACACACACACACACACACACACACACACACACACACACACACACACACACACACACACACACACACACACACACACACACACACACACACACACACACACACACACACACACACACACACACACACACACAAAACACAGACGCACACTGGAATTTCAACAATTCCCACACTTCCTCTGTGGCATTCTGCAAACCCAGAGGGAGGCGGATCAATCACACACACACACACACACACACACACACGTAATTCAGACAAGACCAGAGTCGGCCAAGTGGAGGGTGGAAGAGGTATAGAAATAACCCACCACCACCCCCACCCCCACCCCCCCTGGCCTCCACCGGACCAGCAGCTTGTGAGAAACCCAACACTCCCTCCAGAGATGGTAGCTCCTCCAGCGTACGGCTGTTAGGAGACGTTTTGGGAGTGCAGTCGTCACCGCGGCTCCCGTATACACAGCGGTGGGTGTGTGTGTGTGGGCGCGTGTGTGTGCATGTGTGTGTGTGTGCATTTGGGATATCATCTTTGGGTCATCCGAGAGCGAGAAGACACGAGGGGACTCGTGTTGTTTTCACCGTTCCATCGGGGGTCCAATCGCATCGGCGCCAAACCGCGACTGTGCCCACACTCACCTATCGGGACGCAAGGCAAGTGGCGAGGACCACTTGCAGCGCCGGAGGGAGGGTGAAACTGGAGGCAGCCTGAGCCACCTCCAGGACCAGAGCAGACCTGGACCAGAGCGGACCTGGTCCGGTCGCACACTTTCTATAAACACGCTGGCGTGTTTGATTTGGCAACCTGACGGGAACATCATGCACATTGCACACCTTCCCTCCCTCCCCCCCTCCTTAACAACCACACACACACACAAACACACAGAGGTATGCATGCATGCACACACCATGCACGCACACACACACATATCCCTGCACACACATCATGTGTACGCATGATGTGTGTGCATGTGCATGGATGCATGTATGCATGTATGCATGTGTACACACACACACGCACACACAACACTATGCAAAAGCGTTTTGATTAAAATTCACTAACACGATATCTGGATATATCTTGTGGATTTGCATGTCTGCTGCGGAGTGCAGAAGACGCCAAGTCAAACACAGGAGGCCTGACAGCCTCAACGCTGCACCAGCTAACAGGCATGCACCCGCTACCTGGGAGCTTGTATTTGGAAGGAGGCCCTTGAAACCAGTTTAGACTAATTCTTTATTTTGCTTTCGCTTTATTTTTTTTCATCTGTGAAATCCGTGTATCAATCCGAGCCAAGGCGCCGACACAGCGGGGCACAAAAAGTTCAGAGCGCCATCTATTAATGGCCTCCAGTGAGGCTGCAAAACAAAAGCATCGTCAGTAGCAACCTCTTGGACTGCGGTAGCCGAGCGCTGCTCCGCTGCTCGCTGAGCGCACCGTTCTGCAGCCGCTGTGTGTGTGTGTGTGTGTGTGTGTGTGTGTGTGTGTGTGTGTGTGTGTGTGTGTGTGTGTGTGTGTGTGTGTGTGTGTGTGTGTGTGTGTGTGTGTGTGTTCTGTGTGCGATTGGAAAAGGGAGAAAATGGTTTGGCGAAAGCAACTAAGTGCACCACTCAAATATCAGCCCATGTGATCCAGGGGGCCGAGGGCCACTGCGTGCTATTTATTGCCACCGTCCGGCCGACGGCACCGGAGGAGAGGTGCAAAGTTCACCATTCCACGTTAACAAAGCCAGGGCTGCAGAAAAAAGGCTTGCATTTCATTGAAAAATAAATAGAAAAAAATAAATAAAAACAACAAGAACAATAGTAAAAACAAGAGTTGCACCACCGTGCAAACACCGTTTTCCCAAAGAGGACCAGCAGCAGAACCAGCAGCCCGCCGCAGAGTGACTCTGCTACTGCATCGTTGCTGTACTGAGGGACACACTGAGCCCCGAAACAGGTCCCCTCTGGGGGGTGGGGGAATTGGGGGGGGGGGGGGGGCGGCGGCTGGGAAGCTACTGCTGCTGCGATCGCAAAAAACCACAAGAGTTGTTCCGGGTTGAATGGAGACAAGACTGGATTTATGCCTCTTTCTCTCTATCTCTCTAACACCGCAAGTCATTTGCTTCTTTCCTCCAACATGCAAACCGGAGCGTCTAAATGTCGGCACAGTGCGTGCTGTGCTGTAGCCCTGCTCTGTAGCCCTGCACTGTAGCTCTGCTCTGTAGCCCTGCTCTGTAGCCCTGCTTTGTAGCTCTGTAGCCCTGCACTGTAGCTGTGCTCTGTAGCCTGGCAACCCTGCTCTGTAGCCCGGCAGCCCTGGACTGTAGCCCTGCAGCCCTGGACTGTAGCCCTGCAGCCATGCACTGTAGCCCTGCAGCCCTGCACTGTAGCCTGGCAGCTCTGCACTGTAGCCTGGCAGCTCTGCACTGTAGCTGTGCTCTGTAGCCTGGCCACCCTGCTCTGTAGCCCGGCAGCCCTGGACTGTAGCCCGGCAGCCCTGGACTGTAGCCCTGCAGCTCTGCTCTGTAGCTCTCTAGCTCTGCTCTGTAGCCCTGCTCTGTAACTCTCTAGCTCTGCAGCCCTGCTCTGTAGCTCTGTAGCCCTGCTCTGTAACTCTCTAGCTCTGTAGCCCTGCTCTGTAGCTCTGTAGCCCTGCTCTGTAGCTCTGCTCTATAGCACTGTAACTCTGCTCTGTAATAGGCTATGTTTGCATGGGGAACAACAACACAATGCTGAACTGAGAATGTGTGTGTGTGTGTGTGTGTGTGTGTGTGTGTGTGTGTGTGTGTGTGTGTGTGTGTGTGTGTGTGTGTGTGTGTGTTTCTTGCAACCGGGTGAGTAGATGTTGTTGTCACATTGGTCAAACCCCCCCCAACCACCTGAGCATGGCGGTGGCCGTCCAGTCGGTGGTCGTCTCATGAACCATTGGAACAACGAAACGCCAACAATTCTGGGGGTGGGGGAGGGGGTGGGATGGCCACTATCAACACTACAGGCTTGGACCAGCACCCAGCTGTCGGCGGGTCCAAACAGCAACTTTAATATCTGTGTGGCTGAACCCTGCCTGCCATTTGCATGAGAAATGCCTTGTTTATGCTGTGTGTGTGTGTGTGTGTGTGTGTGTGTGTGTGTGTGTGTGTGTGTGTGTGTGTGTGTGTGTGTGTGTGTGTGTGTGTGTGTGTGTGTGTGTGTGTGTGTGTGGGGGGGGGGGGACACACACGTTATCACCACCACCAATGCTACCACCATGAGCCATGAGCCCCCTGCCCACGGACAGTGCTGAGCACGGGGGGCCCAGCTGTCTGGGGCCACACAGGCCCTTGGTGTGGGCAGAGACTCAAGGGGAGTCTGTGTCAAATGAAGCAACGACCAAGAAGAAGAAGAAGAAGACAGGGGCTTCTGTGTTGCATTAAGAGACACGCCACCCGGGTATATCCAGAAGGACCGCGAGCAAAGACCATGACCCAGTCATAACTGGATAGCGATCAACAGTGTTGACGCATTCATACGGTCTCCCAATCGGTATCCATATCATTATGAAATCTGTGCCATTATACGCTGTGCGACACGAGAAGAATAGATGAAAAAAATGGGGAGAAAAAGAGCTGACGCCTTCTCCGAGAAGCGCAACAGACAAAAGAGACCAAGTCATTAGAAAAGGTTCACAGTTCTCTGCAGCAGAGCGCAGGTAAAAGGTAAACATTGGTTTGCTATACTGAGAGCTCACACTACCTTCATATGCGTGTGCGTGCATGCATGCGCATGGGTGTGTGTGTGTGTGTGGTAGGGTGGTGGGGTGGGGGTGTGTGTGTGTGTGTGAGCGTGTGCATGTGGTAGGGTGGTGAGGTGGGTGTGTGTGTGTGTGTGTGTGTGTGTGTGTGTGCATGTGGTAGGGTGTGTGTGTGTGTGTGTGTGTGTGTGTGTATGCTCTGCTTGTTATGCAATGATTCAGCCGTGTGTTGAACTTCTTGGAAAACACTCTTGAGCAAAAACCGACCTACTATGGTTTTTTGGGGTTGTTCTTTTTTTAAAGCAAGCGCTTCACATCCTAGCAGTTGTAGTGATGGTCAATCACCATGACACAGCACGGTGATTTACACAACATGTCACACTTCCCCGGGGTGGACAGGCCCGTCTCTCTCCTCACACTGCACATTCGACAACATTACAAGCTGCCGTTCAGCAATGGCAGCTGACAGGTAATCCAACTTTGGAGTCGAGCTTTTTTTGTTTGCGTGTATTTTAATAGACTAACGGACTGTGGCACGACCAGTCAGCGGCAGTGTGTTTCCTTCTATTGAAATCCACCAACCACACACACACACACACACACACACACACACACACACACACACACACACACACACACACACACACACACACACACACACACACACACACACACACACACACACACACACACACACACACACACACACACACACACACACACACACTTTAAACTGACTTAAGTATGCAATGCAATGCAAAACAAAAGGCTAAAAAGGTTTCAACTTCCCCCCCGGCGCCACGGTGCGAAGAACGTGTTCGGGGGGAGCATTCCCCGGGGCGAGCTGCTGGAAGTGGGTTAGAATGCCCGATCTGCTGTTGAGCAATCGCTACACTTGCGGATGTTAGGTGCATGGATGCAACACTATCTGGAGCAGCGCTGGCGTCCCATGTCTCCCTGCAACTCAATGCAAAATACACCCATTGACAGCTGCAAGGGGGTGCAGGCACGCTCTCGAATGCGTGCATGTAAGCAAATGTATGTGCGTACATTTATTCTAAGCTCGCTCCCTCCTGCATAGGGTGCATGCCGCGTGCATGGACGTATGCGTGCATAGTTGCATCGTGTTTTGTTTTATAATAAAACAATCTTCTCGTCTCTATGTAAATCATATGGTCGGACATGGGCTGCAAATATCGGCAATATGAGGGAGTACACACGCACAGCATCGCCTAACCAGGAACTCTGCAAAGGGGAAGATCTTAAACAGGAAATGCAACTGACCTTTCACAAACATTCAACTTTCAAATGCATTGCCCCGTGCTCAACCTGCAGCCCTGCATGTTGCGAAACGTGCAGAACCTGGTTGCATATCGGTGTTTTTTTTGCAGAGAGATCGCACTCATATTCCTTACCTCCCTTTGGCTGAGACATTTCCCCTTTGCTTTGGTGGGGGGGAGGGGAAGCACAAAAGACTTTGCCTTCTTTCTCACTCCCTCCCTCCATCGCCCTCGCACTGGAGCTTCGGTGGCTCGCTTTGCAACACAAGATGCAGAATACGCGCCGTAATCTTCATGCACTTGGATCCTTTCTGCGTCCAGGCGGTGTGTATCCGTGCACTGAGCGATTGTACAATTGCACAATGTGCAAAACCGTCAAGAAGTTGGGATAATTTTGCAATTGCACTGCAAGGAATTCTCCGCACCACTTACATGATGGGCCAAGGCTGGCAGCTGAAAGCTCCTAACTTGGATCAGTCAGTCCCTACGAGAGAAGGCTCTTCCTGCTTCGCGCGCAAGGCACGTCGGGACTTGCAGTTGAAAAGAAGCACAACATGCATAATGCAATCGAATGCACTGTATGCATCACTGCACTGTGTGCATTGGTTACATTCATTACTACGTTGTTTTAAGAGTGTTTAGAGTCATGAAAAAATCTATATTTTCAGAGGTGATATTTCCTTTTAGTATAAATACATATTGTATATGGACGCACACATTTATTCATGGTTTTACAGCTATCTACAAAAAAACATGAGAAATCAAAGAGGACATCAATTAATGTATGTATACGATTAAAACGAGGATGTTTTGACTTTGGTCTGTTTGTAAAGCTCTTTATTATGACATCTTTCTTTTGTTATTATGACATTTTTTGTTGGCACAATAAGAAATATTGCAAATATAAACCACTTGAGATTTAAACAAGTAGGACTGACTGTGACTGTGAGGCCGAACACCAGGTTATGTATGAACTATTATATTATACTGTGTGGTGATGAAGGACATAGAGCCCCTGTAGTCATCCATGTCACCCCTGGAGTGATTTGCATAGAATAGCGTCATTTTAAATCCATAGGGAAATAAAGTCTACGCTCACGACAGACTTAGTCGTATCATGTTTTTCCCCATTCAATTAAAATAGTACAAACACTAAAGTACACTAAGGTATATCCTTCTATTGTTTCCATGATATTACATGAGATTCATATCCTAAACTACATTAAAAAACAACTCCTGTGAGACGTAGAAGTTTACTAGCCACCGTTGGCCTATTCCTATGTTTATATTATCTATACATATATACAATAACAGGGGGGTTAGTCGGTGATGAACAACGTGGTCGGTCCTTGCCGGTGGCGAGGCTGTGGTGGAGGGGCTTCATCGCCACGGGGCAGGCGGAGGGAGCCGTCCATCCCGTGGTCCCCGGTCGGCCTCGGCCAGGAAGTCTCCGGCCTCCTCCGTGCTCCGGTGGAGCGCGTCGTGGACGCCGGGGAACGGAGGCAGGCCGTCCCTCGGGGCCTCAGGGCCCCGGCCTCCAGGGCGTACTCGTACCAGCCCACCGCGTGGCTGGCCAGGTTCTCATCATCATATGGCGAGCGGTCCGAGGACCTGGTCCTTTGTGTCTGTGTGGCCTGGTCCAGGCGTAGGGAGATCTCCCCAC
>CM051014.1:1609279-1641779 GCA_027704905.1 Muraenolepis orangiensis | reverse complement strand
GTGTAATCCTCTGTCTTCTATCTATCTCCCGATCCTCCCCCCCCAAAGGCTGTTGTTTCAGGTGTGCTCCTGTGCCCCCACCCACCCCCCATGAATAAATAAGAGGAGTCGATGGAGCGTGCACGTGTGTGCAGGGTGGGGTAGAACAGGGTGGTGATGGGGTTGCTGCATCACCAAGCCACACTGATGCTCCACCTCCACCTTCCCCCTGCATCTCAGCCGGAACTCAACCCAGTAACCCTCCCCCAGCCATTCACAATACAGCCCTTAATCAAAAGCATGCGTCGGCCTCTGTGGATATGAGGCTCCCGACCTCTAAGAGCCGCAGAGAGTTTTCTCCTCTCACGCAGTATTGTTGGAGGAAGGAATCGTGTCTTTGAAGAGGACACTGCAGGTATCCAGAGCTTGTGTGCATTGCGTCGTCTGTGACAGGAGAGGACAGCCTGCTGTCACAGACCACACTGAACACAAGCTATAAGAATTCAACACTTTATAGGAACCGCTGCTGACTGCTGCGACGGTGTGTTGCCGTTTCTGGTGGAAGTGCCGAAAAATGATCTTCTCTTTCGACGTGAAGTGTGTTGATGTTGAAGTGTGTGCAAAATGTGTCGACCAGCCGGTAGAGATACAGATCTCCAGCTGTGATGCTCGAAACGCGTTTGAGATTCCGGATGCAATCTCGTGCCTTCGCAGGAGGATAACGACCACCCGAGAACGGTGCAAATGAAGGACCTAACAGAGATATTGATCTCACCCCTCAGTATCATCTTTCCTCTTGGATCCTCGTGGTTCAAGGTTGAAGAAACAGACATGCCTGCGTGTCCTTAATGTGGGGTTCATTCTAGACATGACGGATCTGTGGCCTGGCCTTCCTGTATTGGATTAGAGTCTGACCTCCAGGCAAACAACTCAGGGAAAAGGGTTTACTGAGCCGTGGTTTTTTTAATTATTTGAAGCAATCACAGATCAGCTTTTTCCCCGAGTAGACAAAATAACGTCACCGTCTCTCCGCGTTATGTTAGTAAGTTATGACTGCGCTGCTCTTCAGTCGAACAATTCAGGAGGGGGTGGGGGGGTTTCACACAGTATGGGCTCCACTGGTAACATGGTACACTATCGGGAGCATGCAGAGGGGTATTGTTACACAATAGGCTGTGTAATGTGAGCGTGTTTTCACTCTATTAAACAAACAGCCGCCAGAGGCCTCTCATGAGGCGGATAACTTGGCGTAGCAACAGTGATTCCCCTCTGCTCAAGCTTGTACCTCTGGAACCATCCTCTCGATCACAGGGGGGAGCACTGAGGGATTTGTACACGCAAGTGAACGGAGCAGGGAAGAGATTCATGGTGGAGGAACAACCAAGAGCTCACTGGAGTAATGACCTATCGTAACCAATCGGTGACGTTTAGACCTGAACGGCTGCCAAACCCATCTCTCTCCCATACCGCTGTCTCCCGCTGTTCTGATGACTATCATTCAGATAAGGACTACTATTGCTGTGCTAAATACTCTTGCCGAGTCTGTAGCCACATACACTACAATAAGACTATAAGACATGCTTATGATTAATTGAGGTTGATGTTATTGAGGATATGGAAATACTCAATCGTCGGAATTTATGTGGTTTTTCATTTCATGGCTGGGGTGCATTTTGTGCTGCTAAGCTGTGGATGTTAATACATTTTTTTGTCTGAGACAAATCTCTCATCTGTGTACGGCCTTGGCTGTCCAGCCAGGCGATGGGTCACTGCTGCATCCTCTATCGTGAGAACGGCCTAATGCGCACATCAGGGCACTTCCCCTGTGCCGATAAGCTTTATGGGTGCATTGACGCGGGGGACACTGATTCCTGATTGGTCGGGGAGAGAGTGGGAGGAGCCAACATAATTTGGGCAGAGCGCTTCCGCCAATATTTCACCGGTGGAGACGGAAGGCCTCTCGCATGGCTGAACACGGCAGGCCCATGACTCAAAGGACGGCCAGATAAGAGACAGGCAGGCGTGCATGGGAGAGAGAGAGAGAGAGAGAGAGAGAGAGAGAGAGAGAGAGAGAGAGAGAGAGAGAGAGAGGAGAGAGAGAGAGAGAGAGAGAGAGAGAGAGAGAGAGAGAGTGGGGGAGAGAGAGAGAGAGAGAGGGTGGGGGAGAGAGAGAGAGAGAGAGAGAGAGAGAGAGAGAGAGAGAGAGGGGCAGGGGGGAGAGAGGAAGAGAGAGAGAGTGGGGGAGAGAGGAAGAGAGAGAGAGGGGGGGGAGAGGGGGCAGGGGGAGAGAGAGAGAGAGAGAGAGTAAGAGAGAGAGAGTGATAACAGCAGGTCAATCTCTCTCGGCCTGTCCATCTGTCGCTACGCTCCTCTGGTTTAATTGAGTGGGTCCAAACTCCAGCAGTCGTACTCACCTCAATGATGGCTCTCTCGCTCTCTCTCTCTCTCTGTCTCTCACTCACACACACACACACACACACACACACACACACCACACACACACACACACACACACACACACACACACACACACACACACACACACACACACACACACACACACACACACACACACACACACACACACAGAGACAGCCCTCTGCCAAGCATGCATCATCTACCTCACATAACCCTCCGGTCACCCTGACCACACACACGCCTGCCATCCGTATGATAACGATGACGCATTGGAACTGGTGGTTATCCGATCGGTACTGCGGCCGGCATGGTGGGGGGTGAACTGAGGGCCCCTCAGAGAGAGGAACTCAGTGGGAGAACCTTCTGGGTGCTCCCACTGTACCCATTGAAGAACAATATAACATTTAAATTAAAATAGAAAATTAAATGTATGTTTTTGAAATAATAATAATAATAATAATAATAATAATAATAATAATAATAATAATAATAATAATAATAATGAATAATGAAATGTATTATTTCTATTACTTTTCTATTTTGGAATTTTTTTATTCCGATTTTTCCACGGGGATGTCAACTTTCTTACCTTTTATAGCTAAAACGTGTGTGTAACTCTACTGCATTCAAGAGATTCAAGATTCAAGAGGTTTTTATTGTCCATATTCAACAAGTACAATGGAATGCTTTCTCCCCATTCCCTCTGGCAGCATGAATTTGAGTCCATCCATCATCATCCACGCCCCTCAGTCTCTCCACCGAGCCAGGGCCTCCAGCCTCTCCAATTCAACTGAAGAGGGCTGCCACCACCAGAGAACTATAGTAGACTATAGTATACTATAGTCTACTATAGTATACTATAGTAGACTATAGTATACTACAGTCACCCATGTTACATTACACCATCATACTTTGGCTGGACTTTTTGGACTCATTACAGTTACTGCACTGTTCTGACTTTTTATTTATATTTTTATTATGTACAGTATTGTTATAGTATAGTACAGTATTTTTATAGTATAGTGTTGTACAGTGTAAGTCTAGTACATAGTATAGTATATAGTGTTACATTGTAGGAAAGGCATACTGTGGGAGGGAATGGAGAGTAAGCATTCAATTGTACTAAATAAAATAAAAACATCTTGAATCTTGAATCTTAAAAACTTGATCCGTGCCGACCCAACGGCGGGAAATTACAACGAGAGGACGTGACGACGAAAACTAATAAGGTGGAAATACTATTTTTGTTTGTTTTTGTTTTATTGGTAACATACGACACACACCAGAGAATATATCTCACTATTATCTGGCTTGAAGTTGTCATTGTCGTAGTTTGTGTCTCTCTTCCCACCCCAGCCCTCTCCTCTCTCTCTGGTTACTGAGAGGTTGCGGCCAATTGCATCACATCTCTTTAGATACACACGTTTTACAGTGCTGGCATACGATTGGCTGAATCCCCACCTTCCATTTTGTTTCCTCTGCCAAACGCTACAAGGCTCCAATGAGGGACGAGGGCATGATCGACTGGCCCAATGTCACCATGGCCGGCAGTCCGGCCTCGCCTCCCGGGCCGGAGGAGCTGCAGAGGTCCCAGTGTGTCCTGGGCTTCATCCCTGTGGTCTACTACAGCGCTCTGCTCTGTGTGGGAGTACCAGGTACGCTCTCTGTGTGGGAGTACCAGGTACGCTCTCTGTGTGGGAGTACCAGGTACGCTCTCTGTGTGGGAGTACCAGGTACGCTCTCTGTGTGGGAGTACCAGGT
The DNA here is from genome assembly GCA_027704905.1 of Muraenolepis orangiensis. Lineage (NCBI taxonomy): Eukaryota > Metazoa > Chordata > Actinopteri > Gadiformes > Muraenolepididae > Muraenolepis > Muraenolepis orangiensis. The sequence continues at coordinate 1,637,621 of CM051014.1, read as the reverse complement.
ACGCTCTCTGTGTGGGAGTACCAGGTACGCTCTCTGTGTGGGAGTACCAGGTACGCCCTGTGGGATACCAGGTACGCTCTCTGTGTGGGAGTACCAGGTACGCTCCCTGTGTGGGAGTACCAGGTACGCTCTCTGTGTGGGAGTACCAGGTACGCTCTGTGTGGAGTACCAGGTACGCTCCCTGTGTGGGAGTACCAGGTACGCTCTCTGTGTGGGAGTACCAGGTACGCTCCTGTGTGGGTACCAGGTACGCTCTGTGTGGGAGTACCAGGTACGCTCTCTGTGTGGGAGTACCAGGTACGCTCTCTGTGTGGGAGTACCAGGTACGCTCTCTGTGTGGGAGTACCAGGTACGCTCTCTGTGTGGGAGTACCAGGTACGCTCTCTGTGTGGGAGTACCAGGTACGCTCTCTGTGTGGGAGTACCAGGTACGCTCTCTGTGTGGGAGTACCAGGTACGCTCTCTGTGTGGGAGTACCAGGTACGCTCTCTGTGTGGGAGTACCAGGTACGCTCTCTGTGTGGGAGTACCAGGTACGCTCTCTGTGTGGGAGTACCAGGTACGCTCTCTGTGTGGGAGTACCAGGTACGCTCCTGTGTGGGAGTACCAGGTACGCTCCCTGTGTGGGAGTACCAGGTACGCTCCTGTGTGGAGACCAGTACGCTCTCTGTGTGGGAGTACCAGGTCGCTCTCTGTGTGGGAGTACCAGGTACGCTCCCGTGTGGTGGGAGTACCAGGTACGCTCCCTGTGTGGGAGTACCAGGTACGCTCCCTGTGTGGGAGTACCAGGTACGCTCTCTGTTTTTTCTTATTTTACCACATCCTGTTGTAAATATTAAAAAAAGGCACTTGAATAGTTACAGGAGGACACGATAGCCCCTTAGGCTAGCTCACACATGAAGTGCATACGTTTCCCAAACTATAAAACCACGACAAAGCGCTGACATGCTCTCCTGTGCCTCCTCTCCCCCAGTGAACATCCTGACGGCCGTGGCACTGCGGCGGCTGGCCTCGCGCACCAAGAAGACCCTCTACTACTACCTGCTGGCCGTGACCGCCTCCGACGTCCTCACGCAGCTCTTCATCGTCTTCGTGGGCTTCCTGCTGGAGACGGCCGTCTTCCAGCGCCGGATCCCCGCCCTGCTGCTCCACTCGGTCAGCGCCGCCGAGTTCGCCGCCAACCACGCCTCCGTCTGGTCGGCCGTGCCGCTGACGGTGGACCGCTACGTGGCGCTGTGCCACCCGCTGCTGCACCGCCGCGTCAGCTACCCCGGGCGCGCCCGCCGCATCATCGGCACCGTGCTGGCGCTGTCGCTGGCGTCCGGCGTGCCCTTCTTCTGGTGGTCGGACGCCTGGCGCAGCGGGCGGCCGCCCTCGCCGCTGGATGCCGCGCTCATCTGGACGCACGTCTGCATCATCTACTTCCTGCCGTGCGCCATTTTTCTGACGCTGAACTCGCTGATCGTCCGCACGCTGAGGGCCGGCCACCGGCGGCGGCGGCGGCAGGGGGAGCGGGGGGAGGACCGCGGGTTGGCGCCGCGCCGCCTGGGCAAAACCACGGCCATGCTGCTGGCCATCACCTCCGCCTTCTCCGTGCTGTGGGCGCCACGCACGGTGGTGATCATCTACCACCTGTACGTGTCCTCGGTGCACCGGGACTGGCGGGTGCACCTGGCCTACGACCTGGCCAACATGCTGGCCATGCTCAACACCGCCGTCAACTTCTTCCTGTACTGCTTCGTCAGCGGGCCGTTCCGGGCCGCCGTGCGGGACGTGCTGCGCCTGCGGCGGCGGCCACGGGACCCCGCCCACGCCTACGTCTCCTCGCTGTCCTCCGGCGGGAAAATCAACAAGCGCCCCCCGCGGGGCGGTGAGGGACGACTGTGCGTGCGGGAGGCCAGCCGTGCCGTGTGACCGTGTGTGTAAACCCTCTAACCCCCTTCGACCCTTCCGCCCCATCACCCCTGACCCGGACTCGAACCGCGTCCCTGGCCCACACATGTGACGCTGCTTGCCCTCTGCGAGAGCCGTCCTCCCATGGCCGGAGCAGAGCCTCTAGCTATTATTTTAAAGAGGTTTTATTTTTGGTAAACTTTGGGTTCTTCTTGTGTTTTCCCACTCCTTTTCTTATAGTAATCCTTCTTTCTTTTCCCATTAATCAACTGGGAAACAGCAGAGATGTATTTGTTGTTTTAACGAGATGTTGGCTAATTCGATGTGGGGGTTTACTTATTATTTTGAGGGGGGGGGGGTTATGAAAACCAAGACAAAGCAAACAGACGTTCCCCTGCGAGGAGCGGCTCCATGTTCAGGAGCAGGTGGCGTTCAGAGAGAGATAACATCACGCTGTTCCTAAGAGGATTCTACAGGAACTGGAGGAGCGCATGCTTCCTTCATCATAGCCCCTATCGGATAAACGCCGTTCTTCAATCATTGCTATTATTGCTCTCTATCCACTGATACTAGGGTCATCCTGCAGTAGCTGAGCTCACCAAAGTGTGTGTGTGTGTGTGTGTGTGTGTGTGTGTGTGTGTGTGTGTGTGTGTGTGTGTGTGTGTGTGTGTGTGTGTGTAGGGGCACCCCTCAAAAATACAAACAAGCCGTCCTCTCAGTCTAGTCACTACTACCACCGCCCTGGGCGGTGTTTATCTTTCATGCAATTGGAGCCGCAGATGACAGCCTGGAGATCCGGCTCCTCAAACAGCCCATCCTCTCCCTGTGCACCTGCACACTCAGCTCTGGCCAAACAAACCCCTGACTTAGGCTGGCGCTAAGCACTCACACACACACAACGCACACACGCACACTCACAAACCACATGGTCACTATGCATATACACACGCAAACACACATACACACACATGCATGCATGCATGCATGCACGCACAAACATAATAATAATAATAATAATAATGACACGCACACACACACACACACACGCACACACACACACACACACACACACACACACACACACTGTGTGCATGTCATGCACACACATTCACACACAAATCCCATGTTCAACACATGCATTTGCATGCACAACCATACATACATGCACACACAAATACATCACATATTCAACCCATGCATGCCTGCACAACCAAACCAAGCTGCTTGGAAAAACACACGCACACAAGCGCGCACACACACACACACACACACACACACACACACACACACACACACAAACAGGAGTAAATATGCACGATGGCGACATGTGTAGCCAGTGATGCGTGTGTGAAGCACTCATCCATCTCCCGGTAGGATCCCATTTGTTCAAACAAGAGCTTTTTAGAAGTAGTCCTGTTGTGGAAATACGGCACAATTACGATGAGGTCCATTTGACTTCAGCAGGGTTCTATCACACGTGATGACTTTCAGTATTGTAATTAGTTATCGCTTTTGAATGGTCTTCTTTACTAGGTAAGATGGGCAAAAGCCATGAATTATTAAAGTGGTATTGATGGAGTGGTTATATTAATAGGATTGGTTTCTAGAACTTAAAAAGGGTTTCAGATTGCTGTGGTACTTTATGGATGAGTATTTATGGTTTTTGAACATGCGGTTTGCAAAATCCCTTCTCGTGTTGTAAACGGCAGCTATTGTAATAATATCATTTCTAATATAATAATATTTTAATATTATCCTCTTTGTCCGGATGTAGTCAACCACACTCTGCTTGTGTCCAACTGCAACAATAAGACGACCACACAAAGCTTTCGGAGAACGCTGCTCTGTTCACTCGTGTGCTCAACCATACGGGACAAGCGGCATGTATGACCGCCAACGTTTTTCATTAGCGTCGTGGCGTCTTATATAGCCCTGCATGGAGGGAGGGAGGGAGGGACGAGGATGGGGGGGGGGGGGGGGGGGGGGGGGGGGGGGGGTCTGAGTATGTGTTCAACATTGACCGCCACATCCAAGCGTGTCTCTGCATCACTCTGCATATATCCTAACATCGACGTCGCCTGCTGGGTGGCGGCTTGGGTGGTGTCCATGTCAGAACGACTGAATAAACAGTCAGGGGGTCGCTCGTGAATCAAGGCATTTAACGATGTTATGACATGGGCTGGTCAGAGACAGGGGAAGAGGTGGGGTGGGAGAGGGAGAGGGACAGGGACATTGTAATGGCAGACACTGCAACACTTCGCTCTCTCTCCCTCTCTCTCTCTATCTTTCTCTATGTGTGCCATGTCACCTGTCTGCCTGCCTGTCACCTGTCTGCCTGCCATGTCACCTGTCTGCCTGCCATGTCACCTGTCTGCCTGCCTGTCACCTGTCTGCCTGCCATGTCACCTGTCTGCCTGCCTGCCTGTCACTAGGGCGGGCAGTAGCCCACGAGGTGGAGCGGGTTGTCTGGCAACCGGAAGGTTGCTGGTTGGATCCTGGCTCCTCCTTGCCCAGTGTGGCGGAGTCCCTGAGCAAGTCCTGCTCCTCCTGACCAGCTGGCTGTGTCCTTGCATGGCTGACCCCCCCCCCCCCCCCACCCCCCCCCCCCCCGCCCCCCGCCCGACGGATGAATGAGTGAATGTGAGGGATTCACATTCACTCATTCATCATACAGAGCTTTGGATGAAAGCGCTTTATAAATGCAGTCCATTTCCCAGTCACCCGTCTGTCTGTCTGTATGCACGTCCACTTCATTATGTCTCCTAAACTCAATCGCCATCGAGACCGTGGTCCTCAGCCGGCCTCCGTCGTGGCTGTGGTTTGTCTTTGGTCTGGGTGGCCTCTAACCCCAACCCTTCATCTGAACAGGGTTATGGAATCCTCAATCAATCATATGTTTCTGTGACTCCTGTATTGTTGTGTCGCTTCAAGCATAGTTTCCAAAAATAATCACATATTGCTGTGTTGCTGCTGATGCTGAAGTTTTAATAAGGCGGTTTAAGATGCTCTTTGTACAATGTTTACATTATTGTTGAGTTGTTTCTTCATTGCAGAGGTATTGAAATAGAGATGTACATACAGATGGAAGCACTGACTAAAGTTACTTTTATATTAAATAAAAAATGATTGAAGAAGAATAAATGTTTTTAACATGGGAGTTGTAGTTCTTTCTTCAATGTAGTCCTCAAAGCTGGGAGCACTCGAGAACAGGCCACTGGAGGACCCCAGCACTCACAATTAAACACATTATTACATTATTCAATTGATAAATATATAAATGTATATTTATATTTATTTATATTATATTTATATTTAGAAATATATTATTTATTTGTTTATTATATAAAGAAATATGTTTTTTATGTTTCTAATGTTAAATAATGTACTTATGTGTCCCACATTATTATTAAATAAATGTCACAACGATTCCCTTACCGTACTTAATTTCATTATACATTATTTCCGAATTACGGTCAATTTCATAAATGTTACATTTCGTCATAACATGACCGATGATCCCTTAGCTGTCAGTCAAAGTAGACATACTTTCCGTAGCTTCTGATTGGTCTATCCTCTGAAATATTTACACTATTATTTATATTATATATTTTCTATTTTAGGTTCTTGTTTCTATGAGAAGTTTGTGGACTTTTTTCCCTTGATAGCTAATGTCTTTGTTTTGCTGTTCACCACATGAACAGAACGCTGTTTAACTACTGGATTGTATTTTATAACCTTAATCGCAGGCCACATTTTTATGATGATGATTTAGTGTGCCAACGCGTGTGTGCGTGTGCGCGTGTGCGCGTGCGCGTGTGCGTGTGCGGGTGCCTGCTCTGCTGCCCCCTCGCTGCGGTAACTGGTGGATTGAGTGATTTGGGAGTGCTGTACCCTTGTTTGTCCACTAGAGGTCTCCCGAAACCACCTCGATGTCATCGTGACGACAGCGGGGCTTTCGTTAAACACTGCTATTCATTCTTGTTAGTCATCATGATGACTGTAATTTTATAGAGGTTATCCAAAATTGTCTCCTCAGCAAACTCAGTTTGTGTTTACTAGACAAAATAGTAGCCTTACCTATATATTCAATATTTATAGAAGAATTTTGTTAAACTGGAAGGTTTTAACACCAGCATTAGGTGTTCATCAGGGCACAGATTAGTAAGTAGAATCTATGAGAACACAGCTCTTCAGGAAGCGCTACCCTGACCCTTCCTCTTAGATTCAGATTCAGATTCAGATTCAGATTACTTTATTTATCCCGAGGGAAATTAAGGTGCAACAGTTGACACAGGGGGAATAAATGCACACACAAATATACTAATACCTAAAGCTAAAAACTAAAAACTAAATAACAACTAACTAACTAAACAAAAGTAGTATAAACAAGCACTTGCGTCTTGTAAGCTATATTGATTGCCAGCGCTTATTAATTCGTTTATTATTATTATTATTATTATTATTATTATTATTATTATTATTATTATTATTAATAAATGATTTGACCTCTTGAGTCGGAGTACCGCGTTCGGCCGCCAGGTGGGGCTGCAGCCGCACCTCACGCTTGTCAGGTGATGGAGCTGGGAGGAGGTCCTGGAGGTCCTCCCGGCTGCAGGAGTCACCCCCAATGAAACTGATTGAAGAGCAGAGCTGCGTGTTGTGAACCGTGTTGCGTTCACCGGACCGCAGGACTTCAGCCGCCCACCTTGGGTGAGATCACTTGAGAGAGAGAGAGATTGAGAGAGAAAGAGAGAGAGAGGGAGGTAGATGCGAGTGCAGCTCCTTTGTTTTGGTTGACTTCCTAACAGAGATCCTCCAGCTTCACCAAGCCGCCTGTCGTTCAAAGCCATCGCCAAGAGTTGCAGGTAATTCAAAATGATAGAAACGTAACGTCCTTCTGTCGGTCAACGCGTCGGCGGAGCCCTGGGTCTGATTAGCTGTGATGTGTTTTAAAGTTAATCAGCCATGATAGATTATAACAATGGACGGAATTTATGTGCACAACATTTTTAGTAGAGTGTAACTTTCTATATGCTTGTCTTTCAATATTGGTATTGGAAGACGGGTTTTTTTTATTTTAGTTTGCATTGTGTTTCGTCCTCTCTCGGCATCTATTGGGCCATCACATTTGCTTATACTACATTTCTGCTAAGATAATGATTAATGATCACTTTTGTATTTGGCTAACCCCGACCTGTTGATATACTATATGTTATCTATTTGTATGCAAATAACTTTGAAAGCCCTTGATTAAAAAACCCCCACTATCTTATCATTTGATTGGCTATCAGATGTGTGAATATGGTTAATCAAATGTACTTTATGAAAAAGCTGAAGTTCTTTGTAGCACAAAGGGATGACTCGTGAGTGATGAGTGACAGAGAGAGAGTGATGAGTGACAGAGAGAGAGTGATGAGTGACAGAGAGAGAGAGAGTGATGAGTGACAGAGAGAGAGAGAGAGAGTGATGAGTGACAGAGAGAGAGAGAGAGTGATGAGTGACAGAGAGAGAGAGAGAGAGAGAGAGAGAGTGATGAGTGACAGAGAGAGAGAGAGAGAGAGAGAGAGAGAGTGATGAGTGACAGAGAGAGAGTGATGAGTGACAGAGAGAGAGAGAGAGTGATGAGTGACACAGAGAGAGAGAGAGAGAGTGATGAGTGACAGAGAGAGAGAGAGAGAGAGTGATGAGTGACAGAGAGAGAGAGAGAGAGAGAGTGATGAGTGACAGAGAGAGAGTGATGAGTGACAGAGAGAGAGTGATGAGTGACAGAGAGAGAGTGATGAGTGACAGAGAGAGAGAGAGATGAGACAGAACAGAACAAAAAGACAAAAACAATACAAGGCAAAACAATAGGTGCAGAAGTGTTGTTAATGTGTTACTTTTGTACACCGGGTGGACTCTCCCAAACTTTTTATTATCGATCTGAGCTGCCCTTGACTCCAAACGTACAGAAGTTATATTTGTCCACACGTCCTATCAATGATTACTAGAGTTGGGGAAGGTTTGGGGTTTGTTTGGGACCGTTTTTAAACATCCGGAGAGCTAACCGTCCCGCGGTTAGCGTGGGACGGAGACTTACTGCTTAGGGTCCACCTTTTCAAAGGGGGTGGTTAGAATAGCAGTTTGACCAGCGTATGGTCTGTGACTGAATGTTGTCCTTAATGTAAACACTCAGACATCATGACCTAATGTTTATTGTCATGATTGACGCACAGCTAATATTTGTCTGGAAGGGTGTAGACAGAAGGCTTTGTCTCGCTCCACCCCGACCCCACCCTAACCTGGGACTCGCCCTTCTTCTCCATCCCCTTGTGTGATGTGAACAGGTGCTGTCGCAACCACCACCGCCTCCCCAACCCTGTCCCCCCCCCCCCCCCCAGCCTTTCCCCTTCTTCTCCGGATCACATCCGCGTCCCCCCACCCCCTTCCGGATGGCGTCCAACGGCAGTGCGGTGTGGGGCTGCGGCCCGAACGTGGACTCCCTCTACTACAACCTGTGTGACCTGGCGGCAGCGTGGGGCGTGGTGCTGGAGGCGCTCGCCGCCGCCGGCGTGGTCCTGGGGCTCGTCCTGCTCATCGCACTGCTGGCCAGCATCCCCTTCATGACGGACCCCAACCGCCGGAGCTCCCTGGGCCTCCACGCCGGCTTCCTGGTCTTCACGCTGGGCCTCTTCGGCCTCACCTTCGCCTTCATCGTGGGGAAGGACTTCGCCACCTGCGCCTCCCGGAGGTTCCTCTTCGGCGTGCTGTTCGCCGGCTGCTTCTCCTGCCTGCTGGTGCAGGCGGTGAAGGTGAACATCCTGGCCAGGCGGGGCCGCGGGCCCCCGGCGTGGGCGCTGTGCCTGGGCGCGGCGGGGCTGTGGCTGGTGGAGGTCATCATCAACACCGAGTGGATCATCATCACCGTGGTGCGTTACCCGCAAGCGCCGCCCAACACCACCGCCGCCCCCGTGGCCCGAGCCGAGGCCACGCCCTGCAACATCGCCAACCAGGACTTCGCCACTGCGCTCATCTACGTGATGGTCTTGATCGTGGCGGTGGTGGTCGCCGGCCTGGCGTCGACGGGCGGTAAAGATAAGCGGTGGCGTTGCGAGGGCGCCTGCATCCTGCTGATGGGCCTGCTGTCGGCGGGAATCTGGGCGGCCTGGATCGCCATGTACGTCTACGGCAACCGGAGGAGCGGAGGGGGCCCCTCGTGGGACGACCCCACCCTGGCCATCGCCCTGGTGGCCAGCGGCTGGGCGTTCCTCCTGCTCCACACGGTGCCCGAGGTCTGCTGCTGGGGCGCGGCCGAGGAGAGCCAGCAGAACTACGCCGAGGACCTGTACCCCAGCCGGGGGGTGGGGTACGAGACCATCCTCAAGGAGCAGACCTCCCAGAACATGTTCATGGAGAACAAGGCGTTCTCCATGGAGGAGCCCGGCCCAGGCAATAAAGGTATGGACCTCTGTGCACCTCGCTTTAAAAACTGCCAACAGATTTGGGTTTCTTAAAGGCTACTGAGGAAAATAATAATAATAATGAATTGTGACGTTTACGTCGGCATGGCAACCAGTGGGGGTTAAACATCGAGTGAAAGAAAGGCTATTCTAAAAATATGTGTTTTTAGGCCTTTTTTTAAATACATTTTTTTTATGTTATGTACTAAAATAACACATAGCTAATGCTTCCTTACATACTAACCCTACAAATGTTACTTACATAACGTATTATAAATAAGACTCTAAATGATTGTAGTTGTTTTTCCCTAACAGAGAACACAAATATACACTCTTTGTGTGAAATATAAATTTGTATGACATGTGACGGGTTACCATAGAAGGGACTTCCCACTTGGAAGAGAACTACAAATCCGCCCAAATTCTAACTTATGAATCAAAAGTATAATAACATAAGATAATATAGTTTCTCTTGGCTCGCAAATCCGGCTCTATGCCAGACCAGACGGTTATGACCTGGTGTGGGCGAGACTTGGCATAACATGAACTATATCCGCTCTCTGGCCACATTAATCCCCACGAATCATCATTCATCCAAACGTACACACACACACACACACACACACACACACACACACACACACACACACACACACACACACACATGCGACAAGGCAGTGGGTGCTGCTGACTTTGTTGTCTGTTCTGTTGAATTTACGGAATTGGATATGCTGACATTCCAGCGATTTGGTTTTAAGGATCCTGTGAGTGCGGTGGCAGACGGGACGGGACGTCCCACGGACTGGGCCCTCGGTCCCCCTAAATCACCCAGCATTTGATGTTGACCAGAGTGGCTTATTGCTTGGGCTCAGGGTGGTGTAAGACCTAGGGTGGTGTAGGACCTCGGGTGGTGTAGGACCTAGGGTGGTGTAGGACCTCGGGTGGTGTAGGACCTAGGGTGGTGTAGGACCTCGGGTGGTGTAGGACCTCGGGTGGTGTAGGACCTTGGGTGGTGTAGGACCTAGGGTGGTGTAGGACCTAGGGTGGTGTAGGACCTCGGGTGGTGTAGGACCTAGGGTGGTGTAGGACCTAGGGTGGTGTAGGACCTCGGGTGGAGTAGGACCTCGGGTGGAGTAGGACCTCGGGTGGTGTAGGACCTTGGGTGGTGTAGGACCTCGGGTGGTGTAGGACCTCGGGTGTCTGGCTTGACGTTAACGTTGGATATGTTGTAATTAACATTAAGCTTAAAGCAATAATAAAAAACCCTTATGTGTTGTTCCTGTTGATATAGTCAAGTATTTGATGCCCATTTATTTATAGAACAACACTATATTTCTAGGCAGCACTGGGATATGAATAGTTGTTGTCGAACTGATTGAACTGATTTATTGTTGATGAACAAGGACGCAAAACCTTTTTGATTGTGAAACTGGAATACAAATAAAGTGTCACGGTGAAGTGTGTGTGTGTGTGTGTGTGTGTGTGTGTGGTTGGTGTCTGGTTTAAGCAGCCTCACCTGGCCTGAGTTGGACTGATTGGCTGGTGAGGCTGCACACCTGTGGGTCGTTGTTAATCAAGGCCCACAGGATAGAACAGCCTCCACCTCACACACTAAGAGGAGAGAGCTCTAGTATGTTCCATCTGCTCTGTTCACTATGATTCAAACTCTTACAATAAACCTGAACCAGATCACCCTGTGGCCTTTGTCTTCGGGAGGGCTGGTGGCAGTGTCGTCTGCTACAATCACCTAAAATCCAACCACAACTAATGCGTAACGGTAGTGACTTCCCTAAAGCACATTCCATCCGAGCGTCCTCCCGTTCCAGGGGCCATTCAAAGGGGCCCCCTCCTTTTTGGCCTGTTAATGAATGTCCCGTTCCTAACTAACATCCGCCCCCGTCGCCACATCGCCACTTGCTGACTCACACGGGAAACGTTTTCCCAGCGTGTGTGTTTGTCGCCGCTGCTGTCTCCGTGGAGACCAGGGGGGGGGGGGGGGGGGGGCGGGGCGGGGCGGAGCCTGACTGGGACGGGTGGTCTCATCCAGGCTTGATATTTCACTGCAACGGGGAGGCATTCTCACCTGAGGAGTCACGACGCCTCTCAAGCATCCGTCTGTTTTCGACTGGTGTCAAAACATGCTGCTCTCTCTCTCTCTCTCTCTCTCTCTCCCCCTCCCTCTCTCTCTCTCTCTCTCTCGACCGCCGTGTGCTCGTATCACATTGAGAATCCATCAGCATCAGCAGCAGCAGCAGCAGCAGAGCAGCAGAGAGCAGCGAGAGAGAGAGAGAGAGAGAGAGAGAGAGAGAGAGAGAGAGAGAGAGAGAGAGAGAGAGAGAGAGAGAGAGAGAGAGAGAGAGAGAGAGAGAGAGAGAGAGAGAGAGAGAGAGAGGAGAGAGAGAGAGAGAGAGAGAGAGAGAGAGAGAGGAGAGAGAGAGAGAGAGAGAGAGAGAGAGAGAGAGAGAGAGAGAGAGAGAGAGAGAGAGAGAGAGAGAGAGAGAGAGAGAGAGAGAGAGAGCGAGCGAGCCGGTTGCCTGGTAACGTCAACCGCCTGCCTGACTGCTGGGATCTCAAGGACCTCTCTATATTAGTCACATGAGTTGGGTGGAGGGTGGGGCGGATGGAGGAGGAAGGAGCGTCAAGGGGTTTTGTTTTTGCTTATCCCCCACATGTCTCCTTTGCTCTCTGGTTTCCCAGGTTTGAAGCCTGTGTCACCGTACAGTGGCTACAGTGGTCAGCTACGCAACTCTGTTTACCAGCCCACCGAGTTGGCCTTCATCAGCAAAGGAGTTGTGAGTACAGGCTCTCTGTCGGTGTATTTGCACACTCGTATATATACACATGTGTATAACACACACACACACGCGCGTGCACGTCAGGCCCGGCCCACCGCTGTGTCCGTCTCGATGGGGGGAAGTTTGTCGGTTGTTGTTTCCCTCAACGACCTCACTGTGCGTCCGTCTCAGCACCAGACGACGGATCTGCCCTTCGACACTATCATCCCCCGGGCCGCCGCCAGCTCCCCGGCGCACAGCGACCGGAGCACCGGAGCGCTGCCCGTTGAGATGGGCGGTGTCCACAACAGGCAGCCGCACGGCAACAGCGTAGGTTCCTGTGCCCGGGCCACGTGAACCCGAACCCGCCGGTCTCCGCTCTCACCTTCAGCCTTTCGTCTTACGGCCCCTCGGTTTCGCTTTGTCTTTCCGGAGGCCCCTATGTGCTCCCTCCAATTTCGGGGCTCTTTGCCGTCGCCATAGCAACTTTACGAGTCACAGCTGCTTTCTGTATTTTTTCTCCACGTGCCTTAGCCTCTCCTGAAGGCCTCTGGGTGTCTCTCAAGGACTCCTGTCGCTTATCCCGCTGGTCCACTAGACAGGCCTGACTGGCTGCTCTGACAGGCCTGACTGGCTGCTCTGACAGGCCTGACTGGCTGCTCTGACAGGGCTGACTGGCTGCTCTGACAGGGCTGACTGGCTGCTCTGACAGGGCTGACTGGCTGCTCTGACAGGCCTGACTGGCTGCTCTGACAGGCCTGACTGGCTGCTCTGACAGGCCTGACTGGCTGCTCTGACAGGCCTGACTGGCTGCTCTGACAGGCCTGACTGGCTGCTCTGACAGGCCTGACTGGCTGCTCTGACAGGCCTGACTGGCTGCTCTGACAGGCCTGACTGGCTGCTCTGACAGGCCTGACTGGCTGCTCTGACAGGGCTCTCCTGCTATTTCTTTTGTCCTAAAATCTTATCTGATGGGCCAACAGATGGTCTGTTTCATAAAGCCTGGTAGTCTCCTCCTCCTCCTCCTCCTCCTCCTCCTCCTCCTCCTCCTCCTCTTCCTCTTCCTCTTCTTTGGGGCTACTTTGTTCTTTCACGCAATATGAATGATGTTTGCTGTTGATGAATGTGGTTTTTCAAGGAGCACTAAGCAGTATCCTCCACCTCATCCTAGGGCTTCACATTGATTTCACGGTGCAACATTAGATTAGATTAGATTATGCTCAATAAACGTAAAGATTTATTACGCCAAACATGTTTTTATCTCAAATGAGTTAAATCATTTGAGATTGATCTTAATAAAGAAGTACCTAAATGTTATTCTAGTACTAAAGTTGCTTCATGCTTAAATATTGTGTTCTATCCCATTGCTTCGTGCTTCTTTAAAACAACCTAGGTCTACCACTGTGGTAACATCATGTTACATCACGTTATATAAATAACATGTTTTGCTTATGTCCCGTCGTCGAGCTCATTAGCTCTTAAATATGCTAATCTGTCCTCCTTCCCGTCCCCAGGGGAACGGGCTGCACCAGACGCCCCAATGGTGAGGATCTCCCTCAGACACCGTCCACCACCACGCCTCCCTCCGTCTCCTGGATTATTTTCCTTCATCTCGTTTGTCATTTTATAGATATATATATAGATATCTATATAGATATATATATAGATATAGATCTATATCTATATATCTATATATCTATACATATATCTATATAGATATATATAAAGCTAAGAGAATTGCGCTGCTCCTCCAGTCGGTGAGGCCCTGAGCTGGTTCTGAAAGGGATAAAAACCCTGGACCAGACCTCCCACCTCCACATCACATCAACATAACAAACCCAAAGAGGCCAACGCTTCGACTGATAAACCCCTCCGTCCGCCTCTGACCCCCAGTCAAGCCCCAGTGGCCTGTCAAAGCCAGGAAAGAATTGGCTATTGGCTTAGGGCAGACAACACTTATTATTATTATTATTATTATTATTATTATTACTATGATGATTGTGCTGCGGTCGCTGTTCAGCACCAACGGGCTCGGGATGATGACGGGTCTGCAGGCTGGATGAGGCATGCAGGTTGCTGACGGCCGCACAAAACACCAGGAGATGATAGTAGCCCTGCACTGGCCTGGTGCAAGTATACACACACACACACACACACACACACACACACACACACACACACACACACACACACACACACACACACACACACACACACACACACACCACACACACACACACACACACACACACACACACACACACACACACACCGTTGACATCACGTCAACCAACACACGCATCACATCAACGCACACACACACACATGCTGAGAATGCTGGTATGGCACACATTGGGTAGAGGTAGTAACATTAGTACATTAAAGGGACACACAGACAGACACAAACTCGTTGAGGAAATGAAGAAACACTTGACAATTAGTTTGGAATGTGTTTCCACATATTGTAGAAGAAGCCGCTCTGTAAATTAACCAGCATGTCGTTCATGATCAGGGTTGTTCATAGTTTCACGCATATCAGTTGTTAGTTAAGTTAAGTTTAATATTCAAGTGTAATTATTTTGTAATTCATTCTTAATGATTCTTGGAAGCTGGTCAGCATCAACATCCATATTTAAAGACCAAAGACTAATTTATATATATATATATATATATATATATATATTCATCTGAGCAAACCAGCTTGAGCCTTTTTTCGATTTAATAAGTGTTGCTTAGACGGCGTTATTACAACCTTTTTTTTTCTTTTTAAATTTAAATAAATATTGTTCTGAAAGATGTGAAACATCTATAAAGTATGTTGTCCTTTTTGTTGGTGGCAAATTCATGACCCCCACCCCCCCCCCCCCCCCCCCCTCCTCTCACTCTCTCTCTCACTCACACACACACACACACAGAAGTACCTGTTTTCACGCCGGAGGGGATTGACGTTGTCTATCAAATGAATGTTATTGTAATCTAATCATTAATGTTGGCCAATGAGTTGCTTTGTACAGTCTAGTTAAGTGTTAAGCCCGCTGTGGGGGCTGCATACATGACGCATACTTTAATGTATAATCCAATATGGAACAGAGAGAGAGAGAGAGAGAGAGAGAGAGAGAGAGAGAGAGAGAGAGAGAGAGAGAGAGAGAGAGAGAGAGAGAGAGAGAGAGAGAGAGAGAGAGAGAGAGAGAGAGAGAGGAGAGAGAGAGAGAGAGAGAGAGAGAGAGAGAGAGAGAGAGAGAGAGAGAGAGAGAGAGAGAGAGAGAGAGAGAGAGAGAGAGAGAGAGAGAGATGAGAGAGAGAGAGAGAGAGAGAGAGAGAGAGAGAGAGAGAGAGAGAGAGAGAGAGAGAGAGAGAGAGAGAGAGAGAGAGAGAGAGAGAGAGAGAGAGAGAGAGAGAGAGAGAGAGAGAGAGAGAGAGAGAGAGAGAGAGAGAGAGAGAGCGAGCGCGCGCGCGCATGGTCTGGTTCTTTATTTACCTAAGATAACGATCGCTGCGCGTACGTCAATACGCGTTTCCCATGTACTCCTGGTCATCGCATACCTCAACCTAGTAATCTAGTTTCTTCAGCAGAGAATAGGTGTGTGTGTGTGTGTTGTCAGCTCTCCCCTTTCCCTGCTGATATCGACAACCATTGATATAATGAACTGGCCCGAGGTGTGAGTGTTATGCACACACCTGTGTCTTTGTTTAAATGTGTTCATGTAAGCACAATGACCCCTCCCTCTTGCCGTACGTCTGGCTTGCTCATATTTCCCCCCCTCAGGTCATCCTTCTTCATGCTTGGTGAAGTAGGACACCGAGGTCTGTGCCGCATGGCCGACCGGTTGTGTGATTTACTCTCTCTCTCTCTCTCTCTCTCTCTCTCTCTCTCTCTCTCTCTCTCTCTCTCTCCCCCACCCTCACCCTTTCTGCTCCACCCTGATAACCTCCATCTCCCCCCACCTCCCCAACACAGATAAGGGCGTACGACGGGGTGCTGTTGTCTCTCACGCCTGCAAATCAGGCTTTGACACATGTGCTTCCTGTTAGTGTTTTATTGGCTGTATTTAGTGGCGTTCGTGCGACAGGGAGGAACGCACCGAGGTGACGCGGTAGTGTTATAATACTCCCCACGCCACAGTGTAATAGTAGCTGGGTAGCGTTATAATACTCCCACGCCACAGAGGTGATGCGGTAGTGTTATAATACTCCCCACGCCACAGAGGTGATGCGGTAGTGTTATAATACTCCCCACGCCACAGAGGTGATGCGGTAGTGTTATAATACTCCCCACGCCACAGAGGAACGCGGTAGTGTTATAATACTCCCCACGCCACAGAGGTGACGCGGTAGTGTTATAATACTCCCCACGCCACAGAGGTGACGCGGTAGTGTTATAATACTCCCCACGCCACAGAGGAACGCGGTAGTGTTATAATACTCCCCACGCCACAGTGTAATAGGAGCTGGGTTCGTTTTTTTTGGGTGTTTATTTAAATTTTTGGAATGTTCCAACAGGGGGAAAGGACAAAGTATACTGTGGTGATGTATGAGTATAGGCAGCATTCTTTACCCCCCCAGCGTGTGTGTGTGTGTGTGTGTGTGTGTGTGACATGTTTGTCTC
The DNA here is from genome assembly GCA_027704905.1 of Muraenolepis orangiensis. NCBI lineage: Eukaryota > Metazoa > Chordata > Actinopteri > Gadiformes > Muraenolepididae > Muraenolepis > Muraenolepis orangiensis. The sequence continues at coordinate 1,620,911 of CM051014.1, read as the reverse complement.
GACGGTTTAACCAACCGCAATGTCTCTCGTCTCCAGGGACCCGCGGGACTCACAAATTGTGTTCCTGGAGGGAATGCGTCAGGGTCACAGCTCGCTCTGTGTGCTCATTAGCATGTGCTGTTTCCTGTGGACGGAGGCAGGTACAGCGTGTTTGATGGGCAGGCTGTTTGTAGAACACACACACATAGACAGACAGACAGACACGCTCGTGCCTGATATGCAGATGAAGTCATGGGAGATGGCAGACCTTTTATCTGTTTTTGCTGTTGATATTTCATGACGCATTTTACAATAGCCTGCCTCATTTCACTGAGAAGTTCCTTCGGGATATTAATATTACTGGGCAGGTGTTCCCCAAGGGGACAATGAAGTAAATAGTATTGTATTGTATTGTATTGTATTGTATTTTCTTGGAAGCAGGTCTTGGATGCTAGTCTGGTGCATCATCAAGGGCAGCCCAAGGATGTTCAGACCTTCACAATGGGTCAAAGGTCGTATAGTCGTATTTTAGACAGTTTTTACATCTTATAAACAACTGTACATTACCATTATTACCATGCACTTTACTGCAACATTTGCACTCTGGTTAGATTAGATTAGATTACATTACATTAGATAGCACAGCGAAAATAATTAGGCATTTTACCAGAGTGCAAATGTTTCAGTAAAGTGCATGATAATATCTAACGTACAGTGGTTAAATAGGATGTTAGAACTGTCGACTAAAAAATGACTATTAGAAACAGGTATAAAATAACTTATAAAGTATGAGATTTGTGCAGGATAGCAATTATTTTTGCTGTGCTGTACTTGTGCTGTGCAATGACAATACATTTGAATATTATCTAATCTAATCTAATCTAATGAGAGGGTAGTAGTGTGCAGGTCACCCGCTGGTGACCTGCCGTGTGTCCGTGGTCCAGGTGTCTCCACCCCAGGCCCCTAGAACACCACCGGGTATCAGGGGATCAGTATACTATGAGACGTACCTGCTGTTGTTTTTAAAGCAAGCCAGCATGACACTCGTGAATTAAAACTATTAACTATCATTAAGTCACTTTGTCGTGGCACCCATCTAAAACAGAATCTGTGGAATCTTAATCTAAATATCCCAACCAAAGTGAAAAGGTGAGCGAGAACAGTGTGTGACGGTTTGAATTCACACCTACCCGAGCCCATGTGCAGTGTATCACAGAGAGGTTTAAGCTCCTCTATACGGCCTTTGAGGGAGCCTGTGGACCCGAGAGGCCTGTGGAGGACAGGACTGTGTGGACGTGTGCAGGAGGACCAGCGTGTTTCCAGCCAGGGGCCACGGAGCGGTCACCTACCGGAGGCCTCGTCCGTTTGAAGCTCACTAACCGGCACCAGGAGCTGTGTGGATTCTTTGACCCCCAAGTCGGCCAATATAACCAATGATTTACTAGCACACACACCGGCTTCCCTGCTTCCACCTGGCTTGTGAGTCAACAGAGAGTGGCCTGTTTCATTTAATGAGAATTTGCCAACTTACTTTCTGATATTATTTAATGAACAGCTAGGCTATCCACACAGAATGGCACAAGGGAAACTGGCCTTTGCTGTCCCATTCAGATATGCAGACTTCCAGTTTAATTTGATGCATTGACCCTCCATGTTTCCCAGACCATAAACCAAACGCTCTGCAGGTTCATCCTACCACTCACTGCTACACCTGTGAGAATTCTCATTCTCAACTCATCTGTTGTTAATTGCTGTTCCTTGTTGGCCTCGTTGTCTCCCAGATGGAAGCGTGTTCTGTGTGATGTCGTATCCTGATTGGCCCCAATCTTGATGTCAGTAGAAACGGACAATACCATTATTATTTAACTCTAATGCTGCCGAATTTTGGTGTTAAAAAACGACGTCTGAAAGTTACGCTTCCATGTTTTTCATTCCCCTACGTTTGAGATCGCCGCTTTTTGACTGAGTGTCTGTGATTTTCCTCAGGTCGGTTTGAGCGTGAGGAATTTATTTGAGTTGTCATATCGAGGCAGCTTTCAGGTCTGCCGCGCCGCCCCAGAAAACGACGTTGTTTTGGTGGAGGAGAACACTGGCTTCTTTGTGAGCTTGTGGACAAAGCGTGAGCTGTGTGTCAGCCGGAGACAGACACCTGATCACCACCGCTCCTCCTCCTCCTCCTTCTGGCTTCACAGAGGCTCCAATCTGAGCTGATCTTTGCCGTACTCAAGCAGTTAGTGATGATTCAATTAGGACTAATTAATGAGTTAATGGATGGTCCTGCTGCCACAGGTGGACTCAAATAAATACGTTTTAATATTGCACTTTGAGAATATTCAGTTTCAGATTCAGATTTTGTTTATTTGTCACATGTATAGGGTATATAGTGTAGAATGTACAGTGAAATGTTATTGCTCAGCTACAAAAATTACAAAATTATAAGAATTACATACATAGCAAAATATACATATTTACATAATTGCAATCTAATACCTAACCAGTTGAGTGGTGTAGCGTACGCCTTCAAAGGTTTCCAATGTGTGTGTGACTATTTTTGGCGTGGTGCTTCAGATCAAAATGCTGTACCTGATAGCTTCAGTGTGATGTGTGACCTGAAACCCACCAATAAAAAGCTCCCTTTACCAATTAGGAAGGTGTGTTGCCAAGGGCACAGAGGGGGCAGAGCCTTACTGTAGAATGCATGTACTGTACTGTACTGAACGTACACAAGACACACACACACGCACAAGACACACACACACAAGATACACACACACACACACACCATCATACGTTTTCATATCCGTGCAAAACTACAGTTCTGTGCTTTTGCAGGGAGAACACATTGACAGAAACCTGACCCAGACACAGATATCAGCAGGGGGCCTCGCCCAGAAGCTAAGCTACAGAAAGAGGACCCCCCCCCCCCCCCACCACACACACACACACACACACACACACACACACACCTCTGGCGTTGATGTTGTGTCCATAGCCACTAGGCAATGTGAATGATACATTTTCGCAGCTACTAAGACTACCATTTAAACTATTACTACTATTACTAATACTACTACTAATAATAATATAATTATTATCATAATAATAATCAGTAGAGAGCAAACCTCCGCCAAACCAAAAAGTCCCCTGGATCCGATGTGCACCAAGACCAGCAGTTCCTTGGCCTATCATTAATCCAACCACCGAGTTTTGTCGAATTCTGTACATAACTTGTTGAGTTATCTTGCTAACAAACAGACAAACAGACAAACAGACAGGGCGAAAACATAAACATAACCTCTGTCCCATCTTGGCCGAGGTGATTATAATAATACTATATAATACTACTATAATCGCAATAACAAACACAATCAATAATGCCACATAATACAAAAGGGTTCCTTTGTAAATCATAATTCCATAATTGCATAATGAAGAGGTGGAACGAAACCATCAGCGTGGGCGGTCATCCATTTGCGCCCGTGTTCCTGACAGTCACAGCTCTGATGGGGTGAGCCGGCCTCCCACAACCCTGTGTTGGTGTGTGGTGTGAAGGTTTGGCTACCAGACGACCCGTTGGTATGGCGACAAATCCTGTTCATCTTGTGGAAGAGGGGAAAGCTCCCTGCCCCTCCTGCCTCAATGGGGATGACAACAAACAAGAGAGTTGGATCCACACATTTCCTCTTTACTTGACTACTGGTCCATTTAAAAGGTCAAAGGCGTGAGTGTGTTAGTTCACATATGGCCTCTGTAGACATGAGGTCTGACCCTGTGGCCGATGCCCTGACTTCTTTGTTGTGTGGATTCATTTAGTCGCCCTGCCTTCTTTCAATGTCCACCTCCCCCGCATATTGTATTCCATATTAGCTTGACCTTGACAAGGCTTTATCCATAGCCAACCCATAATGGTCAATCCCCATACTTTTGTTTATTATATCCAACCTAAACCCTTTGATGTTTCTTTCTGTAGGATGGAAACGTTTCCCTCTACGACTCGTGTACCCGTTGCTTTATCAGGAGACGCTTGGTAGACGCTGCCAGTGTCATTTAACCAATTTAATGGTTCTATTTATTAAGCTTGTTAGTTATCTAGTTAGACAGTTATCTTGTTAGTTATCTAGTTAGATAGTAAATAACTTAGGTAGTGAGATAGCTAGTTAGTTATTTAGTAAGGTAGTTAGTGAGTTAGTTACTTAGTTGGTTAGTGAGATAGTTAGTTGGTTAGTAAGTTAGTGCTGGATCTCTGGTCCTGTTCTCGTAGCATTAGAAAGATAAGGTACCCCACCACACAACTGCTATCTCCGCGCCGTGCCAAGCACCTGCTGGGTTTCCATGGAGCCGGCGTGCAAACACTGAGGTCCGAGGGGACCTCAACCTCCAACACACTGCTGCTGCGTCCTGTGGCCTTTACCACGCCACACACACGTGAAGACTCAAGTGTACAAACACAAACACGCACACAGGCATATATACAGTATATATATTTATATATATATATATATAAATATATATACTGTATATATGCCTGTATATATATATGTATATATATGCCTGTATATGTATATATATGTATATATATATGTATGTATATATATGTATATGTATATATATATATGTATATGTATATATATATATGTATGTATATATATATATGTATGTATATGTATATATATATGTATGTATATATGTATATATAGTATATATATATATATACATATATATATATATATATATATGTATATATATATATATATATTCTGTATATATATATATATTCTGTATATATAAGAGAAGCATAGGCATAGTCACTACTGCATAAGTGGACTGGAAGCCAATTTAGAAGACAGATCTGCTTTAGTACTGATTGAGTGGTCCTGCGTTGCAGCCTAGCAACCTGAGGCTATGAACTCAAACGCTAGATCAGTGAATGTCTCCTCAATTAAAATATATATATAATTCCTCCAGGCAGTATTTTTCCTTGAGTTTTCAAGGACTGAAACAGTACAGTACACAGGATATACAGAAAGAAAAAAAGGATTTCATTACTAATGATTTTAGCGGCATCTGGTGGCCGGAGAAGGGAAATACAAGGCGCACGTAAGAGGGCAGTCCCTCTAACGATGTCGAGTCTTTTCATTGGTTGAGAGACAAACAGAAGCGGCCCAGGGATTGGACGAAGGTTTTGGTGTTTCAGCTAATCACCGTCCAGTTGTGGGTTGGCCTATGGCATTAGCTTCATAGGCTAAAAGCACGCGCACTTTGTCCTTCAAATACGAAACTAAACTTTCACATAAACCGTGTCAACCGGTCTATATGGTCACAGGTAACCAGGGGCGTGGTCTATATGGTCACAGGTAACCAGGGGCGTGGTCTATATGGTCACAGGTAACCAGGGGCGTGGTCTATATGGTCACAGGTAACCAGGGGCGTGGTCTATATGGTCACAGGTAACCAGGGGCGTGGTCTATATGGTCACAGGTAACCAGGGGCGTGGTCTATATGGTCACAGGTAACCAGGGGCGTGGTCTATATGGTCACAGGTAACCAGGGACGTATTAACTAATACGGGACTCCCTGGATTCTCTCAGTGTTGCCAGATGTTTTGAGTATGTTTTCCCATGAGTTGGGCTGGTTCAGAAACACGTATCACTGTTATAACTCACGGCACGCCAAAAATAAAATGTCTTTCAGACTGATAATCAATAAATGACAAAAATATAAATTATTCAAAAAAATATATATACCGTATATATTATAAAATATTTTGAAAATATTTTTTGATTCAATCTTTCTGTGCGGCCCGGAACCAAACGGCCCACGGACCGGTGGGAGGGCCACTGGGCTGGAGGAGAGAATCCTCTATTGGTCTCCTGTCCTCTCAGTGAGATGAGGTCCTCTCATTAACCCATCCTAGTATGAGGAGCAGTGGGTATCAGCTGTTATCTACAGGGGAGCAGGGGAGGGGCCGGTGCCTTGCTAAAGGACACCTCGGCAGTGCCCAGGTGTTTTGGGTACTTGAACCGGCGACCTTCCGGTTGACTTGGCTTCCCAAACCAAGTCCCAAGAGACTGAGCTCCTGCCCCCCCTTGTGTTGTACTGAGACTCATGGGACCAATGACACTTTAAATAAAAGCACCACATTCATGCATCAGCAATAATAGCATACTCAGCATCTAGTCTTTATTGTGATGGGACCATGTGACACTGACAGGCCTACATATAATACAGACTCAACTACAACTACTGAACTACAGAACTACTGAACTACAGAACTAAAGGACTACAGAACTACTGAACTACAGAACTACTGAACTACTGAACTACAGAACTAAAGGACTACAGAACTACAGAACTACTGAACTACTGAACTACTGAACTAAAGGACTACAGAACTACTGAACTACTGAACTACTGAACTAAGGACTACTGAACTACTGAACTACAGAACTACAGAACTATAGAACTATAGAACTACTGAACTAAAGGACTACAGAACTACAGAACTACAGAACTACTGAACTACAGAACTACACAGCTACTGAACTGCAGAGCTACTGAACTACAGAACTACAGAAATACAGCATTCATTTACTTTAAAACAACCAGCTATTGACAGAACAAGACCAAAAACTTACTAATTTAACTCCATATTTGATATTTAGTCAGTGATCAACACAGTAAAAGTAATTAGTAAAGTAGCTTTCATGGTTGTTATTATTATTATTCTAGTAATATTATAATGTGAATAATACAATTATTACTATATTACTATATTACTATATTACATATATATATATTAGATTAGATTAGATTAGCTGGTAGCTTTCTTGGCTAGGTTAGCTGGTAGCTCCCGGCAGGCCCAGGAGGGTCTTGGCTCCATTCTGCCACTCCAGAACGCTGTCCAGTGGAGACTGTCCTTCCTGTCAGGTCAGAGGTCAGAGGTCAGGTGAAGCAGACATAACCAGGTAGATAACATTGTTCAAATGTTCCCTTGTCCCCTAATCTTCGTAGAGTCAACACTATATATAGTACACAATATATATATACATATTCTATAGCGATGTTTCTTGTTTACCAACAATGACGTCATTTCCACGCATGCGCAGTTCTACGGTGGTCAGAGGTCCTTGTTGTTATTGGTTTGTTTGACCATGAAGTACGGCGTGCTGGACTGCTCTCTGAATACGTTAAAACACTCTTAATCAAGGCTTTAGTTCTGATATCTCTCTAAACTAACGGATGATAACGGTCGGGCTTCACTTCAGACCCGTACGCGTTAAAGGATGGCTAAATAACCGACTCTTTGGCCGGATGTGAGCTTCTGTGATATGTACACCTGGTCGATACGTTAGGGATCGACACGAAGGAGTCTCTCTCAAGGCTTTACAATCACTGGATCTGATCAGTTCTTCCTTAGTGGTCACGGTAAACTGCTATTTGACAGTTATTTCATGCTAAATGCATTTTATTATGAGTTTTCGAACGGTTCAATTCCAATAACTGAGATCATTCGTACCAAAACATTGAATAAAGAAAACTGTCATCAAAAGTTAATAAACTGAACATAGTCGTTACCCAATAAATACTGATCTCCATCATCCATCAGTCACTTAATTGTTATGTTTGACCGGTACAGTATCTTTATAGTAGGCCTTTAGCGTTTAGAAAACTACTATTACTTATAATACTGTGGTAGGGAATGGGGAGTAAGCATTCTATTGTACTTGTTGCACATGGACAATATAAATCTTGAATGACCCCAAGGTGTGACCCCAAGGTGTGACCCCAAGGCTTCCAGTTCTTTCTATGAATGTCATTTCTCCAGGCCTCTCGCTTTGCTCCTCCTTCTGGAATCCTCAGGAAACGTTTACTAGGACCCTTTTGAAACCATAAGTGTAACCAAGAACACAACACCTTGCTGGCGTTATGCCTACATAGTATAAAGTACTCTATATAGAGTTTTAAGTACTCTATATAGAGTATAAAGTACTCTATATAGAGTTGAAGTACTCTATACATACTCTATACTCTATACATACTCTATACATACTCTATACAGTACTCTATACATAGTATAAAGTACTCTATATACAGTATAAAGTACTCTATATATAGTATAAAGGACTCTATATAGAGTGTACTATATATATATTGTAGTGAGGTTAGAGGTTGTAGTGAGGTTAAAGGTTGTATAGAGGTTAGAGGTTGTAGTGAGGTTAGAGGTAAAAGGTTGTATAGAGGTTAGAGGTTGTAGTGAGGTTAGAGGTTGAAGCGAGGTTAGAGGTTGTAGTGAGATTAGAGGTTGTAGTGAGGTTAAAGGTTGTATAGAGGTTAGAGGTTGTAGTGAGGTTAGAGGTTAAAGGTTGTATAGAGGTTAGAGGTTGTAGTGAGGTTAGAGGTTGAAGCGAGGTTAGAGGTTGTAGTGAGAGGTCAGAGGTTGTAGTGAGGTGAGAGGTCAGAGGTCATGGTGAGGTGAGGGATTAGAGGTTGTAGTGAGGTGAGAGGTCAGAGGTCATGGTGAGGTGAGGGATTAGAGGTTGTAGTGAGGTGAGAGGTCAGAGGTCATGGTGAGGTGAGGGATTAGAGGTTGTAGTGAGGTCAGAGGTCATGGTGAGGGGAGGTCAGAGGTCATGGTGAGGTCAGGCTGCTCCACCTTGTTGAGGATCTTCTGGTCTGCCCCGTGCAGAAGCAGCAGCTCTATCATCTTAAACCTGTTGATCCTCACAGCGTCGTGGAGAGGACTGTCTCCTTCCTGGAACACACGGTACTGGGGGTGGGTGGGTCTATAAGTGTGTGTGTGTATCTATATGTGTGTGTGTGTGTGCGTGTGTGTGTATCTATATGTGTGTGTGTGTGTGTGTATCTATATGTGTGTGTGTGTGTGCGTGTGTGTGTATCTATATGTGTGTGTGTGTGTGTGTGTGTGTATCTATATGTGTGTGTGTGTGTGTGTGTGTGTGTGTGTGTGTGTGTGTGTATCTATATGTGTGTGTGTGTGTGTGTGTGTGTATATTAATGTGCATGTGTGTGTGTGTGTATATTAATGTGCGTGTGTGTGTGTGTGTATATTAATGTGCGTGTGTGTGTATATTAATGTGTGTGTGTGTGTGTGTATATTAATGTGTGTGTGTGTGTGTGTGTGTATATTAATGTGCATGTGTGTGTGTATATTAATGTGTGTGTGTGTGTGTGTGTGTATGTGTGTGTGTGTGTGTGTGTGTGTGTGTGTGTGTACCTTGTCTACTGCGTTGATCTGGGCTCCACAGTGAATCAAATACTCAACACAGTCGTAGTGACCAGTCCTCACCGACACATGGAGAGGAGTGCTGTCCAGCTACACACACACACACACAGACACACACACACACACACACACACACACACACACACACACGCACACGCACACACACAGACACACACGCACACAGACACACACACACACACACACACACACACACACACACACACACACACACACACACACACACGCACAGACATGCACACGTGCACACACACACACACACGCACACACACACACACACACACACACACACACACACATACACACATATACACACGCGCACACACACGCACACACACACACACACGCACACACATGCACACGCACAGACATGCACACGTGCACACACACACACACACACGCACACACACACACACACACACACACACGCACACACACACACACGCACACACACGCAGACATGCACACGCGCACACACACACACACACACACAGTTGAATTAATCTTAATCTTATCTATGAATTCAATCTAAAACTTCAATTTGCTACATTTATTTGAATGTAATCTACGAGTTTAATTGATCTAGTCTATTATCTGCATTGATCTAATCTATTATATGTGTTCATCTCATTTTTTATCTGTGTAAATTGAATCCATCATCTGTATTAATCCAATTATTAATAATGTTAATCTAATCTAGTATCTGTGTTAATCTAATCTAGTATCTGTGTTAATCTTATCCAGTATCGGTGTTTATGTAATCTAGTATCTGTATTAATCTAATCCAGTATCTGTATTAATCTAATCCAGTATCTGTGCTAATCTAATCCAGTATCTGTGTTAATCTAATCTAGTATCTGTGTTAATCTAATCCAATTGTGTTTACCTGGTCTTTATCGGAGGTAGCAGCTTGGTGGGCCAGGAGGATCTGCAGGACGGGGAGACAGCCCCCCTACAGGCTGCATGGACACATGACGAGCCCAGCTACACATGGGAGGAGAGGAGAGGAGACGAGGAGAGGGGAGGAGGAGAGGAGAGGAGGGGAGGAGAGGAGAGGAGAGGAGACAAGAGGAGATGAGACGAGGAGATGAGGAGAGGGGAGGAGGAAGAGGAGAGGAGGGGAGAGGAGGAGAGAGGAGAGGAGGGGAGGGGACAGGAGGAGAGAGAAGAGGAGAGGAGGGGAGAGGAGGGGACAGGAGGAGAGAGGAGAAGAGAGGAGGGGAGAGGAGGGGAGGGGAGAGGAGGAGAGGAGAGGAGACGAGGAGAGGGGAGGAGGAGAGGAGAGGAGGGGACAGGAGGAGAGAGGAGGGGACAGGAGGGGAGAGGAGGTGAGAGGAGGAAAGAGGAGAGGAGAGAGTATTTGAGAGGCTGCAGTTGCAGTAGTAGTTCTAACAGTACTAGTAGTCATAGTAAGGAGCACCTTGTCCTTGAGGTGGACGTCTGCCTTGGCCTCCAGCAGCCTCCTGACGACCTCTGGGTGACCCCGGGAGCAGGCCTTGTGGAGGCCGGTCCTCTGGAACTACAGGAGACCACTGACCTCTTAAATACTAAGACAACAACCGTGGGTCTCCGAGAGGTCGGCCTCCGAGAGGTCGGCCTCCGAGAGGTCGGCCTCCGAGAGGTCCACGGTCTCACTGTCCAAAATTAACTTTAATAAGTTTGTCTTTTCTGAATGGTGTCCATGTGGGACCATGCCTCTGTGGCTAGCCTTGCTAGCACTGTATGGCTAATGTTGCTAGCCCTCTGTGGCTACAGGTTGTTATCCTTAACAACGGCATAGCTAGTCTTGTAAGACATTTCTATGTGGTAAGCAGTGGCTAACGTTGCTAGCAGTGTATAGCTAGTCGTATAAGCAGTGCATGGCTAATGCAACTAGCCCTCTGGTGGCTAGCAGTGTATGGCTGATGTTTTTTTAGCCCTCTGTGGCTAGCCACTTTAGCATTGTGCGGCCGGTGTTGCTAGCGATGTGTAACTAGCGGTGTCTGGCTAGCCTTGTTAGCATTGCATGGTAACCCACGTTGTCCTGAGCGTTGATGTCTCCTCCGTCCTCCAGGAACTTGTTGATGACAGGAAGTTGGTTCTGTTCACAGGCCTTGAAGAAGTCCTCCTCATCCACATAGTAGGGCTGGGGAGAGAGGGAGGGATCTAGAACCACCTTCAGAGCTGCTAGCTGTAGTTCTAGAACCACCTTGGAGGTCAGAGGTCAGAGGTCCTACCAGTTGTAGTGGAGCAGAAGGGGCGGGGCTGCAGACGGGAGCCTTCCTCTCCCTCTTCCTCTTCCTCAGCAGCAGGATGTTGTTGAGGTCGTCTAGGGTCTCCAGGACGAGCTTCCCCGTCTTGTCAGTCTGCAGGGAGTCCACACCATGACCTTTGACCTTTAACTATCAGCTC
>CM051014.1:1564279-1606779 GCA_027704905.1 Muraenolepis orangiensis | reverse complement strand
TAGATAGATAGATAGATAGATAGATAGATAGATAGATAGATAGATAGATAGATAGAGTGATAGATAGATAGAGTGATAGATAGATAGATAGATAGATAGATAGATAGATAGATAGATAGATAGATAGATAGATAGATAGATAGATAGATAGATAGATAGAGTGATTGCTATATATATAGATAGCAACAGGTGTGTGTGTCTATATTGATGACACTATATAGTTGACTAATCTGGTTTCAGAAGTCGGAGGTCAGATAGTTTAATGAGGTTAAAGTTTGTTAGCAGCACAGAGACACTCAGTCACCTTCACACACCCTCTCTCTCCCTCTCTCCCTCTCTCTCTCTCTCTCTCTCTCTCTCTCTCTCTCTCTCTCTCTCTCTCTCTCTCTCTCTCTCTCTCTCTCTCTCTCTCTCTCTCTCTCTCTCTCTCTCTCTCTCTGTGTCAGCAGACAGCTGCCAGTCTGACCTCAGTTAAATACAAATAGAACTCACTACCTGAAACACACTCCTCTGCTTACCGAAAACACCCCATCTTCATCACCCCGGCCCCCGTCCTCCTCCTCCTCCTCCAGCTCCTCCCACAGTGAGCCCAGATCTGACCTGCCAGAACACACCAGATTAAACTTGATTATCCTGGATAAAACCAGATTAAACTATATTATCGTAGATTAAACCAGATTCAACCAGATTAAAGAAGATTAAACCAGATCATACCAGATTCAAATAGATTTAACTAGATCAAACCAGAATAAACAACATAATCCTAGATTCAACTAGATTCAACCAGATCACACCAGATTAACATAAATAAAACCAGACCACTCCATATTATACCAGATTAAACAAGATTAAACTAGGTCACACCAGATTAAACAACATTAAACCAAACCAAAAACAATCAAACCAGATTAAGTTAACATAATGTTTCCTGTTATGATCTTTATTATTTCACATTTGTAAAATCCCAAACTTCAAGATCACTTCAAGACACATTTTGTAAATATTTCTCCATTGCAATAGAATGGATTTGATCAAACATACACATTTCAGAAGAGACCTTACCTTTGGGTGTCCATCCTGACCCTGAGAAAAAATATACTGAATGGTGGACTGTCTCTCTCTCTCTCTCTCTCTCTCTCTCTGTGTGTGTGTGTGTGTGTGTGTGTGTGTGTGTGTGTGTGTGTGTGTGTGTGTGTGTGTGTGTGTGTGTGTGTGTGTGTGTGTGTGTGTGTGTGTGTGTGTCTCTCTCTCTGTGTGTGTGTGTGTCTCTCTCTCTCTCTCTCTCTCTCTCTCTCTCTCTGTGTGTGTGTGTGTGTCTCTCTCTCTCTCTGTGTGTCTCTCTCTGTGTGTGTGTGTGTGTGTGTCTCTCTCTCTCTCTCTCTCTGTCTCTCTCTCTGTGTGTGTGTGTCTCTCTCTCTCTCTCTCTCTCTCTCTCTCTCTCTCTCTCTCTCTCTCTCTCTCTCTCTCTCTCTCTCTCTCTCTCTCTCTCTCTCTCTCTCTCTCTCTCTCTCTCTCTCTCTCTCTCGACCTACCCACCTCTCTGTCTTTCTCAAGTCATTTAAATTCTAAATTACTTTATTGGTATAGAAAATAAACTTTGACAAAGCACTTTAAGAAAGGGTTAAAAACTACATCAACATTTAAATATAGAAATACAACAAAACACAACAGACACAAGTTAGATGTGGATGTATAAAAAGGTCAAACATAGGATACATCATTTAAATAATGTCAAGACAGATCCATCTTTAGAACAGAGGGCGGGGCTTAGAGGGAGAGGGGGCGGGACTTAGAGGGTGAGGGGCGGGGCTTCTGAAGGGGGCTGTCTCCTTTTGGAGATGCATTGTTTGGATATTGCGTTGCCCGTCTTCTCTAGTCGTGTGACGGTTGTTCTGCTTCTTGTTCTTCAGGGGGGTTATCAGTATTATTGTTTTGTGCTACAGAGTAAAAATGGTTGAAATAAAACAGAATAAAGCAGCGATGTTTACACCAGGCATGGCAACCAGTGGGGGTTTAAAAATCGAGTGAAAAGCTATTCTAAAAAGATGTGTTTTTAGGTATTTTTTAAAAACATCCACAGTCTGTGGTGTCCTCAGCTGGTTTGGGAGGGCGTCCCACAGTCTGTGGTGTCCTCAGCTGGTTTGGGAGGGCGTCCCACAGTCTGTGGTGTCCTCAGCTGGTTTGGGAGGGCGTCCCACAGTCTGTGGTGTCCTCAGCTGGTTTGGGAGGGCGTCCCACAGTCTGTGGTGTCCTCAGCTGGTTTGGGAGGGCGTCCCTGGATGAACTGACGTTTCTGGGCTGTATGTAACGGAACTCGTGGACCCCTCACGGCCGGTCGGCCCGCCAGCTCTCGTACATATCGGAGTGCACCACGGACATCGCCGGCAAGTCCAACCTGGTCCATGACTTTCTTTCCAGAGCGGTGGTCGGGGCCGTGCAGCTGGGGCTCGAGTACTTCCGTATGAGCGCAGATCAGGCCTCTGACCACGGGGTCCGAGCCCTGAAGACTAGACACTGGATTGCGCCTGGAGGAGGTCGCTCCAGGCCGGTCGGTCGGTGACTCTGTGGGAGATCTCCCCCGGGAGCCTCGGCCACGAGTCCCTGCCGTCTGGCCACGGTTTTCGAGCGGTGCACAATGTTTTCCTCCCCGGCAAGATAGTATAGTTGGTTTCTCTAAAGTTTGTGTGGCACAGGCTTCACTCTTCACCTTCCTCCTCACGATGGTGGACAGGATGAGCTGTTGGCCCGAAGCCATGCCCCTCTCCTCGAGGGCCATGCCCCTCTCCTCGAGGGGCATGGCCTCGAGGGCCTCGTCTGACACGGCCGAGCATTCATCAGCACGTGGGTCGCGCTCACGGTCCCCCCCGGAGCGGGGGTCTGGGGTGGGTGAATCCCGGGGGTCTGGGGTGGGTGAATCCCGGGGGTCTGGGGTGGGTGAATCCCGGGGGTCTTTGCGTGGGTTAGGCTCCCTGTTTTCCGGTGTGGACCGGTTGCTGCTCCGTGTTCTGTGTTATGAAGCAATGTATTAAACATACAACATTAGCTTTCCATACACGCCCTTCTATTTAGCTTACTTTAGTTTTTAAAATAATGTATATTTTTCAATAGTTTGCTAAACAATTTTGTTGTACTTTGTTGTACGACGATAAACACATTTTGATTGGACCATCAGTGATATATTGCCGTTCCCTTCTTTCGACAAATGTACTTATTATTTAAGGAAAGGATTCTCTACAAGATATATGTACACATCTGGGGTGGGATGAGGCTGTTAGTGAGGTGCGTGGTGCTTTCTATGGATCAAAGGGGCACTAAACGTTGTGTTTGGTCACTATGGAGACGGGCTGAACCCTTATGCTGTAAGGGTTCAATACTGAGAGCTGGAATTAATGCTCTGCATAATCTAACTCCTAGCTCCTTTGTTTTACAGAGCCAGTAGTCCTTACATGTTTAAGTTAATCAGATTAAATCATTATTGTTGTTGTTGTTACTAAAGATTAACTTCATTTTAGTAGCAATGTGGAAAACTAATTACCAATATGTGGACGATGTGAATATTGTTTAGAATAGGCATAATGCCTTTTTTGTAATGCAAGTTTAATAGCAGCATTAAACCACATTGACAAAAAACTAAACTAAAACGTCAAACCACATAGGATATTATAAAATACAATTTGTGTAACTTTTATTGAACACAGATTAAAACATTCTCAGAATACATCGTGTCCAAACCATTTAGAAAGCATGTTGTGAAACCAGTCCTGCCTCACAGACTCTAAACTCTGACCCTAAACCCTGACCCTGACTCCTGACCCTAAACCTGAACCCTCTGGAGCTTAAGGAAAAGTGCTTGAGATGAAGCCATGGGAGGGATCCCTCCTTCCAGGGGAGGGACCCCTCCTTCCAGGGGAGGGATCCCTCCTTCCATGGGAGGGACCCCTCCTTCCATGGGAGGGATCCCTCCTTCCAGGGGAGGGACCTCTCCTTCCAGGGGGATGAGTAGAGAATAGGGAAGTTGTGTGTCAGCACATCTGGTGACAAGAGCCTTTTGAACACAACATGTGGAGACACCAAGCTGTGGAGGAGATGAATCCTCCAGCGACTCCAGCTGGGATGAGGCTTTGTTCATTGCTAAAATAAATGTTCAGTTTAGGATAATGGGTTTATACACAATGTTACGTCCCTGGTCCTGGAGGCGTGTGGGTTTTCCTGTCGGGCTGTGTTGTGTTGTGTTGTCGTCAAGTTTGCTGACGACACGACAGTGATGGGCCTGATCGCCAGCAACGACAAGACAGCCTACAGGGAGGAGGTCGGATCGCTGGAGCAGTGGAGGAGAACAGCCTCGCCCTCAACGTCAAGAAGACCAAGGAGCTGATCGTGGACTTCAGGAGGCAGAGGGGAGAGCACGGCCCTATCTCCATCGACGGTGTTGCAGTAGAGAGGGTCAGCAGCTTCAAGTTCCTCTCGGCGTGTACATCTCCGAGGAACTCACATGGTCCATGCACACCACACACGTGGTGAAAAGGGCCCAACAACGCCTGTATTTCCTCAGGCGTCTGAGGAAATTCAGCATGGGCCCCCGCATCCTGAGAACATTCTATAACGGCACCATCGAGAGTGTTCTTACAGGGTGGATCACCGCCTGGTACGGGAACTGCACCGCACTCGAGTGCAGAGCGCTTCAAAGGGTGGTGGGACGGCCCAGTATATCGTTGGAGGTGAGCTCCCCTCCCTCCTGGATATATACAACCAGCGGTGCGTGGCCAAGGCCAAACGAATCATAAAAGACAATGCCCACCCCAGCCACCAACTGTACTCACTGTTACCGTCAGGCAGGCGATACCGCAGTATCAAGTGGTATCAAATAGACTCAGAGACAGCTTCCACAGGCAGGCCATCAGGCTGCTGAACAAGGGCGTATTGCATATAACAATGTATATTTTATTACATTGATTTATATATACATATTGCTCTTTTTCTGTGCCGATATATTGCATTTCATAAATTGCATGTTTATTTTTATTTTTTAACTTATTTTATTATATTTCATCTTATAACTGCTGTCTGTCGTCGGGTATTGCACATAAGATTTTCACTCACTGCTTTATACTTGTGTAAACTGTGAAGTGACAATAAACTTGACTTGAACTCCTCAATAGAAGGCTCACTATAAAGCGCCACTATGACAAGTCCAGTCGTCCACTACAGTCTTTGGCAGAGGGACAAATGGTCCGAATGCAGACCCCAAAGGATACCACCAGCTTGGGACTGTGAAGGGAATGAGCAAGGAGCCACGCTCCTACGTCGTCCAGTCCAACGGGAAGACCTACAGGAGGAATCGCCGCCACATCATTCCTGTGGCAGAGCGGCCGCCATCACAGCTCCACCCAGACTCCCAGAACACTGACCCTCCACGATGAACACTGACCCTCCACGATGGACAGTGTCCCCCCCCACCACAAACACCAGAGAACACTGACCCTCCACGATGGACAGTGTCCCATCGAGCCCCTCCAACGCATCCAGAACGCAGCAGCACGCCTGGTATTCAACCTACCGAAATTCTCCCACGTGACCCCTCTCTTCCGCGATCTCCACTGGCTTCCGGTAAATGCTCGCATCAAATTCAAGACTCTGGTGCTGACCTTTAGTCAATGGAACTGCCCCGGCCTACCTCCAGGCGTTGGTCAAACCCTACATCCCAGCCAGAGCGCTCCGCTCAACTTCTGCCAGGCGACTTGTTCGACCTTCACTAATGTCAACCAAACATCGCTCGTCCAAGACCCAGCTCTTCACGGCTCTGGCTCCACAGTGGTGGAATGAACTCCCGTCTCATGTCAGGACGGCAGAGTCCCTCGCCAGCTTCCGCAAGAGACTCAAGACCCACCTGTTCAGAGTCCACCTGGACTCTCCTTGAACCCTCCTTCTCCTTTGTGAAACCCCTAAACTTGCTTAAGTCCTGACATTAATAGCTCTTAGCATGTTGTATATGTTAGCAAGTGTATGTCCTTAATGTTGTTAACACGCTCTTATCACAGCTACTTAAGCAGGTGACCTAGCAGTACGAAATTGTGTTATTCATCTTGTCAATATGAATACTTGTGAACTGCTGTATTTATATGTTTGCGTACCCCAGTGCTATGCTATTGTCTGCTTCAACTAATGTACACCTTGTAAGTCGCTTTGGATAAAAGCGTCTGCCAAATGCCCTAAATGTAAATGTAAATGTAAATGTCCCCCCCCACCACAAACACCAGAGAACACTGACCCTCCACGATGGACAGTGTCCCCCCCCCACCACAAACACCAGAAAACACTGACCCTCCACAATGGACAGTGTCCCCCCCACCACAAACACCAGAGAACACTGACCCTCCACGATGGACAGTGTCCCCCCCACCACAAACACCAGAGAACACTGACCCTCCACGATGGACAGTGTCCCCCCCCCACCACAAACACCAGAGAACACTGACCCTCCACGATGGACAGTGTCCCCCCCCCACCACAAACACCAGAGAACACTGACCCTCCACGATGGACAGTGTCCCCCCCCCACCACAAACACCAGAGAACACTGACCCTCCACGATGGACAGTGTCGTCCCCCCACCACAAACACCAGAGAACACTGACCCTCCACGATGGACAGTGTCCCCCCCACCACAAACACCAGAGAACACTGACCCTCCACGATGGACAGTGTCCCCCCCCCACCACAAACACCAGAGAACACTGACCCTCCACGATGGACAGTGTCCCCCCCCACCACAAACACCAGAGAACACTGACCCTCCACGATGGACAGTGTCCCCCCCACCACAAACACCAGAGAACACTGACCCTCCACGATGGACAGTGTCCCCCCCCCACCACAAACACCAGAGAACACTGACCCTCCACGATGGACAGTGTCCTATCTAATACACAAACATTTAGATTTACTACACAACAATTCATATACATTTCCCCTTTACCCAAACAAATGGTTTTCCTTTAATAAACATGCGTTTTACCTTCTTAAAACTCAGTTAAAACACTGGACCCATGTGTTGCCAGTCCGTCCCTCTTGCTCTTCAGCTCAAAGCACAACACTGGACTGAGGACTGTGAAGCCAGAGGACGCTGGACTAGATGTTAAAGATGGAAAAACGGTGCGTCAAGCTATAAAAGATAAATAGTTAGAACTGCTTACCGCCTACGTCTTTCACCGCCGGCACCACAAACCGAGGAACACAGTTCAACCTGCGTTAGCCGGGCGAAGTCATTTAAATACACAGTGTATAAATACACAGAGGGTCCCTCAACTTGGACCCTACTACAACCCTACTACACCTACTACAAATACTTTGTATCATTACATATTTTCTCCGCACTAGTCCAATTACTCTTTCAACATGTATTCTTACATCGGTCATTTTACGGGTTTCCTCTACCTCCTTAGCACTTAACTGTTTTTTACCCCTAGTAAATGCTGGTATATATAACTTAGCTTGGTGTATCCCTACACTATCTGCTATATCAAAACCCCTATCTGCAAGTACATCACCACCAGGTATGAGTGTATAAATACACAGAGGGTGAGTCATTTAAATACACAGAGGATGAGTCATTTAAATACACAGAGGGTGAGTCATTTAAATACACAGAGGGTGAGTCATTTAAATACACAGAGGGTGAGTCATTTAAATACACAGAGGGTGAGTCATTTAAATACACAGAGGGTGAGTCATTTAAATACACAGAGGGTGAGTCATTTAAATACACAGAGGGTGAGTCATTAGTCACCTGTCTTTGGCCCATCACGTGAACCAGGAGCCGTCAGGTAACCCACTCCCACACGTCACATCCAGAAAAAGTGTTTTTATAGATAACAAGTTTATTAAACATATTTAACTAACATTGGAAAATGATTACGTTGTTTGTAGTGACCCAAACTCCGATGTCTTCTAAGCTCCTTTAGTTGGCCACATAGGAGGCCAACAGGTCAACAGGTCAAACAACAGGTCAAAGACATCAATCTAATGGTCGTTGTGAGTTTATTGCAAAAAATGAAAAGAATATACGACAACATAATGAACATCAATCCTTCAACTGTGGCAGCAGATTCTAATAGTCTGTCCAAGCCGAAGTTGCGGCTGAGGCTGAGGTTGAGGTTGAGGCTGAGGTTGAGGCTGAGGTTGAGGTTGAGGCTGAGGTTGAGGCTGAGGTTGAGGCTGAGGTTGAGGTTGCGGCTGAGGTTGAGGCTGAGGTTGCGGCTGAGGTTGAGGCTGAGGCTGAGGTGAGGCTGAGGTTGAGGCTGAGGTGAGGCTGAGGTTCATTCCGGTAGCGCTGCTGCCTGGTAGCGCTTGCCGCGTCACACCCCGTACCTCCAACTTAAACCTTAAGCCCCGCCCTCCCCACCTGAGGAAGGCGGGGCTCTTGCTGAAAGAGAAAAGGTATAAATAAACCTTGCAAATAAATCAACAATAGAAACAAAAATAAACTTAAATAAACTTACAGCGTTGTTTTACTTTGGTAAAGTTTCCCTGCACAAATCACTTATTGACATAATTACATATGCAAAACAACAATTCAGTTGAATGGGATTATTGAGTCAGATTAATATCAACACACCTCAACTATCTGGTCAATTGGGGCCATTGATTCCCCAGCTTTAACCGTGAGTAAATGCTCCTGAACCCTGTGGCGTAACCCCTGTTAGATATGGAACATGTTGTGATGTTTGTAGACCATGCTCTGGCCATTAAGCTAGATGGCCTTTCTACAAATATCTCAAAGCAATTAATTATGACTGCAACTTTATTTCCAAAGTTTGAACACAGAGGGCGTGGTCCTCCTGAGTCACATTCCATTCCAGTCATTTAGCAGACTCTTTTATCCAAAGCGACTTACAGTAGTGTGTTTCAACAAAGGAAGGTAAGAGAACAACTCGTCACCAGAAGTCTAAAGTGCATTTAATTTCTAACAAGTCTCCCAGAACTGAACCACTGCTCAGGTAGAAGTACAATAAGTTGGCAAACAATATATAACAATATCTACCTATCTATAATATGTAATACTACTTAGATAATCGACTTAGCACCAAGGTCTTGAACTGGATGCGAGCAGCTACAGGTAGCCAGTGTAGAGTCCGAAGGAGGGTAGATGTGTGGGAGAACTTGGGGCGGTTGAACACCAGGCGAGCTGCAGCTTTCTGAATGAGCTCCAGGGGCCCGATGGAAAATGCCGGGGCGCCAGCAAGGAGGGAGTTGCAGTAGTCCAGCCGGGAGATGACTAGAGCCTGGATGAGCACCTGCGCAGCCTTTTCAGTGAGAAAAGGCCGAATCCTCCTGATGTTGTAGAGGAGGAATCTGCAGGAGCGTGTCACTGATGCAATGTGAGAACGACAGTTGGTCACCCAGATTCCTTGCGGTCCGAGTAGGTGTCACCACAGCATCATCAATGGTGACAGCCAGGTCTCTGTGAGGACAGCCCTTTGCCTTTGTCTTGTCTAGGTTGAGCTTTAGGTGGTGCATCGACATCCACTTTGAGATGTCTGCTAAGCACGCGGCAATGCGTGTTTCTACTTGCGTGTTTGAGGGGGGAAACGACAAGACCAGTTGGGTGTCGTCAGCATAGCAGTGGTAGGATGAGTCATGGGAGTGGATAACAGGACCAAGGGACGTTGTGTAGAGGGGGGGGCGGCAGTCTAGCTCAGGAGGTAGAGCGGTCGCCTCACAACCGGAAGGTTGCTGGTTCGATCCCCGGCTCCTCCTAGCAAAAACTGTCGAGGTGTCCTTGAGGAAGACCCTAACCCTAACTGCTCCCCGGGCGCTGTATGAATAGCTGCCCACTGCTCCTAATACTAGGATGGGTTAAATGCAGAGAACACGTTTCACTGTATGTCTTCATGTATGTGACCAATAAAGAGGATTCAATCCTCACAATTTGTTGTTGATTTGTTGTTGTAGAGGGAGAAGAGAAGAGGACCCAGGACCGATCCTTGTGGAACCCCAATAGTCAGTTTGCGTGGTTCTGACACAGACTCCTAGTGCTACCTGGTAGGAGACAGGTCCAGGAGTATCAGGACCGAGGAGAGTTATTTCGGTCTAGCAACATGGAGCGACTCCGTCACTGCCAGGGCATTTATGTCAGGTGACCCGCCTTAAAACCAGATTGGTGGTACCAAGAGGCAGTTCTGGTGGAGGTCAAGTCAAGTCAAGTTTATTGTCACTTCACAGTTTAAAAGTATAAAGCAGTGATGTGAAAATCTTATGTGCAATACCCGACGACAGACAGCAGTTATAAAAATAAGATAAAAATAGAATAAAAATAGAATAAAAATAGAATAATAAAAATGCAATTTATAAAATGCAAAATATCGGCACAGAAAAGAGCAATATGTATATATAAATCAATGTAATAAAATATACATTGTTATATGCTATACGCCCTTGTTCAGCAGCCTGATGGCCTGACTGTGGAAGCTGTCTCTGAGTCTATTTGTACGGCACTTGATACTGAGGTATCGCCTGCCTGACGGTAACAGTGAGTACAGTTCGTGGCTGGGGTGGGCAATGTCTTTTATGATGCGTTTGGCCTTGGCCACGCACCACTGATTGTATATATCCGGGAGGGAGGGGAGCTCACCTCCAACGATATACTGGGCCGTCCCACCACCCTTTGAAACGCTCTGCGCTCGAGTGCGGTGCAGTTCCCGTACCAGGCGGTGATACACCCTGTAAGAACACTCTCGATGGTGCCGTTATAGAATGTTCTCAGGATGCGGGGGCCCATGCTGAATTTCTTCAGATGCCTGAGGAAATACAGGCGTTGTTGGGCCCTTTTCACCACGTGTGTGGTGTGCGTGGACCCGGAGATGTGAGGTCCTCGGAGATGTGCACGCCGAGGAACGTGAAGCTGCTGACCCTCTCTACTACAACACCGTCAATGGAGATAGGGCTGTGCTCTCCCCTCTGCTTCCTGAAGTCCACGATCAGCCCCTTGGTCTTCTTGACGTTGAGGGCGAGGCTGTTCTCCTGGCACCACTGCTCCAGCGATCCAACCTCCTCCCTGTAGGCTGTCTCGTCGTCGCTGGCGATCAGGCCCATCACTGTCGTGTCGTCAGCAAACTTGACGATGACGTTGGAGCTGTGCATAGCCATGCAGTCGTGGGTGTAGAGGGAGTAGAGGAGAGGGCTCAGCACGCATCCCTGGGGGGCTCCCGTGTTGAGGGTCAGTGGCTCTGAGGTGGTGCTGCCCATACTCACCACCTGACGGCGGTCCGACAGGAGGTCCAGTATCCAGCTGCACGTGGATGGGGGCACGCCTAGACCTCTAAGCTTGGTGTCGAGCTTGGCAGAAACTATCGTGTTGAACGCTGAGCTGTAGTCCACAAACAGCATTCGCACATAACAGTTCTTTCCCTACAGGTGGGAAAGGGCAGTGTGGAGGGCCATGGCAATTGCGTCGTCCGTGGATCTATTTTGACGATATGCAAATTGCCATGGGTCCAGCGTGGCAGGTAACACGGAGCAAATAAAGTCCTTGACCAACCTCTCGAAGCATTTGCTGACAATCGAGGTGAGGGCTACAGGTCTATAGTCATTCAGGCATGTTACCTTGGGTTGTTTAGGGACAGGCATGATGGTGGACATCTTGAAGACCGCGGGGACAACAGCCTGGGACAGGGAGAGGTTGAAGATGTCTGCAAAGACTCCTGCCAACTGGTCTGCGCATGCTCTGAGGACGGGGCCGGGGATGTCGTCGGGGCCTGCCGCCTTATGGATGTTCAGCCGCTTGAAGGTGCGGCATACATCCGCCTCCGAGATGCTCAGCAAGCTGGTCTCCTCAGGCGGCGCTGTCTTCGGCGGGCTGCCGTTTACGTCGAACCGAGCAAAAAAAGTATTTAGCTCTCCTGGGAGGGAGGTAGAGGAGTTCTCTAGACAACTGGTTCTCCCTCGGAAGTTCGTTATCATCTGCAGCCCCTGCCACATACCCCTCGCGTCGTGGCTCTTGAATTTATCCTCTACTCTGTCCTTATACTCCCGCTTGGCAGTGACGATGGTCTTACGGAGGTCGTAACGGGCTCTCGTATATTCCTCCGTATTCCCGGAGCCAAAGGCGGCGTTACGCATGTGTAGGGCAGCGCGAACATCGCCGTTAATCCACGGTTTCTGGTTGGGATATATCCGAACCGACTTGGTCGGAACAACGTCATCTATGCACTTCTTGATGAACCCGGTGACCGACGACGCGTACTCGTTGATGTTATTGTCCGAGGCGACCAAGGCGATCAAAACAATCCTGCAGCATAGAGTCCGATTGGTCCGACCAGCATTGGACCTCCCTCACAGCGATCGGTTGCTGCTTCAGTCTCTGCCTATAGGCGGGGAGTAGCTGGATAGAGCGGTGGTCTGATTTGCCGAACGGGAAAAAGTATTAAACCGTTTTTTAGGGTTAGATGCTGCGCTTTGAATTTTGGAACAGTAAAATGCATCTTTGGCGGATAAAAGCGACAAGGAGAAGTTTGACAGGAGCCCTTGAAGATGGGTTTTTCCTTTCTTCCACTTGCACTCTCTGTACCCACTGAGTCCGACAACCAGGGGGCCGGTGGAGTCGGACGTGCAGACCTGGAGGTGAGGGGACAGAGAGTGTCCAGAGAGGAGGACAGGGTAGAGAGAAGAAGGTCAGTGGCAATATCAGGGATAGAACAGAGAAAGAATCAGGAGGAGGGAGGGCAGAGAGAACAGAAGAGGAGAGATCGGCAGGGGTGAGTGTGCGCAGATGGTGACGGGACGTCACCATCTGGGTAGGGGGAGAGTGGCAGGGGGTGGAAGGGAGGAAGAGGGAGAAGGACATGAAGAAGTGATCGGATAGATGGAGAGGAGTAACTGAAAGGTTTACTGTATCGCAGTGTCTGGTGAAGATGAGGTCCAGCTGGTTGCTGGCCTTGTGGGTCGGAGGAGACGGGCAGCGGGAAAGGTCAAAGGAGGCGAGGAAGGAGAGAAGAGCTTGACTGGAAAACAAACAAGTTCTTCACGCTCTGGCCCCAGGATTAGAAAACGCATCCTAATTTGCATGGCATTAATCCTTAAAAATCCTTCATCTTAACCTCATTACAACAAGAAAAATTTGACACGGCATTAGTGTGAGTAGACTTGATATAAGGTGACACAAGTCTGAAAACATGCATCAACATAAGAACTTTTGTTAAGCCAGTATAAAAACCCTTCTTCTGTTATCTTGGTATCTAACAGCTCTTATTTTAGGTCTGCTAGTTAACGTTAACCAGAGATGTCTTTAGACTCCATGTCATGCCACCAGTCGGTTTGGCATCCAGCCTCAGCCATGAGGATAGTTTCAGTTTGGCTGGTTTTGTTGTTCTCACACTCGCCTATTTCAATGAAGAGGAAGTTCAAATTAGAATAATAAGAAATAAAACATTTTGATATGCTAAAAAGACTGTAGATTTTGTTTGGTTTGCTTTTGTTGATATGAACTGTACTAACATGGACACGATGGCATTTCCTCTTCAGATTGAACTTCCTCCATGTGTCTGTCCAAAGCCTCCACTGCTTCACTAACTTCCTTTCCTTGTCCTATTAACAACCCGATCATTTCTATTAACAACCCGATCATTTCTATTAACAACCCGATCATTTCTATTAACAACCCGATCATTTCTATTAACAACCCGATCATTTCTATTAACAACCCGATCATTTCTATTAGCAGCTGATCATGGATGTTAATCCTTGCTGAAACATGCCCCATGTTTTGAGTAGGCGTCAGGATGGTTTCTGTCATACAACCTCACTGGCGCTCCTAAATGATAAAACACAATGAGTTAACTCTTGAATTATTGTTTAATAATTTGCAAGAACAAAAAATATAGATGACCTGAGATGAAATGATAGCTACAAACACGGGTAGACTTGATTTTCTCCTCCGTTAGATCGTGTTTTGGTCTGCCGATGTTATTAAGCCATGATCGCCTTCTTTCAGTACTGAGGGCCAGAGTTTTCTCCCCTTGATTTTGGATTATAGTAAATAATAAAAAACTTGAATTGGCCACTTTCCCGAGTGCTATTGTGGCCACAAGTGTACACTGCGCAAAGACATGGCATGACTGGTAGAGCGTAAACAAAGCATTTTAACCGGCTGACTAATAGTGAGTCTGTAGCTGATAGCAGATTGTGTACCCGCCAACATGGCTGACTTCCAGTTCACTTGCAAGTCAAGAATTGTATGTGTACTGGAATGCTCAAGTATACATGGGCCCCTCCCCCTTTAACCATTCCATCAAAACACACACACACGCCAGGCAGAACCATAGCCACGCCCACATGTCTTACTCTATGCCAGGCAGAACCATAGCCACGCCCACATGTCTTACTCTATGCCAGGCAGAACCATAGCCACGCCCACCAGAGGGTTTTAGGACCAGACATTCATATGAATCAGTTTGTATATCGTCAACAGCCTCATTAAAACTACTACTTTCACCCACCAAAAAGACTACTTTGGAATTGTTTGCTTAAGTTAACGTCACGATGGCCCTCTCTCCCTCCCTGAGAGCCGGGAGGGAGAGAGGGAGGGAGCATTCCATTGTACTTTTGCAAATGGCCAATAAAACCTCTAGTATCTCAGGGCTTCATGTAAAGGGTGAACCTTTCCCCTCCTTGATGTCTAGTTGCCTTCCATCACCACTAAATGTTTTAACCGGCGGGTTTTATGCGTCCATCTGGACCGGGAGATGACCTCAGAGAGCCAGTCTGATTATAGTGTTATATTATCTTTTTATTTCAACTCATTCAAAGAACTCAAGGCCAACGAAACTAACAATAAAAACATTGTTTATTTAGGAAAGATAAAAAGGTGCAGTCTGAAGTTTATAGGCATTCAAAAATATCTAAAATCTTTCGCTACCGTGGTCCCGTTCCTCTGGACACGCGTCACGCACATCGGCCATGTTGTCACAACACGTCGCATAGCAACCGCCTCCAACATGGACGCTTCTGGGAACAGTTCACCAACACTTAAATATCTTCATGTCAAGAATAAAATCTGGGTGCATTCATATCAAAACAGCCTCGCAACACGATATCAATCTGTCTGTAAACGTATCTTCACATCCTTCATACTTTAACATCATCAACTAAACTAAAAATAAAACATCAAGACCACAGCTAGCATTATGGAGGCTAGGACCACAGCTAACATTATGGAGGCTAGGACCACCGCTAGCATGCTGCAGCTCCACCAGGATGACGGTGACTCAGGTTAAAACAAAGCGTGTTTGTCTCTGAGTGACGGTTTGATGACCTGTTTGGAGGGTTGGTGGAACAACGCTTCAAGACAAACACACATTGTGCTCACTGGCTAAACACATACAACCTGAGGAACACTTTGACCGAGAGGTGAAGAAGCTGTTTCTCCACCAGGAGTTCTGCTGGCCTGGTGTTCACACTACAGCCTGGAGGACACACTACAGCCTGGTGGACACACTACAGCCTGGAGGACACACTACAGCCTGGTGGACACACTACAGCTGGAGGACACACTACAGCCTGGAGGACACACTACAGCTGGTGGACACACTACAGCCTGGTGGACACACTACAGCCTGGAGGACACACTACAGCCTGGTGGACACTACAGCCTGGAGGACACACTACAGCCTGGAGGACACAGTACAGCCTGGAGGACACACTACAGCCGGACGGAGAGCGAGGCCCTGGGAAGGGATCTGTGCTTGTAGGTTGCAGCGATAGGTTAAGGCACTCACATGGGTCGGTATGCCGGGAACACGAGGGGACTGCATCACAGTCACAGTTTGAATCACATGACAGAGAGAGGACTAGAACACATAAACAATATTCAACTAGAGCTGGAGGAACACTTCAACCTGTCCATAACGTTGGTCACTAGGAGTAAGGTGCTGGTCAGTAGTTAGCAGTAAGGTGCGGGTCAGTAGTTAGCAGTAAGGTGCAGGTCAGTAGTTAGCAGTAAGGTGCGGGTCAGTAGTTAGCAGTAAGGTGCGGTTGTCATTTCCGTTTCTAAAGTACCAGTGAATCCCAACTCAACTGGTTAATCTTCCTTAGTGTTGAGTCCTGGGGTCACCAGTAGGGGGCAGCGTTCTCCACCCAGCCCGAGCTCTGCCACTCCGGGAAGATCCCAGTGGACGTCCGGGGGCTTCCGAAGCGGTCACACTCGGCGTACCTCCCTCCTCCCGGCTCCTCCTCCGTCCTGTCCTCCGTCCGTCCCGTCTTGCGGCCCGGCTCAGCGGGGACCAGACAGTAGTTGTAGCCATGGTTGTTGTCCCAGAAGATTTGGCCCTGAGCCCGGTAGCAGACGCAGAACTCCACCTGTTGGGCCGACTCCCCCGCCCCGGGCAGAGGGAGGGAGAAGGAGAAGGTGTCGTTGTCGGGACAACCGTACACATTGCTCAGGTACTGACACGGAACTTCCCGGAAGGACGACCACCGGTCAAAGGTGATCCGCAACGACACAGACTTCTCGAAGCTGACGTTCTGGACCTTGACAGTCCCGCAGAGAGCGCCCTCCTGGAGGGAGCAGTTCTCCAGGGACACCTGCTGGGCCTTCAGGCGCCGCCGGAGGTCCAAGTAGTCCTCTGAGGGCGGGTGGAAGTCCAGGACCAGACCGCCTCGGCCCCTGGGCTCCGGACCTGCAAGAACACAAAGTAACACAAACAACTAACTGCACAAGAGGAACCATCTCATGAGAAATCTGCATCTTAAGTTCACCCTAATAGTCACCATCTCTTCTCCTCCTACCGTCTGGTCACCGGTTCCTCAGCATCCGTACAGCAAGGACTAGCAGGTTTAAGGATAGTATTTATCCACAGGCAGTGACCTACTGAACTGCTAGGGGTGCTGCCACCATCATAACATGTCATTAACATGACACTATCATAACATGTCATTAACATGACGCTATCATAACATGTCATTAACATTACTCTATCATAACATGTCATTAACATTACACTATCATAACATGTCATTAACATTACTCTATCATAACATGTCATTAACATGACGCTATCATAACATGTCATTAACATGACGCTATCATAACATGTCATTAACATTACTCTATCATAACATGTCATTAACATGACACTATCATAACATGTCATTAACATTACACTATCATAACATTGTCATTAACATTACACTATCATAACATGTCATTAACATTACACTATCATAACATGTCATCAACATTACTCTATCATAACATGTCATTAACATTACACTATCATAACATGTCATTAACATTACACTATCATAACATGTCATTAACATTACACTATCATAACATGTCATTAACATTACACTATCATAACATGTCATTAACATTACTCTATCATAACATGTCATTAACATTACTCTATCATAACATGTCATTAACATTACACTATCATAACTTGTCATTAACATTACTCTGTCATACTTTACTGGACTTTCTGGACTCATCACAGTTACTGTACTGCTCTGTATTCATGATGCTGCTGCACTACTGGCACTTTAAATGCTTTTTGCACAATTTAACACACTTTTTTTGTTATTTTTATTGTGTACAGTATTGTGTTGTAGTATAGTACATATTATAGTATAAAGTGTTGTTTATAGTATAGTATTGTATGGTATGGTTTAGTATGGTATTGTTGTTCAGAATGTGGGAGTGAATGGGGAGAAAACATTCTATTGTACTTGTTACACATCTTACAGAAGTCTGATTTCTCTCTCTCCATCCTACCAGCGACCTGGCGTCAGGTGATCCTACCTGAGTCAGGTGATCCTACCTGGCGTCAGGTGATCCTACCTGGCGTCAGGTGATCCTACCTGGCGTCAGGTGATCCTACCTGGCGTCAGGTGATCCTACCTGGCGTCAGGTGATCCTACCTGGCGTCAGGTGATCCTACCTGAGTCAGGTGATCCTACCTGGTGTCAGGTGATCCTACCTGAGTCAGGTGATCCTACCTGGTGTCAGGTGATCCTACCTTGAGTCAGGTGATCCTACCTGGGTCAGGTGATCCTACCTGGCGTCAGGTGATCCTACCTGGCGTCAGGTGATCCTACCTGGCGTCAGGTGATCCTACCTGGCGTCAGGTGATCCTACCTGGCGTCAGGTGATCCTACCTGGCGTCAGGTGATCCTACCTGGCGTCAGGTGATCCTACATGCGTTAGGTGATCCTACCTGAGTCAGGTGATCCTACCTGGCGTCAGGTGATCCTACATGTGTTAGGTGATCCTACCTGCGTGTTGGTCTCCCAGCGTCAGCTCCGTGATGACGCCCTCTACATCCGGGAGGCCGAACTGCAGCCTGACCGGCGAATCTTCCTCCTCCTCCTCTTCCTCCTCCCTGAAGACCACCACGTCGGTGAGGGCCAGGCCGCAGGCGTCCGCGAACACGACCCGCTTCTTCCCCGTGGGCGTGGCCCGGTCGGAGGCCCCGCCCACGGGCAGGGTGGCGGAAACCTCATCGCCGTGGTTACCACCGGCACGCCGCGTGGCTAGGCACGGCCGCAGGGCGTGGCAGCTTGGGAAAAACGAGGTCGCCAGGCAACAGTTGTCGTAGTTACCGAGGACGGAGCGCAGAGGCGGAGGGCTGGCCAGGTAGAGTCTCATCGCCATGCCGACGGACATCACAGGAGACCTACCAGCCACTAGACAGAGACAGATGGAGAACCCTAGAGACAGAGAGACAGACAGACAGAGAGAAACAGACAGACAGAGAGAGAGAAACAGACAGACAGACAGACAGACAGGGAGAAACAGACAGACAGACAGATAGAAACAGACAGACAGACAGACAGAGAGAAACAGACAGACAGACAGGGAGAAACAGACAGACAGACAGACAGACAGACAGAGAGAAACAGACAGACAGAGAGAAACAGACAGACAGACAGAGAGAAACAGACAGACAGACAGACAGAGAGAAACAGACAGACACAGACAGAAAAAGACAGACAGACAGAGAGAAACAGACAGACAGACAGACAGAGAGAAACAGACAGACAGACAGACAGAAACAGACAGACAGACAGACAGAGAGAAACAGACAGACAGAGAGAAACAGACAGACAGACAGATAGAAACAGACAGACAGAGAGAAACAGACAGACAGACAGGGAGAAACAGACAGACAGACAGAGAGAAACAGACAGACAGACAGACAGACAGACAGACAGAGAGTTGACTTCCTTGTTAACCTCCTTGTTCTCCGGTCTGTCTGCTGCAGCATTGACCAAACAAACAAACATCTTAGATGTACAACAATATTGTGTGTCTATATGGTAGATAACACATATATTTATATATGTATTGTCTATATGGTAGATAACACATATATTTATATATGTATTGTCTATATGGTAGATAACACATATATGTATATATGTGTTGTCTATATGGTAGATAACACATATATGTATATATGTGTTGTCTATATGGTAGATAACACATATATTTATATATGTATTGTCTATATGGTAGATAACACATATATGTATATATGTGTTGTCTATATGGTAGATAACACATATATTTATATATGTATTGTCTATATGGTAGATAACACATATTTATTTATGTTTTCAGGAAGGAACCCAAACACCACGTTCATATAAATGATATATGACATATATACATCCAACCTGCATCTCAACACGTCATATTAAAATGACGATGATGTCATCCCTTACTTTAGATCGATTATATCATTGATATTGACATGAATGCCATTAATATTGATATATACGTCATTACTATATAATTTAAATAGATATATTATAAATAACGACTTGTGGTCCGTCCATCGCGTCTTAAAGAAACGCGGAATCGGTCGTTGCGCAGTTTGGGCTCCAGTCCTCCTCCTCATCTCTCCTGTTCTAAACCTCTCATGGAATATTAATCTCTCCTATGTTCTAAACCTCTCACCTGTCAATCATCTGGTTTATGTTAATAATCACCAATCTCTCACCTGGAGCCTCGGAGACACCAACTTAACTCCAAGGATTGTTCAGCGCGTGGAGGAGGATGAGCGTCCACAAGACCCGCCCCCCTCGGCTGCTCGCTACGGCGCGATGCTAACCGGACATGACGATTTAAGCCGGACATGACGCTGTTACCTGGACACGACGCGTCAGCCGGACATGACGACACCAAAGACGACAACCACGTCCAGAGTGTTTATTAGATTAGATTAGATAGCATTCGATTCGATTCGATTCGATTCGATTATCGAGTATTGTCATTTCTCAGCCCAAGTTCAGTACAGAGACAATAGTCTGTCATCTAACCAGTGTGTAAAGGTTACAGTAAGTTCATGGTAATATATAACTTGCAGTGGTTAAATAAGATGTAAAAACTACTGGGAATAAAAACAGGTATAAAATAACTTATAGAGTAGGTATGAGATATGTGCAGAATTATAGGTATATATATATATACATACACAGGTCAGTATACAAGTATCAACAGGTAGTGAGCAGGGGTATGCAGTTATATCAACAGTTGTAGATTAATATATATATATACGGTAAGTACAGTAAAAATGTACATGACTATCATACAGGTATGTAAACAATAAATATGTAGTGTTTGCGGCTATTAAAGATCACAGATCACTCCAAGGTACAAACGATGTCTTTATTCCCGACTGTTGTCGGCCGCGCCTTACAGAACCTCAACCTGCTTATCTTTATCCACACTTGAACCAACTTGACACTCGTACTCCTCCCCCCGGAACACACGCACGCACACACACACACGCACGCACACACACACACGCACGCGCACACACACGCGCGCACACACACACACACACACACACACACACACACACACACACATACTAAACTGTCTAGTAACTAAATGACTATTAACACTGACACGCTACGATATGTCAACAATAGGTCGAGTAGGGAGTTATGATTACAGTGTGAGGCCGTTGAAGACATGGCTGGTGAAAGGATAAAGTGAGCAGAGTTCAGAGTTCATACGGTGGGCACCAGGTGGGGGGGGGCTGTCTTCGTGGTGCAGAGTTCAGGGAAATGACAGCTGAACAGAGGTTTCTATAGTGCCTCCCAGTTTCCGTACCACACTGTGATGCAGTTGGTGAGGAGGATGCTTTCAATAGCACACCGGTAAAAATTCACCAGAATCTGAGGTGACAGGTGGGCTTTCCTCAGTCTCCTCAGGAAGAAGAGACGCCGGTGAGCCTTCTTTACCAGTGAGGCCGTGTTGAGGGACCAGGAGAGGTCCTCGGAGATTCCTCAGGAATTTGAGGTTGGAGACACGCTCGACCTCCACTCCGTTGATAAGGATGGGGTGTGCGCGCCAGCTCTGGTCTTCCTGAAGTCGACGATGAGCTCCTTGGTCTTCTTGGTGTTGAGGGCCAGGTTGTTGTCAGCGCTCCACGCCACCAGGTGCTGGACCTCCTCCCTGGAGGCTGCCTCATCGTTGTTCTTGATGAGGCCCACCACCGTCGTGTCGTCTGCAAACTTGATGATGGTGTTTGTACCATGTGCAGTCGTGTGTGAAGAGGGAGTAGAGGAGAGGGCTCAGCACACAGCCCTGAGGGACGCCGGTATTTAGGGTGAGGGTGGAGGAGGTGACATTGGCTAATCTGACAGACTGGGGGCTGAAGTCTATGAACAGCATTCTCACGTGGGTGTTGCTCTCATCCAGGGAGTGGGAGAGAGCGGAGTGAAGGGCTGAGGAAATGGCGTCCTCCGTGCTCCTGTTCTCACGGTAGGCAGATTGGTGTTTATCCAGTGAGGTGAGAGGCCAGATTTGAGGTGAGCCGGGACCAGCCTCTCAAAGCACTTCATGGTGATGGGGGTGAGTGATATGACAGTGGGCCTTTATTTTGATGACTGTTTATTATATTTGCTTTTATTTGAGTATTTAAGTGTCTTACTGAACATTGTATATATAACTTCGTAGTTTTGTCTATTTATATGCATTCTAATGTTAATTTGTCATTTTATCATTTCTTTGACAATGTGAACGTCTGTTTCCAATAGAAAGAGAGAAACTCTCGCTGCTAATTAGTGTATATTACTATGTACATTAGCCAATGTCTCACTCACAAATATACAATACAAGAAAAGGCTATAAACACAGAAAACTCAGTCAAAGTCAATATATATCAATAAAACACATTGTCGATATATGGCGACATGTATTACAGTAAAGATGTTTTTATTAACTTGTCTGAAAAGAGACAGAGGGTCAGGCTGCCTTCGTCAGGCAACTGTGCTTTAATACTTTGGTTACATCTTCATCACCGTCATCTTCATCACCGACGGGACAACATAAGTGCCAACTGAAGTTGTGCAACACGAACAATAAAATACATCACATATGATATTACACTTGATATACACACACATACAAACATATCAAACCTTACATACTGAACACGACTTATCAAACCTTACATACTGAGCACGACTTATCAAACCTTACATACTGAACACGACTTATCAAACCTTACATACTGAACACGACTTATCAAACCTTACATACTGAACACGACTTATCAAACCTTACATACTGAACACGACTTATCAAACCTTACATACTGAACACGACTTATCAAACCTTACATACTGAACACGACTTATGGCCTTGGAATTCCTTGTGTGGCTTTTCAAAAGAGTACCGACTAAACTCCAACTCACGACTACAGATGGAACTAAACAACCTCTGGGTCAGCTCTCCGTACCGTAGGGATAACAAGCTAGTCAGCTACCCATCAGGTTTCCTGAAATGAGTGTAATACCACCACCCACTACCAGGGGCACCCTTTAACCACCATTAAAACATTGTTATAGTAATACTGTCTGGATCCGCCTTGTTCATAATGTTTAGAATACAAAGAGAAAAAAATAACATCGCTAACATTCTCCATTAGTCCACTATCAGCATCACCATGGCAACCTGTCTGTCAGCACAGCTGTTCAGATTGTTTGGTTCTAATATGAATACAGCAACCAGTTAGTTAACCATAGCAGATACAGCCAATAATCTGCAGTTTATAGTTTACAGAACTGTGTGTTACCATGACAACCATATTGGTTGGTAACCAGCCGTCAGTTACCATGGGTACCGGCGGTGGTTAGTTACCAGGGTTACGGCAGTGGTTCGTTACCATCGGTTCGTTACCATCGGTTTGTTATCATGGGTACCGGTGGTGGTTGGTTACCAAGGGTACCGGCGGTGGTTGGTTACCAAGGGTACCGGCTGTGGTTGGTTACCATGGGTACCGGCGGTGGTTGGTTACCATGGGTACCATCGGTTAGTTACCATGGGTACCAGCGGTTAGTTACCATGGGTACCATCGGTTGGTTACCATGGGTACCAGCGGTTAGTTACCATGGGTACCATCGGTTAGTTACCATGGGTACCAGCGGTTAGTTACCATGGGTACCAGCGGTTAGTTACCATGGGTACCAGCGGTTGGTTACCATGGGTACCAGCGGTTGGTTACCATGGGTACCAGCGGTTAGTTACCATGGGTACCATCGGTTAGTTACCATGGGTACCATCGGTTAGTTACCATGGGTACCAGCGGTTAGTTACCATGGGTACCAGCGGTTAGTTACCATGGGTACCAGCGGTGAAGCGGTATATGGGTCAGGAGTGGAGTTGAGAACTTTTAAGTGAAGCAGCTGATAGTTTATTTAATAGTATTTGGTATATTATAGTATTTGGTATATCGGAGTAGTATTACTCTATTGTGTTTAAGGGGTAAACAGTGCAAATGGACCTTCCCATAATACTTCATATAGTACTTCTGCTACATATCTACCCTGACGCGCCTCATAAATACTCAAATGCAAACATAAAGGCACTGGTGGCGTTTTGAAGGATGAAGCAGCTGTCCAGGCTCTGAGCTGGTCCCTACAGACAGATGTTGATCTGCTTGGCCAGCTCTCGGTCCAGGTCCAGGATCAGACGGTCAAAGTCGTTCAGACTCAGCCTGCAGCTGAACGGAGCGTCAAACTCCTCCAGGAAGATCCGTCCTGAGGACCAGTCCTCCTTCACCTCCTTCTTCTCCTCCTCATCGCTCCCTGGAACACAACAAGGAAAGGACGCTAGGAGAGGACACAAGGAGAGACTGCTAGGAGAGACTGCTAGGAGAGGACACAAGGAGAGACCACTAGGAGAGACCACTAGGAAGACAAGGAGAGACCGCTAGGAGAGGACACAAGGAGAGGACACAAGGAGAGACCACTAGGAGAGGACACAAGGAGAGACCGATAGGAGAGGACACTAGGAGAGACTGCAAGGAGAGACCGCAAGGAGAGACCGCTAGGAGAGACCACTAGGAGAGGACACAAGGAGAGACTGCTAGGAGAGACCGCAAGGAGAGACCACTAGGAGAGGACACAAGGAGAGACCACTAGGAAAGGACACAAGGCAAGATTGCTAGGAGAGGACACAAGGAGAGGACACACGCAGAGACCACTAGGAGAGGACACTAGGAGAGACCGATAGGAGAGGACACTAGGAGAGACCACAAGGAGAGACCACTAGGACAGGACACAAGGAGAGACCACTAGGAAAGGACACAAGGAGAGACCGCTAGAAGAGGACACAAGGAGAGGACACAAGGAGAGGACACTAGGAGAGACCGATAGGAGAGACCACTAGGAGAGGACACAAGGAGAAACCACTAGGAGAGGACACAAGGAGAAACCACTAGGAGAGGACACAAGGAAAAACCACTAGGAGAGGACACAAGGAGAGGACACTAGGAGAGACGATAGGAGAGACCACTAGGAAAGGACACAAGGAGAGACCACTAGGAGAGGACACAAGGAGAGACCGATATGAGAGACTGCTAGGAGAGGACACAAGGAGAAACCACTGGGAGAGGACACATGGAGAGACCGATAGGAGAGACTGCTAGGAGAGGACACAAGGAGAAACCACTAGGAGAGGACACAAGGAGAGGACGATAGGAGAGACCACTAGGAGAGACCACTAGGAGAGGACACAAGGAGAAACCACTAGGAGAGGACACAAGGAGAGGACGATAGGAGAAACCACTAGGAGAGGACACAAGGAGAGGACGATAGGAGAGACCACTAGGAGAGGACACAAGGAGAGACCGATATGAGAGACTGCTAGGAGAGGACACAAGGAGAAACCACTAGGAGAGGACACATGGAGAGACCGATATGAGAGACTGCTAGGAGAGGACACAAGGAGAAACCACTAGGAGAGGACACAAGGAGAGGACGATAGGAGAGACCACTAGGAGAAACCACTAGGAGAGGACACAAGGAGAGGACGATAGGAGAGACCACTAGGAGAGGACACAAGGAGAAACCACTAGGAGAGGACACAAGTAGAGACCGATATGAGAGACTGCTAGGAGAGGACACAAGGAGAAACCGCTAGGAGAGGACGACTTTCAGGTGATTTAAATGAATGATGATTTAAATGAAAAACGCACCTTCTTCACTCTCACTTCCTGCAACTTCATCATAATCTGCATCCTGTCCAGACAGGAAGTCCCTCCCACAGACACTCCAGTCACCAGCGTAGCGGTTGATTGGCGGAGGGCTGTCCAATCGGCCCAGGCCACGCCCCCGGCGAGAAACGACCACTTGCTGATGGGGGTTCTGCGGCAGAGCCAATCGCAGTGGGGCCCGGCCCGGGAGGGAGGGGGAGGGGAGGGAGAGGGAGGGGGAGGGAGGAGGAGAAGGGAGAGAGGAGTAGAGAGGAGGTGCATCCACTTCTTCCTCTTGGCCCAAAGGAACTGCAGCAAAACAATTCATAAACCATTTGAATAACCTCTAAACCACTTCAATAAACCAGTCTATAAACCCTCAACCTCTTCAATTAAACAGTCTGATTAGAGTCTGGTTGAAGCAGCCTCACCCGGCCCCAGTCAGACTGATTAGAGGCTGGTTGAAGCAGCCTCACCCGGCCCCAGTCAGACTGATTAGAGGCTGGTTGAAGCAGCCTCACTCGGCCCCAGTCAGACTGATTAGAGTCTGGTTGAAGCAGCCTCACCTGGCCTCAGTCAGACTGATTAGAGTCTGGTTGAAGCAGCCTCATCTGGCCCCAGTCAGACTGATTAGAGTCTGGTTGAAGCAGCCTCACCTGGCCCCAGTCAGACTGATTAGAGTCTGGTTGGAGCAGCCTTAATTATTAGTGTGGGAGGAGCCAGGAAGCCCCATCTTGAGTTGGCGACTCTCCCCTCTACAGGTAACCTAGCGTCACTGGAGGTCCTGGTCTAAACATCTAGTTGATGCGGTCAGTCAGTCTACAGGTGACCAAGCGGGGGCCGCCCCAGACCCCCAGACCACAGCGCTGTGGTCTGGGGGTCTGGGGCCTCCCAGCGCTGTGGTCTGGGGTCTTACCGGGCCACAGCGCCAGCAGGTAGTGCAGGACCTCGATGTGCCGCTTGAAGTCCACGGCGCTGACCACCTCTAGGTCCCTCCCCCCCTCTCGGGTCGGCCCGTCGGTGGAGGCCAGGAGCACCGGGCCGAAGCACACGGCCAGGTTCTGAGGGGTCATCCTGTTGGAGGACCTGAAGGAGGCCACCCGACTCAGGTGGTCCAGCAGCAGAGATAGAGTAGCCTGGGGAGCACATAGGAGTACACGTCACAGTAACTCTTATTGTCCATATAGTGCAGTAGAACCCTTCCTCCCCATCCCTCCCCCAGTTTCAATTACTACAACGTCCGGTCTGCAGCTCAGTCTCAGTCCTTGGTTGCGTTGTCTGCAGGTGAATTGTTCTGTGATTCCACGAGTGTTGGTGATCATATGTGATAACACACATTTTTGCTATAATCCTATAAAGTCATTTAAAAATACAAAAAATGGTGAAAAAACGTCTGCTCTCCTCCAGTGCCACGCTCACCTCTAAAGTAGCAGAGTAATGTTAATGACATGTTATGATAGGTAATGTTAATGACATGTATGATAGAGTAATGTTAATTACATGTAATGATAGTGTCATGTTAATGACATGTTATGATAGTGCATGTTAATGACATGTTATGATAGTGTAATGTTAATGACATGTTATGATAGAGTAATGTTAATGACATGTTATGATAGTGTAATGTTAATGACATGTTATGATAGAGTAATGTTAATGACATGTTATGATAGTGTAATGTTAATGACATGTTATGATAGAGTAATGTTAATGACATGTTATAATAGAGTAATGTTAATGACATGTTATAATAGAGTAATGTTAATGACATGTTATAATAGAGTAATGTTAATGACATGTTATAATAGTGTAACGTTAATGACATGTTATAATAGTGTAATGTTAATGACATGTTATAATAGTGTAATGTTAATGACATGTTATAATAGTGTAATGTTAATGACATGTTATAATAGTGTAATGTTAATGACATGTTATGATAGTGTAATGTTAATGACATGTTATGATAGTGTGATGTTAATGACATGTTATAATAGTGTAATGTTAATGACATGTTATGATAGTGTAATGTTAATGACATGTTATGATAGTGTCATGTTAATGACATGTTATGATAGTGTCATGTTAATGACATGTTATGATAGAGGCAGCACTCCTAGCAGTTCAGTAGGTCACTGCCTGTGGATAAAAACTATCCTTAAACCTGCTAGTCCTTGCTGTACGGATGCTGAGGAACCAGCGACCAGACGGTAGGGGGAGAAGAGATGGTGCCCAGGGTGGTTGAGGTCCTTTATGATGGACATGGCCTTCTTCTGACATCTGGTCCTACAGATATCCTCAATGCATGGAAGTGCACACCCCATGATCTTCTCTGCCATCCTCACGAACCTCTGGATGTCTTTCTTGTCCTGTTCAGTGGTGTTGTCGTACCACACGATGAAGCCACTCGTCAGGACGCGCTCTACGGAGTCACGGTAGAAGTTCACTAGCCACCTCTGGCCTACTCCGCTTCTCCTGAGGCACCGCAGAGCATAGAGGCTGGTGTGCCTTCTTCAGCATGACCTCCATGTTGCGGGTCGACGCCAGGTCATTGGAAATCTGGAGTCCAAGGAAACGGAAGCAGCTGACGACCCTCACCGGTGTCCCGTCCAGGCTGATGGTGGAGTGGGTTCCCCGGTGGCTCCTGAAGTCCACGATGAGCTCCTTGGTCTTGCTGACATTCAGTGCGAGGCTGTTGTCCTCACACCATCGCGTCAGCTGCTTATCAGGCCGATGACTGTGGTGTCGTCTGCAAACTTGATAATCTGATTATTGCTGTGTGTGGCAGTACAGTCATGTGTGTACAGCGAGTACAGCCGGGGACCGAGGCAGCAGCCTTGGGGTGCTCCGGTGTTGAGGACCAGAGTGGATGAGATGTTGTTCCCAATCTTCACCACTTCATGGCTATGGGTGTTGAAGCCACTGGACGATAATCATTGAGGCTTGTTACCTTGGTCTTTTTGGCACAATGGTTGTCTTTCTGAAGCACGCTGGGACGATAGACTGTTGCAGTGATGGATGTATGGGAACACAGGAGCCAGCTGGTCAGCGCAAGACTTGAAGACGCGGGATGGAATTCCGTCTGGGCCGGCTGCCTTCCCTGCCTTCACCCTCCTGAAGGTTCTGCGGACCACGGACAGTTGTAGAACGTAGTCCTCTGGACGAATGTCCAATTTGTTGGTCAGCTTAGAGTTCTCCCTTTTAATGCGAGTGTAGAAGGTGTTCAGCTGGTCTGGTAGGTAGGGGTGGTTGTTGGTGACTGCCCCTGAGCTCCCCTTGGAGTTGGAGAGGACCCTCAGACCTGGTGTCAGAGCCCCCAACTGTAATTCCAATTTGTTTTTGTAATCCAATTTCCCTTTCTTGATGGCTTTTCTGAGTTCATACTTATACCACCTTCTTGTAGTGATGGGAGTGGCCTGTTGTCAAAGTGGTCCTCTCTGAAGTCCTCTCTGAAGTCCTCTCTGAAGTCCTCTGAAGTCCTCCATTCCTTAGACTGTTCCCTATTCATCCATGGGGGGAGGGGGGGGGGAGAGAGAGCGAGAGAGAGAGCGAGCGAGAGCGAGAGCGAGAGAGAGCGAGAGCGAGAGCGAGAGCGAGAGAGAGAGCGAG
The DNA here is from genome assembly GCA_027704905.1 of Muraenolepis orangiensis. Lineage (NCBI taxonomy): Eukaryota > Metazoa > Chordata > Actinopteri > Gadiformes > Muraenolepididae > Muraenolepis > Muraenolepis orangiensis. Next base: position 1,577,686 of record CM051014.1, on the reverse strand, counting down.
AGAGAGAGCGAGAGGTGGAGAGAGAGAGAGAGAGAGAGAGATCTCTCTAGCGCCCCTTACCTTCTCCGGGGGGGGCAGGCAGTCCAGCAGCTCCACGGGGCTGTGGGCAGAGCCAAGGGGGGCGTGGCCAGTCAGCAGGGGGCGGAGTCTCATGGCAGTCAGAACGTCATCATAGAGACGCTGGGTGATGAGGGGGGAGGGCAGTGCCCTCAGGTAGTCCTTTAATATACCTGAAATATACCCAAAGTACTCATAAATACACAGTACTAATATATACATAGTACTGTTAAAAACACATTACAAATACACCGTGCTATTAAATACACAGTACTATTAAAAAACAGAATACTAATAAATACACAGTACTATTAAATACACAGTACTAGTAAAAAACAGAATACTAATAAATACACAGTACTATTAAATACACAGTACTATTAAAAAACAGAATACTAATAAATACACAGTACTATTAAATACACAGTACTAGTAAAAAACAGAATACTAATAAATACACAGTACTATTAAATATCGAGTGCTAATAAATACACAGTACTGTTAAATACACTACTACAACTACAGAAATACTATTCAATTCTCTAATTAATAGTACTAGTGACTGTACTAGTACCACAGTAGTACCTGTGAGTATGTTGATGCTCTACAATATGCAGTAATACTAGTGATAGTAATAGTGACGGTGCTAGTGCTCATCGCGTAGCGACAAAGACTGCCTTCAAATGATTGTCCAGCCAGTCTCTTTGGTTTGCCGAGGATGACCATGTCTTTGTGTTAATCCGATTTCTCTTCATGGTGTCCTTGTCTCGTCCCATCAGGGAGTTGGGAGTAGAGGATCTGTTCTGGTAGTCTTTCAGAGGTCATTCTCTGCCCATCCAAGGTTGTTTCTTATGAGGAGATCTTCCATAGAGGGCCGACCTGTTAGCTCCAGGATTTCCGTGTTTTTCGTCTTTCCAGGTTATCCTCATTATTGATCTTAGGTCTCATCATAAAGGCATGTCGTTTTTCACCTGGCTTCTATATACTGTCCATGTTTCAGCGCCGTACAGAAGAGTTGAGAGAACGATCGCCCCGTAGATTTGACCTTTGACTTCAGTGGACACATGATGGTTATTCCAGTCTTAGGCGCAGTCTTCCAAAACACATGCTAGTCTTGGCCATTCTCTTCTGTATCTCTCGATATCGTACTGCCAAGATACGTAAAGTTTTCTACTGTGTTTAGAGCAGTGTCCTCAACTTTGATATTGTCTTGTGTTTGGACAGAGTTTGGTTGGAATAAAACTTGTGTCTTCGTGATGTTGATACGCAGACCAAAGCCTCTACAATGATGAGCCAGGAGGCCGCGCTCATCTGCCAATAGGAGTTCTCTTACAATCCTGTCCTTCCTACAGTATCAAAAGCTTTCGTGAAGTCCACAAAGACCACGTAAAGTGGTCTGTCCTGTTCTAAGCATTTTCCCTGAAGTTGGCGGAGGCAAAAGATCATGTCGACTGTGCTTCGATTCGTGATTTGTGTGTCTGGTGTTATTTCTGGTGTTATGTGGGTAGTGATTCTGTTGAGAAGAATTCTAGCAAATCTAGCTATGGATAAAACTAGTGGTAATAATACAAATAAATTGTAAATATATATTTTAAAACATAGCAAACAAACAATACAATTACTAAGAATAGTGAGCACTAATATTAACATTAAAAGGTCTTAAAGAGTCCAGGGTCTGTGGTTCCTTAAAGAGAGAGAGTACTACAGTAGCACATTACTACAGCAGCACCTGTGAGTACGTTGATGTCAGGGTACTGCTCCTCAGACAGACAGACGGCTGAACTGTCTTTCTCAAAACTGTCTCGCAGCTCCTTCTTCACCGCTGCAGAGCCACACAGCCTGTACAGACCCACCACCTGACAGACAGACAGGTACAGTCGGTTAGACAAGCAGACAGACAGACAGGTACAGTCAGACCGACAAGTACAGTCAGTCAGGCAGGTAAAGAGACAGGTATGTAGACAGATAGACAGACATTGTCTACTCTGTACAGACCGACAACCTGATAGACAGACAGGTTCACAGTCATACAGACAGGTAGACAGACAGGCAGGCAGGTAGACAGGTAGTACCTGTATCCCTCTCCTCTCTATCTCCTTCACTGTTTTCTGGATGAGCAGAGGAACTGGAGCTGCAGTTCTCTCTCTGTCCACCAGGTGGTGCAGCTCCACACCAAACACTCTCTCACCACCCTCCTGCAGATACACATGATTAGTATTACTACAGTATACTACAGTACAGTACTAAAGTACTACTACAGTAGTATTACTGTAGTAGTACTGTAGTAGTGTGATATAGTACAACTATAGTAGTGTTGTAGTTGTACTGAAGTAGTACTATAGTATTAATAGTAGTAGTAGTAGTAGTGTTGTAGTCATACTGTAGTGGTATTATGTAGTAGTACTGTAGTAATACTATAGTAGTACTATGTAGTATTGTTGTAGTAGTACTATAGTAGTACTATGTAGTTGTTCTGTAGTAGTACTATAGTAGTACTATGTAGTTGTTCTGTAGTATTGTTGTAGTAGTACTATAGTAGTACTATGTAGTTGTTCTGTAGTATTGTTGTAGTAGTACTATAGTAGTACTATGTAGTTGTTCTGTAGTATTGTTGTAGTAGTACTATAGTAGTACTATGTAGTTGTTCTGTAGTATTGTTGTAGTAGTACTATAGTAGTACTATGTAGTTGTTCTGTAGTATTGTTGTAGTAGTACTATAGTAGTACTATGTAGTTGTTCTGTAGTATTGTTGTAGTAGTACTATAGTAGTACTATGTAGTTGTTCTGTAGTATTGTTGTAGTAGTACTATAGTAGTACTATGTAGTTGTTCTGTAGTATTGTTGTAGTAGTACTATAGTAGTACTATGTAGTTGTTCTGTAGTATTGTTGTAGTAATACTATAGTAGTACTATGTAGTTGTTCTGTAGTATTGTTGAAGTAGTACTGCAGTACCTGTGGGGTAGTGGACGGTACTCCCCAGTGCTCCTGGAGAGATAGCTTAAGGTACAGCAGACCCCTCGGGTCCAACTTCACACACAGCTGCTGAGAACGACAGGCTGGCAGACAGACAGGTAGAGACAGACAGGTAGAGACACAAGACACACAGGTAGAGACAGACAGGTAGAGACACAGGTAGAGACAGACAGGTTGACACACAGGTAGAGACAGACAGGTAGAGACACAGGTAGAGACAGACAGGTAGAGACACAGGTAGAGACTCACAGGTAGAGACAGACAGGTAGAGACACAGGTAGAGACAAACAGGTTGACACAGGTAGAGACAGACAGGTAGAGACTCACAGGTAGAGACAGACAGGTAGAGACTCACAGGTAGAGACAGACAGGTAGAGACAGACAGGTAGAGACACACAGGTAGAGACAAACAGGTTGACACAGGTAGAGACACACAGGTAGAGACAGACAGGTAGAGACACAGGTAGAGACAAACAGGTTGACACAGGTAGAGACAGACAGGTAGAGACTCACAGGTAGAGACAGACAGGTAGAGACTCACAGGTAGAGACAGACAGGTAGAGACAAACAGGTTGACACAGGTAGAGACACACAGGTAGAGACAGACAGGTAGAGACACAGGTAGAGACAAACAGGTTGACACAGGTAGAGACAGACAGGTAGAGACTCACAGGTAGAGACAGACAGGTAGAGACTCACAGGTAGAGACAGACAGGTAGAGACACACAGGTAGAGACACAGGTAGAGACAGACAGGTAGAGACAGACAGGTAGAGACACACAGGTAGAGACACAGGTAGAGACAGACAGGTAGAGACACACAGGTAGAGACACAGGTAGAGACAGACAGGTAGAGACACAGGTAGAGACAGACAGGTAGAGACACAGGTAGAGACAAACAGGTTGACACAGGTAGAGACAGACAGGTAGAGACTCACAGGTAGAGACAGACAGGTAGAGACACACAGGTAGAGACAGACAGGTAGAGACAGACAGGTAGAGACACACAGGTAGAGACACAGGTAGAGACACACAGGTAGAGACAGACAGGTAGAGACACACAGGTAGAGACACAGGTAGAGACACACAGGTAGAGACAGACAGGTAGAGACACACAGGTAGAGACACAGGTAGAGACAGACAGGTAGAGACTCACAGGTAGAGACAGACAGGTAGAGACACAGGTAGAGACAGACAGGTAGAGACAGACAGGTAGAGACTCACAGGTAGAGACACAGGTAGAGACAGACAGGTAGAGACACAGGTAGAGACAGACAGGTAGAGACAGACAAGTTGACACACAGGAAGAAGGTGTGATATTACATTCAGATAATTCTGTTTCTCATAATGTTTCACCTTTCATAACAGACAGACAGGAGGACAGACAGACAGACAGACAGGAGGACAGACAGACAGACAGTCAGGAGGACAGACAGAGACAGAGAGACAGACAGACAGACAGGAGGACAGACAGACAGAGAGAGAGACACACAGACAGACAGGAGGACAGACAGACATACCTTTGAAGAGCAGGGGAATGGAGAGCCCTCCCAGACAACACACTCTGTTTCTGATTGGTCCACTGGAGGAGAAAGGCTGCGTCTCATTGGTCAACGAATCTGAAGGGGAGTGAGAGTACATGTGAGCGAGTATGTGCTAGCTTAGCATGTGGCGTTAGCACCACTAGCCGTAGTATTTACCTGTGTTAGCATGTGGTGTTAGCACCACTAGCCGTAGTATTTACCTGTGTTAGCATGTGGCGTTAGCACCACTAGCCGTAGTATTTACCTGTGTTAGCATGTGGCGTTAGCACCACTAGCCGTAGTATTTACCTGTGTTAGCATGTGGCGTTAGCATCACTAGCCGTAGTATTTACCTGTGTTAGCATGTGGCGTTAGCACCACTAGCCGTAGTATTTACCTGTGTTAGCGTGTGGCGTTAGCACCACTAGCCGTAGTATTTACCTGTGTTAGCATGTGGCGTTAGCACCACTAGCCGTAGTATCTACCTGTGTTAGCATGTGGCGTTAGCATCACTAGCCGTAGTATTTACCTGTGTTAGCATGTGGTGTTAGCACCACTAGCCGTAGCTGCCTGGCCCTCTCCAGCTGCAGGTGGAAGGTGTGGTTCAGGGGGAGGGCCACGCCCCTCAGGGTCAGCAGGGCGGTGCGACCTCTAGTCACTCCGTCCACCTGGATGGCCAGAAACACCTCCTTCCCTCCAGCCTCACACCTGCAGCACAGGGGGTTAGATAGTCAGGGGTTAGATAGTGAGGGGGTTAGGGTTAGATAGTGAGAGGTTAGATAGTGAGGGGGTTAGATAGTGAGGGGGTTAGAGTTAGATAGTGAGGGGGTTAGATAGTCAGGGGGTTAGATAGTCAGGGGTTAGATAGTCAGGGGTTAGACAGTCAGGGGTTAGACAGTCAGGGGTTAGACAGTCAGGGGTTAGATAGTGAGGGGGTTAGATAGTGAGGGGTTAGATAGTGAGGGGTTAGATAGTGAGGGGGTTAGATAGTGAGGGGGTTAGGGTTAGATAGTGATGGGGTTAGGGTTAGATAGTGATGGGGTTAGATGGTGATGGGTTAGATGGTGATGGGTTAGGTGTTAGATAGTGATGGGTTAGATGGTGGGTTAGGTGGTGATGGGGTTAGTGTTAGATAGTGATGGGGTTAGATGGTGATGGTTTAGGTGGTGATGGGTTAGTGTTAGATAGTGATGGGGTTAGATAGTGATGGGGTTAGATGGTGATGGGTTAGGTGGTGATGGGTTAGTGTTAGATAGTGAGGGGTTAGATAGTGAGGGGTTAGATAGTGAGGGGTTAGATGGTGAGGGGTTAGATAGTGAGGGGTTAGATAGTGATGGGTTAGTGTTAGATAGTGATGGGGTTAGTGTTAGGTGGTGATGGGGTTAGATGGTGATGGGGTTAGATAGTGATGGGGTTAGATGGTGATGGGTTAGATGGTGATGGGGTTAGATGGTGATGGGGTTAGATGGTGATGGGGTTAGATAGTGATGGGTTAGATGGTGATGGGTTAGATAGTGATGGGGTTAGATGGTGATGGGGTTAGATGGTGATGGGGTTAGATGGTGATGGGGTTAGATGGTGATGGGGTTAGATGGTGATGGGGTTAGATGGTGATGGGGTTAGATAGTGATGGGGTTAGATGGTGATGGGGTTAGATGGTGATGGGGTTAGATGGTGATGGGTTAGGTGGTTCTACCTGGTCCTGCTCATCTGGTCCAGCCCCAGCAGGTGCACGGTCAGCAGCCCTGAGACCCTCTGGGCGCAGCGGGGCTGGTCTGACCCCACGTACAGCCGGAAGGAAGTGACATCATAACCTCCGTCAGGGGGCGTGGCCTGTGGGGCGGCCGGCTGCCGTGGCAACAGTTCAGGGGAATCCCCATCGCTAAGGTAACCTTAAAGAGGATGTGATGTAGTATTATTAATTATTATGAATTATATAGTATCAGTAGTATAATATAGCATTATAATATAGTATCAGTAGTATAATATAGTATTAAAATATAGTATCAGTAGTATAATATAGTATTAAAATATAGTATCAGTAGTATAATATAGTATTAAAATATAGTATCAGTAGTATAATATAGTATTAAAATATAGTATCAGTAGTATAATATAGCATTATAATATAGTATCAGTAGTATAATATAGTATTATAATATAGTATCAGTAGTATAATATAGTATTAAAATATAGTATCAGTAGTATAATATAGTATTAAAATATAGTATCAGTAGTATAATATAGCATTATAATATAGTATCAGTAGTATAATATAGTATTATAATATAGTATCAGTAGTATAATATAGTATTAAAATATAGTATCAGTAGTATAATATAGTATTAAAATATAGTATCAGTAGTATAATATAGTATTATAATATAGTATCAGTAGTATAATATAGTATTATAATATAGTATCAGTAGTATAATATAGCATTATAATATAGTATCAGTAGTATAATATAGTATTATAATATAGTATCAGTAGTATAATATAGCATTATAATATAGTATCAGTAGTATAATATAGTATTTTAATTTTGTAACTAGTAGTATATATAGTATTAAGTAATAGTACTAATTTGTAGTAGTATTTAGTGAATATGTGGAGTATATAGTATTGTAGTATTTAGTAATAGTACTAGTTTGTAGTAGTATTTAGTGAATATGTGGAGTATATAGTATTGTAGTATTCAGTAATAGTACTAGTTTGTAGTAGTATTTAGTGAATATGTGGAGTATATAGTATTGTAGTATTTAGTAATAGTACTAGTTTGTAGTAGTATTTAGTGAATATGTGGAGTATATAGTATTGTAGTATTTAGTAATAGTACTAGTTTGTAGTAGTATTTATTGAATATATGGAGTATATAGTATTGTAGTATTTAGTAATAGTACTAGTTTGTAGTAGTATTTAGTGAATATGTGGAGTATATAGTATTGTAGTATTTAGTAATAGTACTAGTTTGTAGTAGTATTTAGTGAATATGTGGAGTATATAGTATTGTAGTATTTAGTAATAGTACTAGTTTGTAGTAGTATTTAGTGAATATATGGAGTATATAGTATTGTAGTATTTAGTAATAGTACTAGTTTGTAGTAGTATTTAGTGAATATGTGGAGTATATAGTATTGTAGTATTTAGTAATAGTACTAGTTTGTAGTAGTATTTAGTGAATATGTGGAGTATATAGTATTGTAGTATTTAGTAATAGTACTAGTTTGTAGTAGTATTTAGTGAATATGTGGAGTATATAGTATTGTAGTATTTAGTAATAGTACTAGTTTGTAGTAGTATTTAGTGAATATGTGGAGTATATAGTATTGTAGTATTTAGTAATAGTACTCGTTTGCAGTAGTATTTAGTGAATACCTCCTTTACTACAGCGCCCCCTGGAGGAGCGACGGACAGGCCTGGCCGGGGGGGCGGAGCTATCCAGGTGATATCTGCTGAGCACGTTCTGATTGGACGAGAAGGACGGCGTCTCCTTGTGGGTGTCGCTCTCCTCGTTGTCCTCCACCTTGTTGCCGTGGCGATGGGAGCGGGAGGACCGGAGGCTGAGTTTGCGTCTGAGTTCCGGAAGTTTCTTCATCTTCATGGACAGCTTCCGGACTGTCCCGGGGGACTTCAGCCTGTCAATCATACTGGAGGACACACCCACTTTCTTCTGAGAGGAGGGGCTTGAGCCTGAAGGAGGGGCCTCAGAGCTGGGCAGGTCTGGGTAGAGAGAGAGAAAGATAGATATATATACTATATTATAATACTGATATTACATATCAGTAAAAAATTTAATAAATATATATATATATATATATATATATATATATATATTTATATATATTTATATATATATATATATATATATATTTATTTATTTTATTTTTTTATTATTATTATATATTTTTGATCTATATATATATATATATCTATCTATCTATGGGCTGAAGCAGCACCTGTCCAGGTGAGGTTACCTGTGTGTTGGGCTGTGATGTCATCAGGTTGGTTTGAGGTTTCCTCGGTTGGATGCACCACATGGTCGGACGCTGGCGTGACCTCGTCTGTCGGTGGTATGACCACCTCCTCCTCCTCCTCCTCCTCCTCCTCTCTCCTCCTCCAGAGCACCTCCTCCTCCTCCTCCTCCTTCTTCTCCTCCTCCTCCTCCTCCTCCTCTCTCCTTCCCCTCCTCCCCCCCTCCTCCTCCTCCTCCTCTGGGATGGGGTTGTACCAGATGGTTCCTCTCTCTACCCTGGAGGACTCCGCTCTGGAGGCCTCCTCCGAGGCCTGGGCCTTTCCTGAGGACAGCACCCAGGTGGGCCGGCTCTGCAGGTAGGCCCCGCAGGGGGGCGAGACCGAGGCCCCGGCCCTGCTGCTCTGGACACAAGGCCGCACTCCACTGGCCTAGGAGAACACAACAAGGAGAGGACACTAGGAGAGGAGGACACAAGGAGAGAAGGAGGCCACTAGAAGAGGACACTAGGAGAGGAGACAAGGAGAGGAGGACACAAGGAGAGAAGGAGGCCACTAGAAGAGGACACTAGGAGAGGAGACAAGGAGAGGAGGACACAAGGAGAGAAGTAGGCCACTAGAAGAGGACACTAGGAGAGGAGGCAAGGAGAGGAGGACACAAGGAGAGAAGGAGGCCACTAGAAGAGGACACTAGGAGAGGAGACAAGGAGAGGAGGACACAAGGAGAGAAGGAGGCCACTAGAAGAGGACACTAGGAGAGGAGGACACAAGGAGAAAAGGAGGCCACTAGAAGAGGACACTAGGAGAGAATGGGAACACAACAAGGAGAGGACACTAGGAGACAAGGATGTACGGAGGAGACATTAGGAGAGAAGGAGGAGACACCGGGAAAAAAGGCGACAAGGAGAGTCAGTAGGAGAGAAGGAAGAGACAAGGAGAGGAGGGGAGGAGAGGAGGAGACAAGGAGGAGAGGAGGGGAAGAGGAGGAGACAAAGAGAGGAGGGGAGGAGAGGAGGAGAGACAAGGAGAGGAGGAGAGGAGGAGAAGGAGAGGAGGGGAGGAGGGTACCTGGGCGTCCCGACCCGAGCCCTGCTGGGCCCACTGCTGTTTCTTAGCAACCGTGATGTGTTGTCCTGACGATGGGGGGGCGGGGATAACACGACTGGATGATGATGAAGGAGTCTCAATGACAACAAAAACATCTAAACACACACACACACACACCATTGTACTTGTTGCTAACGCAAATAAAACATGAATATTATTTTTAAAGAGGAGGGAGGAATTCAACTCTTTAAACCACACACACACAGTCTCAGAAACACACACACACACACACACACACACACACACACACACACACACACACACACACACACACACACACACACACACACACACACACACACACACACACACACACACACACACACACACACACACACACACACACACACACACACACACACACACACACACACACACACACACACACACACACACACACACACACAATTCCATTCACTATTCATCCTCAGACACACAAAGTAAGCAGTCAACTTCAACTTAATTCTTGGTAAATAAACACACAACTGGCCCACACTGGGTTACAATGGGTTATTCACAGGCCTCAGATCGACTAGCGGAGTGCACCTCTCTCTCTCTCTCTCTCTCCCCCTCTCTCTCTCTCTTTTTCCCTCTCTTTCCCCCCCCCCTCTCTCTCTCTCCCCCTCTCTCTCCCTCTCTCTATCTCTCTCCCCCTCTCTCTCTCTCTCTCTTTTTCTCTCTCTCTTTCCCCCCCTCTCTCTTCCCCCCCTCTCTCTCTGCTGTGTTTCCTATGCCTGGTCTCATTATGTAATGACATGTTTCTTAAAGTTACACATCACCCCCTTGACTGTTTGTCTGTCTGACTGTCTGTCGGCCTGTCTGTGTGTCAGCCTATCTGTGTGTCAGCCTGCCTGTCTGTGTCTCAGTCTGTGTGTGTGTCAGCCTGCCTGTCTGTGTGTCAGTCTGTGTGTCAGTCAGCCTGTGTCAGCCTGTCTGTGTCAGCCTGTCTGTGTGTCAGCTTGTCTGTCTGTGTGTCAGCCTGTCTGTCTGTGTGTCAGCCTGTTTGTGTGTGTGTCAGCCTGTCTGTGTGTCAGCCTGTCTGTGTGTGTGTGTGTCAGCCTGTCTGTGTGTGTGTCTGCCTGTCTGTGTGTCTGCCTGTCTGTGTGTCAGTCAGCCTGTCTGTGTGTCAGTCAGCCTGTCTGTGTGTGTGTCGCCTGTCTGTGTGTCAGCCTGTCTGTGTGTCAGTCAGCCTGTCTGTGTATCTGTCAGCCTGTCTGTGTGTGTGTCAGCCTGTCTGTGTGTGTGTCAGCCTGTCTGTGTGTCAGTCAGCCTGTCTGTGTGTCTGTCAGCCTGTCTGTGTGTCTGGTACCATGAACTGTGTTCCAGGTCTATGAAGCTCCACAGACTGGGGCTGTGCTCATGGTTTCTCTTCAATATGTTGATATGTAGAAGTATATGAGTATATGTATATAAGTATATGTATATGTATATGTTTATAAGTATATGTATATAAGTATATGAGTATATGTATATGTATATAAGTATATCAGTATATGTATATAAGTATATGAGTATATGTATATGTATATAAGTATATGTATATGAGTATATGTATATGTATATAAGTATATGTATATGAGTATATGTATATGTATATAAGTATATGTATATAAGTATATGTATTCAAGAGACTTTATTTATCCCGAGGGAAATTAAGGAAAGTATATATATAATATAAGTATAAGTATATAAGTATATGTATATAAGTATATGTATATGTATATGAGTATATGAGTATATGTATACGAGTATATGTAGTATAGTAAACATCTCATGTCTGTCGTATCACACACTGATATACGTGTATGATATGGGCTGTGTATTTATGGAATGTATGATCAATATAAAAAGAGGCAACTTATGCAAACCTATCTTCCATACTTTCACTCAAAGTAAACAACATTCTAATACAATAACCACCAAGTTTCAGCTCAGTAGAAAAGTAATGGACTACAACTCCAACTGTTAAAAGATATTCATATCTATACTAATATGTGATCTCTATGTGGTCGGTGAAGGTCCTCCGTGTGACAACAGGAGCTCCTGCTCAGCTCCCAGCGGGGTGCAGACAAACTCAGGTCAGACTAACTCGGATCCGACTAACTCAGGTCAGACTAACTCAGGTCAGACAAACTCAGGTCAGACAAACTCAGGTCAGACTAACTCGGATCCGACTAACTTGGATCAGACTAACTTGGATCAGACTAACTTGGATCAGACTAACTTGGATCAGACTAACTTAGATCAGACTAACTCAGGTCAGACTAACTCAGGTCAGACTAACTCAGATCAGACTAATTTAGATCAGACTAACTTAGATCAGACTAACTCAGGTCAGACTAACAGACTAACTCAGGTCAGACTACTAGATCAGACTAACTTGGATCAGACTAACTTGGATCAGACTAACTTAGATCAGACTAACTTAGATCAGACTAACTCAGGTCAGACTAACTTGGATCAGACTTGGATCAGACTAACTTGGATCAGACTATCTTAGATCAGACTAACCGATCACTGTATACGGAGAGACGGTGGAACAGTCGGATCACCAACAGTGAGGTCATCCAGCTCTATACTATCTATATATATCTATATGCATGTATATATATAGATATATCTATACATATATCTATACATATATGTATAGATAGATAGTATAGAGGGAGAGGGTCGACCCTCTATACTATCTATCTAGATAGATAGATAGTATAGAGGGAGAGGGTCGACCCTCTATACTATCTATCTAGATAGATAGATAGTATAGAGGGAGAGGGTCGACCCTCTATACTATCTATCTAGATAGATAGATAGTATAGAGGGAGAGGGTCGACCCTCTATACTATCTATCTAGATAGATAGATAGTATAGAGGGAGAGGGTCGACCCTCTATACTATCTATCTAGATAGATAGATAGTATAGAGGGAGAGGGTCGACCCTCTATACTATCTATCTAGATAGATAGATAGTATAGAGGGAGAGGGTCGACCCTCTCCCTCTATACTATACTATCTATCTAGATAGATAGATAGTATAGAGGGAGAGGGTCGACCCTCTCCGACATGTAACGGGGTGTCGAGGCGTCCTACCGGAGGAGGCTTGGGGTCGGGCGGCTCTCCGCCGGGCCCTGAGCCGGGAGAAGGTTCTCCTCAGCAGGGGCTCGGCCATCCTCCGTCCGCTGACACCTCCGTCCGCTGACACCTCCGTCCGCTGGCTCCTCGGCTGCTCCTGCTAGTCCTCCTGCTGCTGCTGCTCCTCCTGCTGCTGCTGCTCCTCCTGCTGCTGCTGCTCCTCCTGCTAGTCCTCCTCCTGCTGCTCCTCCTGCTAGTCCTCCTCCTCCTGCTGCTCCTCCTGCTAGTCCTCCTCCTCCTGCTGCTCCTCCTGCTAGTCCTCCTCCTCCTGCTGCTCCTCCTGCTCCTCCTCCTCCTGCTGCTCCTCCTGCTAGTCCTCCTCCTGCTGCTCCTCCATGGCGCTCCCTCGGTCCTGGCTCCTCACCCGGGACGTCCTCCTTCAACCGCGCTACTCTCTCGCTGTGTGTGTGTGTGTGTGTCTCTCTCTCTCTCTCTCTCTCTCTCTCTCTCTCTCTCTCTCTCTCTCTCTCTCTCTCTCTCTCTCTCTCTCTCTCTCAACAGGAAATGAATTCCACAGATTTTTCCTCCCCCCGACCACTTCAGGAAAGGGTAGAGGGAGGCAAGCGGGACTATGTGTGTGTGAGTGTGTGAGTGTGTATGTGTATGTGTGTGAGTGTGTGTGTGTGTATGTGAGTGTGTGTGT
>CM051014.1:1556779-1559279 GCA_027704905.1 Muraenolepis orangiensis | reverse complement strand
TATGTTTCTAAGGTATGTTACTAAGGACTCTTAAGGGCTTTACTAAGGTATGTTACTAAGGACTCTTAAGGGCTTTACTAAGGTATGTTACTAAGGTATGTTACTAAGGTATGTTACTAAGGACTCTTAAGGGCTTTACGAAGGTATGTTACTAAGGTATGTTACTAAGGTATGTTACTAAGGACTCTTAAGGGCTTTACTAAGGTATGTTACTAAGGTATGTTACTAAGGACTCTTAAGGGCTTTACTAAGGTATGTTACTAAGGTATGTTACTAAGGTATGTTACTAAGGACTCTTAAGGGCTTTACTAAGGTATGTTACTAAGGTATGTTACTAAGGACTCTTAAGGGCTTTACTAAGGTATGTTATTAAGGTATGTTACTAATATGTTACTAAGGTATGTTACTAATATGTTACTAAGGTATGTTACTAACATGTTAGGACTCTTAAGGGCTTTACTAAGGTATGTTACTAAGGACTCTCAAGGACTTAACTAAGGTATGTTACTAATATGTTACTAGGGTATGTTACTACATGTTACTAAGGACTCTTAAGGGCTTTACTAAGGTATGTTACTAAGGTATGTTACTAATATGTTACTAAGGTCTCTTAAGGGCTTTACTAGGTATGTTACTAATATGTTACTAAGGTATGTTACTAAGGTATGTTACTGATATGTAACTAAGGACTCTTAAGGGCTTTACTAAGGTATGTTACTCAGGTATGTTACTAAGGTATGTTACTAAGGTATGTTACTAAGGACTCTTACGGGCTTTACTAAGGTATGTTACTAAGGTATGTTACTAAGGTATGTTACTAAGGTATGTTACTAAGGACTCTTAAGGGCTTTACTAAGGTATGTTACTAAGGTATGTTACTAAGGACTCTTAAGGGCTTTACTAAGGTATGTTACTAAGGTATGTTACTAAGGTATGTTACTAAGGACTCTTAAGGGCTTTACTAAGGTATGTTACTAAGGTATGTTACTAAGGACTCTTAAGGGCTTTACTAAGGTATGTTACTAAGGTATGTTACTAATATGTTACTAAGGTCTCTTAAGGGCTTTACTAGGTATGTTACTAATATGTTACTAAGGTATGTTACTAAGGTATGTTACTGATATGTAACTAAGGACTCTTAAGGGCTTTACTAAGGTATGTTACTCAGGTATGTTACTAAGGTATGTTACTAAGGTATGTTACTAAGGACTCTTACGGGCTTTACTAAGGTATGTTACTAAGGTATGTTACTAAGGTATGTTACTAAGGTATGTTACTAAGGACTCTTAAGGGCTTTACTAAGGTATGTTACTAAGGTATGTTACTAAGGACTCTTAAGGGCTTTACTAAGGTATGTTACTAAGGTATGTTACTAAGGTATGTTACTAAGGACTCTTAAGGGCTTTACTAAGGTATGTTACTAAGGTATGTTACTAAGGACTCTTAAGGGCTTTACTAAGGTATGTTATTAAGGTATGTTACTAATATGTTACTAAGGTATGTTACTAATATGTTACTAAGGTATGTTACTAACATGTTAGGACTCTTAAGGGCTTTACTAAGGTATGTTACTAAGGACTCTCAAGGACTTAACTAAGGTATGTTACTAATATGTTACTAGGGTATGTTACTACATGTTACTAAGGACTCTTAAGGGCTTTACTAAGGTATGTTACTAAGGTATGTTACTAATATGTTACTAAGGTCTCTTAAGGGCTTTACTAGGTATGTTACTAATATGTTACTAAGGTATGTTACTAAGGTATGTTACTGATATGTAACTAAGGACTCTTAAGGGCTTTACTAAGGTATGTTACTCAGGTATGTTACTAAGGTATGTTACTAAGGTATGTTACTAAGGACTCTTACGGGCTTTACTAAGGTATGTTACTAAGGTATGTTACTAAGGTATGTTACTAAGGACTCTTAAGGGCTTTACTAAGGTATGTTACTAAGGTATGTTACTAATATGTTACTAAGGTCTCTAAGGGCTATACTAGGTATGTTACTAATATGTTACTAAGGTATGTTACTAAGGTATGTTACTGATATGTTACTAAGGACTCTTAAGGGCTTTACTAAGGTATGTTACTAAGGTATGTTACTAATATGTTACTAAGGTATGTTACTAATATGTTACTAAGGACTCTTAAATGCTTTACTAAAGTATGTTACTAAGGTATGTTACTAAGGTATGTTACTAAGGTATGTTACTAAGGACTCTTAAGAGCTTTACTAAAGTATGTTACTAAGGTATGTTACTAATATGTTACTAAGGTATGTTACTAATGTATGTTACTAATATGTTACTAATATGTTACTAAGGTATGTTACTAAGGTATGTTACTAAGGACTCTTAAGGGCTTTACTATGGTATGTTACTAAGGTATGTTACAAAGGTATGTTTCTAAGGTATGTTACTAAGGACTCTTAAGGGCTTTACTAAGGTATGTTACTAAGGACTCTTAAGGGCTTTACTAAGGTATGTTACTAAGGTATG
>CM051014.1:1536779-1546779 GCA_027704905.1 Muraenolepis orangiensis | reverse complement strand
CACCGAACTCCCGTTTAACGTCCCACGTAAACTATAAACCATCCGGCAAACATAACAGTTTGATGTCAGTCTATTAAAGACCCGTCTCACCCGTCTTTCCGTCTCACGCCGTCCGTGCGTGAACCCTCCCGGTGCTCCAGTGCTCGAGCGCAGGTGCGGCACGCGAGTCGCTTTTTCCCGCGCGGACCCCCACAAACAACTTTTAGGGCTCTCGCGCGCAAGCCGAGACGCTTCGAGGTGTGATTCCTGATCGATTCCGCGGAGATCAGACGTCGTCGCCTCACGGGACATGTTCGGGATCCAGGAGTCGGTCCCGCGCGGCGCGGGGATGAAAGAGGAGCCGCTCCACGGCGGGATGACCGCCGCGCGCTCTTGGATGCACGCGAGCGGCGTGGTGGACGCCGGCACCGCCGCCCAAAGGTAACGGTCCTTTCATTGGATCATCGATCGGCTATCGATCGATGATCCCCCGTCAGTGATGATCAGTCTTACACGTCAATGTTCGGTTAAAGTGAAAAGGGCGCGCGATGCGTAAAGTGTGTCCACGGGGGAACGGGTGGCCGGCGGACCTGAAGGAGGACATGAGGTCCTGACATAAGTAATCTCATTTGCATAAAAGTCTGGACCGTTTTTAACACGTCGCGCGCCACCCCAGGGACCCCCGTTATTAATTATAATAATAATGTACATTAGAATGCTTTGTTCTGATTAAATATGAACCACATAAAGAGACACGTAAAAACAGACAGTAAAACATGTCTTTAAATACTTCATTAGGTTACAACTTTCATGGTTTATAACCACGTCATCCTCAACTGTCCTCAACTGTTGGATGAAAGAGTCTGGTATATAGTGTAATGGAATATAGTGTAATGGAATATAGTGTAATGGAATATAGTGTAATGGAATATAGTGTAATGTAATATAGTGTAATGGAATATAGTGTAATGGAATATAGTGTAATGTAATATAGTGTAATGGAATATAGTGTAATGGAATATAGTGTAATGTAATATAGTGTAATGTACTATAGTGTAGTGTAATGTAATATAGTGTAATGTAATATAGTGTAATGTAATATAGTGTAATGTAATATAGTGTAATGGAATATAGTGTAATGGAATATAGTGTAATGGAATATAGTGTAATGTAATATAGTGTAATGGAATATAGTGTAATGGAATATAGTGTAATGGAATATAGTGTAATGGAATATAGTGTAATGGAATATAGTGTAATGGAATATAGTGTAATGTAATATAGTGTAATGTACTATAGTGTAGTGTAATGTAATATAGTGTAATGTAATATAGTGTAATGTAATATAGTGTAATGTAATATAGTGTAATGTAATATAGTGTAGTGTAATGGAATATAGTGTAATGTAATGTAATATAGTGTAATGTAATGGAATATAGTGTAATGGAATATAGTGTAATGGAATATAGTGTAATGTAATGGAATATAGTGTAATGGAATATAGTGTAATGTAATGGAATATAGTGTAATGGAATGGAATATAGTGTAATGTAATGGAATATAGTGTAATGGAATATAGTGTAATGTAATGTAATATAGTGTAATGTAATGTAATATAGTGTAATGTAATGGAATATAGTGTAATGGAATGGAATATAGTGTAATGGAATATAGTGTAATGGAATGGAATTACGACAATCGTTTGATAAACGCACAAAACAGCCTCGACCGGCATGTCGAATAGTTAAATAAACGTTTAATAAATGTTTAATAAATGTTTTAAAACATGTTTTAAAACATGTTTAATAAATATTTTAAAACATGTTGAATAGACGTTTTAAAACATGTTAGAGAATAGATGTTGTAATAAACGGAGAGCCGTGTTGACCCGGGCCGTCTCTCCCCGTGTGGCCCAGCGGGGTGGCCCTGGCCCGGGCGCACTACGAGAAGCAGCCGCCCTCCAACCTCCGGAAGTCCAACTTCTTCCACTTCGTGGTGGCGCTGTACGACCGGCAGGGCCAGCCGGTGGAGGTGGAGAGGACCGCGTACCGCCACTTTGTGGAGAAGGACAAGGTGGGCACCGCCGTCCCGTCACTCACCCATCAAGCTCCATCTCGTCCTGTCTCACGCGCTCTTTAGGACTCATAGCGACAGATCGATCTAAATGTTTAGGACTCATAGCGACAGATCGATCTAAATGTTTAGGACTCATAGCGACAGATCGATCTAAATGTTTAGGACTCATAGCGACAGATCGATCTAAATATTAATTAATTAAATTAAATTAACAAAAAACAAAACCAAACGCTAATCCAAATCCAAAAAGTATTTGTTTTCGACAAAAACAATTAGTTAAGAACCTGAACTGAACCTGAACTGCTTCAATTCCAACGGACTCTGACGGGATGCCCGTACCACACGGTACACTGTTAGTATACTATATACTATATACTATACTATATACTATACTATATACTATACTATATACTATACTATACTATATACTATATACTATATACTATATACTATATACTATACACTATACTATATACTATACTATATACTATACCACACGGTACACTGTTAGTATACTATATACTATATACTATATACTATATACTATACTATATACTATACTATATACTATACTATATAATATACTATATACTATACACTATACTATATACTATACTATATACTATACCACACGGTACACTGTTAGTATATATACTATATACTATACTATATACTATACTATATACGATACTATATACTATACTATACTATATACTATATACTATATACTATACCACACGGTACACTGTTAGTATACTATATACTATATACTATACTATATACTATGCTATATACTATACTATACTATACTATATACTATACCACACGGTACACTGTTAGCATACTATATACTATATACTATACTATATACTATACTATACTATATACTATACACTATACTATATACTATACCACACGGTACACTGTTAGTATACTATATACTATATACTATACTATATACTATACACTATACACTATACTATACACTATACTATATACTATACTATATACTATATACTATACTATATACTATACTATATACTTTATACTATATACTATATACTATATACTATACTATACGATATACTATACTATACTATATACTATATACTATATACTATACTATACTATATACTATATACTATATACTATATACTATACTTTACTATATACTATATACTATATACTATATACTATACTATATACTATATACTCTATACTCTATACTATATACTATACTATATACTATATACTATACTATACTATATACTATATACTATATACTATACTATATACTATATACTATATACTATACTATATACTATATACTATACTATATACTATACTATATACTATATACTATACTATATACTATACTATATACTATACTATATACTATACTATATACTATACTATATACTATATACTATACTATATACTATACTATATACTATACTATACTATACTATACTATACTATACTATACTATATACTATATACTATACTATATACTATACTATACTATACTATACTATATACTATATACTATATACTACACTATATACTTTATACTATATACTATATACTATACTATATACTATATACTATACTATATACTATACTATACACTATATACTATATACTATATACTATACTATATACTATACTATACACTATACACTATACTATATACTATACTATATACTATACTATATACTATATACTATATACTATACTATATACTATATACTATAGTATATCCTATACTATAATTTACTATATACTAGTATAGTATACTATTTACTAGTATATTATAAAGTATAAAGTATTTACTTCAGTATAAAATAGATATAGTGTTGTTTACAGTATATAGTGTAGCATATGGTATATATAGTGTGGTTTATAGTATAGTATTAGTGTTGTTTATAGTATTATAGTCTAGTATTGTTGAAATTCATACTGCGGAAGGGTAAGCAGTCCATTGTACTTGGCAAAACAAAAACACCTTGAATCTTGAATCTTGAATCTTGTATACACTAGAATATAGACTCGTATAAAGTATATAATATAGAATTGACTAATAGTTTATACTATATGTACTAAATATAGTTACCTGTGTTAAGTGTTACTCATAATAAGTGTTATTTCTGTGTGTGTTTTGCTAATGAATTGCCGTGAATTACGTGTGTGTTACTATAAGTGTGTAGATGTATTAGTAGATGTGTGTGTGTTACTATAAGTGTGTACATGTATTAGTACATGTGTGTGTGTTACTATAAGTGTGTACATGTATTAGTACATGTGTGTGGGTGTTACTATAAGTGTGTACATGTATTAGTACATGTGTGTGTGTGTTACTATAAGTGTGTACATGTATTAGTACATGTGTGTGTGTGTTACTATAAGTGTGTGTTACTATAAAGTGTGTGTGTGTTGCTATATAAAGTGTGTGTGTGTAACTGTATCAAGTGTGTACATGTGTGTGTGTTACTAAAGTGTGTACATATGTGTACTATATCAAGTGTGTAGATGTGTGTGTATTACTATATAAAGTGTGTAGATGTGTGTGTATTACTATATAAAGTGTGTAGATGTCTGTGTATTACTATATAAAGTGTGTAGATGTGTGTGTATTACTATATAAAGTGTGTAGATGTGTGTGTATTACTATATAAAGTGTGTAGATGTGTGTGTATTATAAAGTGTATAGATGTGTGTGTATTACTATATAAAGTGTGTAGACGTGTGTGTATTACTATATAAAGTGTGTAGATGTGTGTGTATTACTATATAAAGTGTGTAGACGTGTGTGTATTACTATATAAAGTGTGTAGATGTGTGTGTATTATAAAGTGTGTAGATGTGTGTGCATTACTATATAAAGTGTGTAGATGTGTGTGTATTATAAAGTGTGTAGATGTGTGTGTATTATAAAGTGTGTAGATGTGTGTGTATTATAAAGTGTGTAGATGTGTGTGCATTACTATATAAAGTGTGTAGATGTGTGTGTATTACTATATAAAGTGTGTAGATGTGTGTGTATTACTATATAAAGTGTGTACATGTGTGTGTATTACTATATAAAGTGTGTAGATGTGTGTGTATTACTATATAAAGTGTGTACATGTGTGTGTATTACTATATAAAGTGTGTACATGTGTGTGTATTATAAAGTGTGTACATGTGTGTGTATTACTATATAAAGTGTGTACATGTGTGTGTATTACTATATAAAGTGTGTACATGTGTGTGTATTATAAAGTGTGTAGATGTGTGTGTATTACTATATAAAATGTGTACATGTGTGTGTATTACTATATAAAGTGTGTAGATGTGTGTGTATTACTATATAAAGTGTGTACATGTGTGTGTATTACTATATAAAGTGTGTACATGTGTGTGCATTACTATATACAGTGTGTAGATGTGTGTGTATTACTATATCAAGTGTGTACATGTGTGTGTATTACTATATAAAGTGTGTACATGTGTGTGTATTATAAAGTGTGTAGATGTGTGTGTATTACTATATAAAGTGTGTACATGTGTGTGTATTACTATATAAAGTGTGTACATGTGTGTGTATTATAAAGTGTGTAGATGTGTGTGTATTACTATATAAAATGTGTACATGTGTGTGTATTACTATATAAAGTGTGTAGATGTGTGTGTATTACTATATAAAGTGTGTACATGTGTGTGCATTACTATATAAAGTGTGTACATGTGTGTGTATTACTATATAAAGTGTGTACATGTGTGTGCATTACTATATAAAGTGTGTAGATGTGTGTGTATTATAAAGTGTGTAGATGTGTGTGTATTACTATATAAAGTGTGTAGATGTGTGTGTATTACTATATAGTGTGTAGATGTGTGTGTATTACTATATAAAGTGTGTACATGTGTGTGTATTACTATATAAAGTGTGTAAATGTGTGTGTATTACTATATAAAGTGTGTACATGTGTGTGTATTACTATATAAAGTGTGTACATGTGTGTTTAGGAGCCGAACAGCGAAAAGACCAACAACGGAATCCATTACAAGCTCCAGCTGCTGTACAGTAACGGTAGGTATACATATCTATAGAATAGGGTTCTATTCTATGAAATGTATTATGTTATTATGATACACGAGTGAGGAAGCGTGTATTAAATGAGAATATAATTGTGTAACGGTTAAGTCATTTTTACGCGTTGATCAAAGCGGCCGACGGAAAAATCATGTTTTATATTAAATTAAACCAACGCCTGATTGTTATAATAAATATAATGTTGGTAATTATAATTAATACGTTATACTCTCTGGGGTCGGCGAGTACAATCTACAATGTGTGCGTTATTCTCCCGGGGAGAAAGAGTGGGATGTAAAGAAAGCGCGTGTGTGCGTGTGTGTGTGAGTGTGTGTGAGTGTGTGCGTGTGTGCGTGTGTGTGTGAGTGTGTGTGTGTGTGAGTGTGAGTGTGTGTGTGTGTGTGTGAGTGTGTGTGTGCGTGTGTGTGTGTGTGTGTGTGTGTTCTCAGGTGTTCGGACTGAACAGGACCTGTACGTCCGCCTCATCGACTCAATGACGAAGCAGGTGAGAAGAGACTATATTGTAAAATATTGTTATTATTAATAATTAGTAAGAAGTAGAATGAGATTAATACTATGAATAATATTCATTATATTTATGACAATTATAATAACAATAATTATTATATGTATAATAATAATGAAGTTAAATATCATTGACTGTTGGTATTATTTGGAGGTTGGTGTTAAGTTCGACATATTTTAAGGCCGTCAGTTTTGCTCCGTTAGTCAAACAGTAGAGTTAGAGTTAGAGGGAAGTCCACCGGGAACGACCTGACACACACACACACACACACACACTCACACACACACACACACACACACACACTCACACACACACTCACACACACACTCACACACACACACTCACACACACACACACACACACACACACACACACACACACACACACACACACACACACACACACACACTCACACTCACACACACACTCACACTCACACTCACACACTCACACTCACACACTCACACACACACACACACACACACACACACACACACACTCACACACACACTCACACTCACACTCACACACACACACACACACACACACACACTCACACACACACACACACACACACACACACACACCACACACACACACACACCCTCACACACTCACACACACACCCTCACACACACGGCGGACCTCTGGGAGAGCTGTCTGGTCGTTCACGCCTGACGGGTTTCCTTCATTCTGATAAACAGAATGAAGGAAACCAGAGAATCAAATTAATGTGTTTTTGTACAGAAAATCTTCCCATTGTGGAGATAGTCAATCAATCAATCAATCAATCAATCCTGGATTAATCAATATAAAGAGGAGAGGAGGATAGGAGAGGAGAGGAGGAGAGGAGAGGGGGAGGAGGAGAGGAGGAGAGGAGGAGGATAGGGGGAGGAGAGGAGGAGGGGGAGGAGAGGAGGAGGAGAGGAGGGGAGGGGGAGGAGAGGAGGAGAGGAGGGGAGGGGGAGGAGAGGGGGACGAGAGGAGGGGGAGGAGAGGGGGAGATGAGGGGGAGGAGAGGAGGAGAGGAGAGGAGGGGGAGGAGGAGAGGAGGAGGAGAGGGGGAGGAGAGGAGGAGAGGAGGAGAGGAGGAGAGGAGGGGAGGGGGAGGAGAGGGGACGAGAGGAGGGGGAGGAGAGGGGGAGATGAGGGGGAGGAGGAGGAGAGGAGAGGAGGGGGAGGAGGAGAGGAGGAGGAGAGGGGGAGGAGAGGAGGAGGGGGAGGAGAGGAGGAGAGGAGGAGAGGAGGGGAGGGGGAGGAGAGGGGGACGAGAGGAGGGGGAGGAGAGGGGGAGATGAGGGGGAGAGGGGGAGGAGAGGAGGAGAGGAGGGGAGGAGGGGGAGAGGGAGACGAGGGGGAGGAGGAGGAGAGGAGAGGAGGGGGAGGAGTGGGGGAGGAGAGGAGGAGGGGAGAGAGGGAGAGGGGGAGAGGAGGGGGAGGAGAGGGGGAGGAGAGGAGGAAGAGAGGAGGAAGAGAGGAGGAGAGGAGGAGAGAGGGAGAGGGGGAGGAGAGGAGAGGGGGAGGAGAGGGGGAGGAGGAGAGAGGGAGAGGAGAGGGGAGAGGAGGAGAGAGGAGAGAGGGAGAGGAGGAGGAGAGGGGGACGAGAGGAGGGGGAGGAGAGGGGGAGATGAGGGGGAGAGGAGAGGAGGAGGGGAGGGGGAGGAGAGGGGGAGAGGGGGAGGGGGAGAGGAGGGGGAGAGGGGGAGGAGAGGAGGAGAGGAGGGGAGGAGGGGGAGAGGGAGACGAGGGGGAGGAGGAGGAGAGGAGAGGTGGGGAGGAGTGGGGGAGGAGAGGAGGAGAGGAGAGAGGGAGAGGGGGAGAGGAGGAGAGAGGGAGAGGGGGAGGAGAGGGAGAGGAGGAGGAGAGGAGAGGGGGAGGGGGAGGAGAGGGAGAGGAGGACGAGAGGAGGAGGAGGAGAGAGGGAGAGGAGAGGAGAGGAGGAGAGAGGAGAGAGGGAGAGGAGGAGGAGAGAGAGAGGAGAGAGGGAGAGGGGGAGAGGAGGAGAGAGGGAGAGGGGGAGGAGAGGGGGAGGAGGAGAGGGGGAGAGGGGGAGGAGAGGAGGGGAGGAGGGGGAGAGGGAGACGAGGGGGAGGAGAGGAGGAGGAGAGGGGAGGAGAGGAGGAGGAGGAGAGGAGAGGAGGGGGAGGAGTGGGGGAGGAGAGGAGGAGGGGAGAGAGGGAGAGGGGGAGAGGAGGAGAGGAGGAGGAGGAGAGGAGGAGAGGAGGAGGGGGGAGGAGAGGAGAGAGGGAGAGGGGGAGAGGAGGAGAGAGGGAGAGGGGGAGGGGGGAGGAGAGGAGGAGAGGGGAAGGAGGAGGAGAGGAGGAGAGGGGGAGGAGAGGAGGAGGAGGAGGAGAGGAGAGGAGGGGGAGGAGTGGGGGAGGAGAGGAGGAGGGGAGAGGGGGAGAGGAGGAGAGGAGGGGGAGGAGAGGGGGAAGAGAGGAGGAGGAGAGGAGAGGAGAGAGGGGGAGAGGAGGAGAGAGGGAGAGGGGGAGGAGAGGGAGAGGAGGAGGAGGGGAGAGAGGGGGAGGAGAGGGGGAGGGGGAGGAGAGGGAGAGGAGGAGGAGAGGAGAGAGGGGGAGGAGAGGAGGAGGAGAGAGGAGAGAGGGGGGAGAAGAGGAGGAGAGAGAGAGAGGAGAGAGGGAGAGGGGGAGAGGAGGAGAGAGGGAGAGGGGGAGGAGAGGGAGAGGAGAGAGGGAGAGGGGGAGAGGAGGAGAGAGGGAGAGGGGGAGGAGAGGGAGAGGAGAGAGGGAGAGGGAGAGGAGAGAGGGAGAGAGGGGGAGGAGAAGAGGAGAGAGGGAGAGGAGAAGAGGAGAAAGGGAGAGGAGAGGAGAGGGAGAGGAGAGAGGGGGAGGAGAGGGAGAGAGGGAGAGGAGAGAGGGAGAGGAGGAGGGAGAGGGGGAGAGGAGGAGGGGAGGAGAGGGAGAGGAGAGAGGGAGAGAGGGAGAGAGGGAGAGGGGGAGAGGGGGAGGAGAGGGAGAGGGGGAGAGGAGGAGAGAGGGAGAGGGGGAGGAAAGGGAGAGAGAGAGGGAGAGGGAGAGGAGAGAGGGAGAGGAGAGAGGGAGAGAGGGAGGAGAGGGAGAGGAGAGAGGGAGAGGGGGAGAAGGAGAGGAGAAGAGGAGAGAGGGAGAGGAGGGGGGATGAGAGAGGGAGGGGGAGGGGCATTAGGGACCAACATTAGTCAACCATAGTTTAGTGGAAGGTTCCGGGCTCGATTCCCCAATGTCCTCAGTCTGTTTGAGCAAGCTTTTACACAATGTGTGTGTGTGTGTGTGTGTGTGTGTGTGTGTGTGTGTGTGTGTGCGTGTGTGTGTGCAGGCGATCATCTATGAAGGACAAGACAAGAA
>CM051014.1:1515678-1535779 GCA_027704905.1 Muraenolepis orangiensis | reverse complement strand
CAATTCTTCTTCAGAGGGTTCCAGTTCTAACGACTGAGCCAATCAGAGCTTCTTCAGAGGGTAGGGTCGGTACCAGTTCTAACGACTGAGCCAATCAGAGCTTCTTCAGAGGGTAGGGTCGGTACCAGTTCTAACGACTGAGCCAATCAGAGCTTCTTCAGAGGGTAGGGTTTGTGTCCACCTCCCAGCTCCTCTTAATTGTTTGAGTTCCACCAGGATGGTCTTATTCTGTGGTGTGGATCTCCTCCAGGTGTTCCAGCTGCAGCAGGAGAAGAAGAAGCTGCAGGAGGACTTCTCCCAGCTCCTGCAGGAGCGAGAGCAGCTAGAGGAGCGCTGCACCTCCTATGAGCACCAGAAGATCCAGATGGGGCCTCGCCTTGAGGAGACCAAGTGGGAGGTGAGAGAACCACCTGACCACTACATGAAGCACCTAGAGCCGTTAGAGGACCTACATCCTAGTCTCTACCTGAACCACCTAGAGGCCGTTAGAGGAACTACATGAACCACCTAGAGGCCGTTAGAGGAACTACATGCTAGTCTCTACTGTGAACCACCTAGAGGCCGTTAGAGGAACTACATGCTAGTCTCTACTGTGACCCACCTAGAGGCCATTAGAGGAACTACATGCTAGTCTCTACCTGAACCACCTAGAGGGCGTTAGAGGACCTACATCCTAGTCTCTACCTGAACCCCCTAGAGGCCGTTAGAGGAACTACATGAACCACCTAGAGGGCGTTAGAGGAACTACATGCTAGTCTCTACCTGAACCACCTAGAGGCCGTTAGAGGAACTACATGAACCACCTAGAGGCCGTTAGAGGAACTACCTGAACCACCTAGAGGCCGTTAGAGGAACTACATGCTAGTCTCTACTGTGAACCACCTAGAGGCCGTTAGAGGACCTACATCCTAGTCTCTACCTGAACCCCCTAGAGGCCGTTAGAGGAACTACATGAACCACCTAGAGGGCGTTAGAGGAACTACATGCTAGTCTCTACCTGAACCACCTAGAGGCCGTTAGAGGAACTACATGAACCACCTAAAGGCCGTTAGAGGAACTACATGAACCACCTAGAGGCCGTTAGAGGAACTACATGAACCATCTAGAGGCCGTTAAAGGAACTCCATGAACCACCTAGAGGCCGTTAGAGGAACTACATGAACCACCTAGAGGCCGTTAGAGGAACTACATGAACCACCTAGAGGCCGTTAGAGGAACTACATGCTAGTCTCTACCTGAACCTCCTAGAGGCCATTAGAGGAGCTACATGAACCACCTAGAGGCCGTTAGAGGAGCTACATGAACCACCTAGAGGCCGTTAGAGGAACTACATGCTAGTCTCTACCTGAACCTCCTAGAGGCCATTAGAGGAGCTACATGAACCACCTAGAGGCCGTTAGAGGAGCTACATGAACCACCTAGAGGCCATAAGAGGAACTACATGCTAGTCTCTACCTGAACCACCTGAACGATAGCTCTTATCCTGACCACGACCCCCCAGGTGTGCCAGAAGTCCGGGGAGATCTCCCTGCTCAAGCAGCAGCTGAAGGAGGTGCAGGGGGAGCTGGCTCAGCGCGTGGGGGAGATTGTGTCTCTGCGGGGGCAGCTCCGGGAGGTCCGGGGGGAGCTGACCGTCAGCCGGGCCCTCCTCCAGGAGGCCCGGGCCGAGGCCCACGCCCGCGGCCCGAGGCCGGAGGCCCGCGAGAACGAGCTGCGACGGCACAGGGCCGAGGCGGACCTCCTCCGGGAGAAGGCGGGACGTCCGGAGGAGACGCCGGTCCGTCCGAGGGAGGAGCAGAGCCCGGGGGTCCGCCGGGCGCCGGAGGAGGAGAGCGGCGAGGGGCCGCAGATGGACAGGATGTGGGCGGAACTGGCGAGGGAGAGGAGGCGGGCCGAGGAGCTGGCGGGCGGCTTCGAGGAGGAGCGGCGCGTGTGGCGGGAGGAGAAGGACAAGGTGATACGCTACCAGAAGCAGCTGCAACACAACTACGTGGAGATGTACCGCAAGAACCGACAGCTGGAGCTCCGGCTCCTCAGCCAGGAGGAAGACGAGGAGGACGAAGATGAGGGCAGCGGTAACGAGATCCACTTCGACGAGGTCGCTGCCACAGAGATCTGACCCCATCTCTGTTTCTCTCTTTCTCTCTCTCTCGCTCTCTCTCTGTATGTATATCGATATCTATATAGCTATAGATATATAGCTATATAGATAAATATATATATCAGATCAGTTTAAAGCATTGTTCTGTGGTGGGGTGAAGACCATCTGAACGCTGTTCTGTGTTCTAACATATCGACTCATATGAAGACTGGTAGGAGTCTGTTGGTCTGAATGACTGGACCACATGACGACTTCTTCTGTGATGGTTTGGTTTTTTGTTGCTGGCTTAACAGAAAGACAGCATTTACTGTGGAACTAACGGAGGTTGAGTTACTTATCGAATTATATTTGACTTATGCTGATGTTCCAGCCGTTGATGTTCCCTCACAGCCTCATGGCGTTCAGTGAAGAGGAGGTCTTCCTCATCTTCCTCATCTTCCTCATCGCCCTGCAACTGTCTTCTGTGTTGAGACTAAAGTGAGACCGTCCTAGATGGTTATATATATATATATATATATATATATATATGTGTGTATATATATATATGTGTGTATATATATACACATATATATATATATATGTATATATTTACTGCTACTGCTGTATGTATATACTACTGCTGCCCGGATCATCACCCGCACTAACTCATCTGACCACATCACCCCCGTTCTCATTCAACTACACTGGCTTCCTGTGCGCTACCGGATTGACTATAAAAACCTTTTACTCACCTACAAAGCTCTCCACAATCTAACCCCCATCTCCATCACTGACCTCCTCCAGGAGTACACCCCCTCCCTCCCCTCTTCCTCCGTTGGCCTCCTCCCCGTCCCCAGCTCCCTCCTGAGCACCCTGGGGGCTCCAGCTCTCAGCTGCTGGAGCTCCCTGCCGCTACACATCCCACAGTCTGACTCTAGAACAACTTACAAAACCCAACTAAAAACCTGTTCAAACTGGCATATCCCTTATAAACTCTACCATCTTTCTTGTAATCTTTCTTTCCTGTTGTTTGTCTTGTTTTAAACCCTGCAGACACTTGGTGAAGTCCACTGTTTTTAATGTTGCTGTAGCATATATGCTCTGTAAGGTGTCCTTGGGTGTTTTGAAAGGCGCCCCACAAGTAAAATGTATTATTATTAATATTATATATATACATATATATATATATATATATACGTATATATATATGTGTATATATATATATGTATATATATATGTATATACATATATATATGTATGATTAAGTAAAGCAGTTCTCTAGAGATGTACATCTCAGCCACTGTGAACAGACCTGCTGTCTGTGTGTCGGTTAGACTTTGATAATCCACAGTTTGTATCAAGACATTAAATGTATTTTCATGCTTTAAAACAAGTTACTTTGTTTTTAATAAAATGAATGACAATAAAACACACCAGTCAGGTCCTTATTTAGCTTTAGATTTTAAAAATGTATTTTGTGAAAAGTGACCTTTTCTGGGTAAAAAAGCTGAATATCTATAATATATTATACATTATAGATAATCCATGTTCCCAACAACAACCGATGACCAGGATTGATTTTCCTCATGAACTATGGGGGAGAGCTGCGCCCTCCTCAGGTTAGACAAGGTATTACATATACTTATCCAGGCTACTTTTCATTGAGCTGTTGCTGCGGAGTCAATGGACTGGAATACACTGTGTTAACCTGTGGCCACTCAAAGCACTTCATAAACACTGGCTCACATTCACACATTCATACCGGACAGTCAAGAAGACAGCTGTTGTGTCTGTTGTGATAGAGATGTCCCTTCAGAACAAGAAGAGATAGATAGATAGAGATGTACCTTCAGAACAAGAAGAGATAGATAGATAGAGATGTACCTTCAGAACAAGAAGAGATAGATAGATAGAGATGTACCTTCAGAACAAGAAGAGATAGATAGATAGAGATGTACCTTCAGAACAAGAAGAGATAGATAGATAGAGATGTACCTTCAGAACAAGAAGAGATAGATAGATAGAGATGTACCTTCAGAACAAGAAGAGATAGATAGATAGAGATGTACCTTCAGAACAAGTAGAGATAGATAGAGATGTACCGTCAGAACAAGAAGAGATAGATAGAGATGTACTTTCAGAACAAGAAGAGATAGATAGATAGAGATGTACCTTCAGAACAAGAAGAGATAGATAGATAGAGATGTACCTTCAGAACAAGAAGAGATAGATAGATAGAGATGTACCTTCAGAACAAGTAGAGATAGATAGATAGAGATGTACCTTCAGAACAAGAAGAGATAGATAGATAGAGATGTACCTTCAGAACAAGAAGAGATAGATAGATAGAGATGTACCGTCAGAACAAGAAGAGATAGATAGAGATGTACTTTCAGAACAAGAAGAGATAGATAGATAGAGATGTACCTTCAGAACAAGAAGAGATAGATAGAGATGTACCTTCAGAACAAGAAGAGATAGATAGATAGAGGTGTACCTTCAGAACAAGAAGAGATAGATAGATAGAGATGTACCTTCAGAACAAGAAGAGATAGATAGATAGAGATGTACCTTCAGAACAAGAAGAGATAGATAGATAGAGATGTACCTTCAGAACAAGAAGAGATAGATAGATAGAGATGTACCTTCAGAACAAGAAGAGATAGATAGATAGAGATGTACCTTCAGAACAAGAAGAGATAGATAGATAGAGATGTACCTTCAGAACAAGAAGAGATAGATAGATAGAGATGTACCTTCAGAACAAGAAGAGATAGATAGATAGAGATGTACCTTCAGAACAAGTAGAGATAGATAGAGATGTACCGTCAGAACAAGAAGAGATAGATAGAGATGTACTTTCAGAACAAGAAGAGATAGATAGATAGAGATGTACCTTCAGAACAAGAAGAGATAGATAGATAGAGATGTACCTTCAGAACAAGAAGAGATAGATAGATAGAGATGTACCTTCAGAACAAGTAGAGATAGATAGATAGAGATGTACCTTCAGAACAAGAAGAGATAGATAGATAGAGATGTACCTTCAGAACAAGAAGAGATAGATAGATAGAGATGTACCGTCAGAACAAGAAGAGATAGATAGAGATGTACTTTCAGAACAAGAAGAGATAGATAGATAGAGATGTACCTTCAGAACAAGAAGAGATAGATAGAGATGTACCTTCAGAACAAGAAGAGATATATAGATAGAGGTGTACCTTCAGAACAAGAAGAGATAGATAGATAGAGATGTACCTTCAGAACAAGAAGAGATAGATAGATAGAGATGTACCTTCAGAACAAGAAGAGATAGATAGATAGAGATGTACCTTCAGAACAAGAAGAGATAGATAGATAGAGATGTACCTTCAGAACAAGAAGAGATAGATAGATAGAGATGTACCTTCAGAACAAGAAGAGATAGATAGATAGAGATGTACCTTCAGAACAAGAAGAGATAGATAGATAGAGATGTACCTTCAGAACAAGAAGAGATAGATAGATAGAGATGTACCTTCAGAACAAGAAGAGATAGATAGATAGAGATGTACCTTCAGAACAAGAAGAGATAGATAGATAGAGATGTACCTTCAGAACAAGAAGAGATAGATAGATAGAGATGTACCTTCAGAACAAGAAGAGATAGATAGATAGAGATGTACCTTCAGAACAAGAAGAGATAGATAGATAGAGATGTACCTTCAGAACAAGAAGAGATAGATAGAGATGTACCTTCAGAACAAGAAGAGATAGATAGAGATGTACCTTCAGAACAAGAAGAGATAGATAGATAGAGATGTACCTTCAGAACAAGTAGAGATAGATAGAGATGTACCGTCAGAACAAGAAGAGATAGAGCGCTGCAAGGTGCTGCCCTTGGACTTCTGCTTCTTCTTGTCCTTCTTCTGGTTGATCTCTGCAGGGGACAGACAGTCATCTAATATACCTATACTACCACTAGAGTGGACACTTCACCCCTCAATAAAGAGTCCATCTAATGAAATACCCTGAGAGGATTCAATCAATTACTAATTACTAATAAACGGGTTCATCAGTGTTTTCTGGTGTGTGTATCTCCTCACCTGCCACCGTCTCCTGGCTCTGGGACCTGCTGATGGGTCTGCTGGGTCTGCTGAGGGCCAGGAGCACCGAGGTTTTGGTGGATGTCTTGGTGTAAGCCTCCCCCCCCGGATGGGCGTGTCCCCCAGGTGGGTGGTGTCCCCCGGGAGGGTGGTGTCCCCCAGGAGGGTGGTGTCCCCCAGGTGGGTGGTGTCCCCCGGATGGGTGGTGTCCCCCAGGAGGGTGGTGTCCCCCAGGTGGGTGGTGTCCCCCAGGAGGGTGGTGTCCCCCAGGTGGGTGGTGTCCCCCGGATGGGTGGCGTCCCCCGGATGGGTGGCGTCCCCCAGGTGGGTGGTGTCCCCCGGATGGGTGGCGTCCCCCGGATGGGTGGCGTCCCCCGGATGGGTGGCGTCCCCCAGGCCACGGCTGGTGTCCGGACGGTCCGTCTGGAGGGCCGTCTCTGTGCGTTTGTACCTGGGAGGTTTGTCTTTCTATATGAGAGCTGTGACTCTGGGAGGTTTGTCTTACTATATATATGGAGACAGCGCCCTCTACAGTAAAACTCCAGATATTGATCTCTATATGTCTCTCTTTCTGGTCAGCTGATGTGGTTAATAAGAAACATCAAAATGCATGTGTGGCTGATCCTATTTAATAATTAGTTTACGTATAGTGTGTGTGTGTGCAGTTAAACTGAAGAAGGTTTTGTTTAGGTATCTCTTCTAGTGACCTCTGACCTCTGGTCCTCGGTGGAGATACAGACGTCCACCAGGTCCATGCTGGGGGGGAACATGACCTGGGAGAGTCCACTTAGGGAGCTGACGGGGTGCCAGAGGACAGCGATGACGCAGAGGAGTCGGAGGCGCGGGATGATGGGCCGTACCATTGGACACTGAGGTGGAGTTAAGATGTTATGAAGCTACTAACATTACATCACTAACATAGCACACTTATTATCATGGTCATTTGGTCACAGCTCTCTCTCTCTCTCTCTCTCTCTCTCTCTCTATATATATATATATAATGTATATATATATATATATATATAAACAGATGATGACTTATGTAAGGTTTAAAATACAAAGTGCAGTGGACGATCTAAAAATACAAATATACGTTTAGTTAACCTTATCGTGGACATGCGTGTTACATCATGCTAGGCTCTCTCCATAATGAAAGGTCAAAGGTCAGAGACGTATATTTGTGGAGCCACCTGTACTCTGCCACCATCTCCTTGTAGGCTGGGTATCTTCCTGCTTCCTGTACACAAACAGGAAACTGATATGAACCCATATGTTTGATAAAGAGTAACTCGAGAGAGGAGGGGGAGAGAGAGGAGGGGGAGTGAGAGAGGAGGGGGAGAGAGAGAGAGGGGGAGAGAGAGAGGAGGGGGAGAGAGAGGAGGGGGAGAGAGAGAGAGGGGGAGAGAGCGAGAGGAGAGAAGAGAAGGGGAGAGAGAGAGGAGGGGGAGAGAGAGGGGAGGGGGAGAGAGAGGAGGGGGAGAGGGGAGAGAGGAGAGAAGAGAAGGGGAGAGAGAGAGGAGGGGGAGAGAGAGGGGAGGGGGAGTGAGAGAGGAGGGGGAGTGAGAGAGGAGGGGGAGAGAGAGAGGAGGGGGAGAGAGGAGAGAAGAGGGGGAGAGAGAGAGGAGGGGGAGAGAGAGAGGAAGGGGAGAGAGAGAGGAGGGGGAGAGAGAGGGGAGGGGGAGTGAGAGAGGAGGGGGAGAGAGAGAGGAGGGGGAGGGGAGGGGGAGTGAGAGAGGAGGGGGAGAGAGAGAGGAGGGGGAGAGAGGAGAGAAGAGGGGGAGAGAGAGAGGAGGGGGAGAGAGAGAGGAAGGGGAGAGAGAGAGGAGGGGGAGAGAGAGGGGAGGGGGAGTGAGAGAGGAGGGGGAGAGAGAGAGGAGGGGGAGGGGAGGGGGAGTGAGAGAGGAGGGGGAGAGAGAGAGGAGGGGGAGAGAGGAGAGAAGAGGGGGAGAGAGAGAGGTGGGGGAGAGAGAGAGGAAGGGGAGAGAGAGAGGGGGAGAGAGAGGGGAGGGGGAGTGAGAGAGGAAGGGGAGAGAGAGAGGAGGGGGAGAGAGAGGGGAGGGGGAGTGAGAGAGGAAGGGGAGAGAGAGAGGAGGGGGAGAGAGAGGGGAGGGGGAGTGAGAGAGGAGGGGGAGTGAGAGAGGAGGGGGAGAGAGAGAGGAGGGGGAGAGAGAGGGGAGGGGGAGTGAGAGAGGAGGGGGAGAGAGAGGGGAGGGGGAGAGAGAGAGGAGGGGGAGAGAGAGAGGAGGGCGGGGCACCCATACTGGTCTCCTAGTCCTCTATCAAAGAGAAGACCTGAAGGAGGATGGGGGAAGCAGAACAACAGAAGAAGAAACAGGTAGAAAAATAAGATAAAATAGATAAAAATTGAATAAAGTTAAAAAATTTAAAATTAAAATTAAATTGCAATTTATAAAATGCAAAATATCGGCACAGAAAAGAGCAATATGTATATATAAATCAATGTAATAAAATATACATTGTTATATGCTATACGCCCTTGTTCAGCAGCCTGATGGCCTGACTGTGGAAGCTATCTCTGAGTCTATTTGATACCACTTGATACTGAGGTATCGCCTGCCTGACAGTAACAGTGAGTACAGTTCGTGGCTGCAGGGCCTTGTCTTTATGATGCGTTTGGCCTTGGCAACGCACCGCTGGTTGTAAATATCCAGGAGGGAGGGGAGCTCACCTCCAACCATATACTGGGCCGTCCCACCACCCTTTGAAGCACTCTGTGCTCTAGTGCAGTGCAGTTCCTTGAGCACCTGCTGAATAATACACACCTGAAACATAATATGACCACTGCACACCAGCTGGCCAAGTCACATGACCTGCCCTGGTCACATGACCACAATAAGAGAGAGAGAGAGAGAGAGAGAGAGAGAGAGAGAGAGAGAGAGAGAGAGAGAGAGAGAGAGAGAGCTCCAACAGGAGTCTGAATCTCTTTATTAATTCATACTTCTTGCATCTGCTTCCCCACACATCGTTTTTACAAGTGGCTTGCAGGTACTGTAATCACCTGGGTGTGGCTCCTCCCCTTCACCTGGGTGTGGCTCCTCCCCTTCACCTGGGTGTGGCTCCTCCCCTTCACCTGGGTGTGGCCCCTCCCCTTGATGGTCAGCATGATGTGGGTGTGGCCCCTCCCCCTCCCCTGGGTGTGGCTCCTCCCCCTCCCCTTGATGGTCAGCATGATGTGGGTGTGGCTCCTCCCCCTCCCCTGGGTGTGGCTCCTCCCCCTCCACGGCACTGTGGCTGATGTCATCGAATTTGATGCTGTTAGCCACGAGAATCTGGTCCCCCAGACCCCCACACACACACACACACACACACGCACACACACACACACGCACACACACACACACACACACACACACACACACACACACACACACACACACACACACACACACACACACACACACACACACACAGGAGACACACACACACACAGGAGACACACACAGGAGACACACACACACACACACACACACACACACACACACACACACACACACACACACACAGGGAGACACACAGGAGACACACACACACACACACACAGGGACACACCCACAGGGACACACACACAGACACACACAGGAGACACACACACACAGGGACACACACACAGGGACACACACACAGACACACACACAGGGAGACACACAGGAGACACACACACAGACACACACACAGGGACACACACAGGAGACACTCACACACACACACACACAGGGACACACAGGAGACACACACACACACAGGAGACACACACACACACACAGGAAACACACACACACACACACACACACAGGAGACACACACAGGGACACACGCACACACACACAGGAGACACACACAGGGACACACACACAGGGAGACACACAGGAGACACACACACACACACACACACACACACACACAGGGACACACAGGAGACACACGCACACACAGGAGACACACACACACACACACACACACAGGAGACACACACACACACACAGGAAACACACACACACACACACAGGAGACACACACAGGGACACACGCACACACACACTAGCAACACATCACATCACTTTATTGTTCTTCTTATTGTGTATAAAACAGTATATATATATATATATATATGTATATATAACACACACAATGTATATATGTATATACATTGTGTGTGTTATATATACAGTATATATAATACACAATGTGTGTGTTATATATACTGTATATAATAGTGTGTTCATCGTGTGAAAAGCAGCCCCTCGGTATCTTAGATGCTAATCTAGAGGCTAGCCCCTACTCCTCCCCCCTCCCCCCTCCGCCCTCTCCTCCCCCCTCCCCCCCCCTCCGCCTAGGAGGAGGACACGTCAGGACTCCTCAGAGAGAGGAGGACCTGGGGGAGGAGGACACGTCAGGACTCCTCAGAGAGAGGAGGACCTGGGGGAGGAGGACACGTCAGGACTCCTCAGAGAGAGGAGGACCTGGGGGAGGAGGACACGTCAGGACTCCTCAGAGAGAGGAGGACCTGGGGGAGGAGGACACGTCAGGACTCCTCAGAGAGAGGAGGACCTGGGGGAGGAGGACCTGGGTGGAGTCATCAGAGAGAGGAGGACCTGGGGGAGGAGGACCTGGGTGGAGTCATCAGAGAGAGGAGGACCTGGGGGAGGAGGACCTGGGTGGAGTCATCAGAGAGAGGAGGACCTGGGGGAGGAGGACCTGGGTGGAGTCATCAGAGAGAGGAGGACCTGGGGGAGGAGGACCTGGGTGGAGTCATCAGAGAGAGGAGGACCTGGGGGAGGAGGACCTGGGTGGAGTCATCAGAGAGAGGAGGACCTGGGGGAGGAGGACCTGGGTGGAGTCATCAGAGAGAGGAGGACTTGGGGGAGGAGGACCTGGGTGGAGTCATCAGAGAGAGGAGGACTTGGGGGAGGAGGACCTGGGTGGAGTCATCAGAGAGAGGAGGACCTGGGGGAGGAGGACCTGGGTGGAGTCATCAGAGAGAGGAGGACCTGGGGGAGGAGGACCTGGGTGGAGTCATCAGAGAGAGGAGGACCTGGGGGAGGAGGACCTGGGTGGAGTCATCAGAGAGAGGAGGACCTGGGGGAGGAGGACCTGGGTGGAGTCATCAGAGAGAGGAGGTGGACGATATAAAGATATCGTCCTGTATAAATATAAGATATAAAAATGTAAAGATATAAGACATCATATGATCTGATGTGATATAAATCATATGATATATGATTAATATCAGTTTATTGATTAGTATTAAAGTGTATTAAAGGCAAAGTTGTACATTCCATGCTGATAATTCTAACTTGATCTGGGGAGGTCTGACGGATGGTTGCAGGTTCGATTCCCTGGCTCCTCCTCAAGGTGGAGGAGTCCCTGAGCAAGACACCCTGACCCTAACTGACCAGCTGTCTGCTGGAGGACACCACCGGAGGACCATGAATGGGTGAATGCATGTAGGGTGAGGCACTCATTATAGAGCAGATCAGAAAGTGCTTCATAAAGAAAGACCTCCTCAAAGTCACCCTTTCATTCCTTTATGGTGGCATGAACATTTAGAAACGAAATACAAATG
Organism: Muraenolepis orangiensis; assembly: GCA_027704905.1. Lineage (NCBI taxonomy): Eukaryota > Metazoa > Chordata > Actinopteri > Gadiformes > Muraenolepididae > Muraenolepis > Muraenolepis orangiensis. The sequence continues at coordinate 1,524,030 of CM051014.1, read as the reverse complement.
AAAATACTGAACTATTTGGATTTCTTTCACCATGCAAACAATGCATGGTATCACATGGTGTACATTGACACATGGGGGAGGAAGTTAGTTAGTTAGTTAGTTAGTTAGTAGTTAGGTAGTTAGTTAGGTAGTTAGTTAGTAAGTTAGTAAGTTAGTATTACTAGTTGGTTAGTTAGTGAGAGAAAGTGTTAGTAGTAAGTTAGTTAGTTAGTTAGTTAGTAGTTAGGTAGTTAGTTAGGTAGTAGTTAGGTAGTTAGTTAGGTAGTTAGTTAGTAAGTTAGTATTACTAGTTGGTTAGTTAGTGAGAGAAAGTGTTAGAAGTCAGTTAGTTAGTTAGTAGTTAGGTAGTTAGTTAGTAGTTAGGTAGTTAGTTAGTAAGTTAGTATTACTAGTTGGTTAGTTAGTGAGAGAAAGTGTTAGTAGTAAGTTAGTTAGTTAGTTAGTGATTAGTTAGTGATGGGTTGTTAGTGACTCACGTTAGTAAAGATGTAGACATGACGACACTGTCTCTGATGAGAGGAACCGCAGGATAACCAACATGTCTCACCGAGAACTACACGCACTGCGACCAGGAGTCCAGGAGGAGAGCTCTCCTCCACCGGAGGAGGAGGAGGAGGAGAAGGAGGAGTCCTCCACCGGAGGAGGAGGAGGAGGAGGAGAAGGAGGAGAAGGAGGAGTCCTCCACCGGAGGAGGAGAGCTCTCCTCCACCGGAGGAGGAGGAGGAGGAGAAGGAGGAGTCCTGACAGCGACAAGACGAGGGACAATATCAATGATAATAACCCGATAATCCATTATTAATGTACTAATGTATAATAACCCGATAATCCATTATTAATGTACTAATGTATAATAACCCGATAATCCATTATTAATGTACTCATGTATAATAACCCGATAATCCATTATTAATGTACTAATGTATAATAACCCGATAATCCATTATTAATGTACTCATGTATAATAACCCGATAATCCATTATTAATGTACTCATGTATAATAACCCGATAATCCATTATTAATGTACTAATGTATAATAACCCGATAATCCATTATTAATGTACTAATGTATAATAACCCGATAATCCATTATTAATGTACTAATGTATAATAACCCGATAATCCATTATTAATGTACTAATGTATAATAACCCGATAATCCATTATTAATGTACTCATGTATAATAACCCGATAATCCATTATTAATGTACTCATGTATAATAACCCGATAATCCATTATTAATGTACTCATGTATAATAACCCGATAATCCATTATTAATGTACTAATGTATAATAACCCGATAATCCATTATTAATGTACTAATGTATAATAACCCGATAATCCATTATTAATGTACTAATGTATAATAACCCGATAATCCATTATTAATGTACTAATGTATAATAACCCGATAATCCATTATTAATGTACTCATGTATAATAACCCGATAATCCATTATTAATGTACTCATGTATAATAACCCGATAATCCATTATTAATGTACTCATGTATAATAACCCGATAATCCATTATTAATGTACTAATGTATAATCTAAAGCATTTACCTGTTGAGCTCGTCTTCGGTGTCGGTCGACGATAAGATAAAACTAAACAATACATTACTCTGATAATTTGAATTCATATGATAATAATAATAATAATAATAATAATAATAATAATAATAATAATAATAATAATACAGAGAGAAGATCATCCTACCTGTCTCAGGTGCAGACCTACCTGAGGCACACTGCAAGTCCCGCCCACCACCAGCTGGCTAAGCCCCGCCCACCACCAGCTGGCTAAGCCCCGCCCACCATCAACTGGTTGTTATTGTTATTATTATTATTATTATTATTATTATTATTATTAATGATAACTAATTGAAGTTATGAAGTTATATGAGCCTTTCTGAGCTGTATTCATATTGGATTAAAGCTGACCCCTAGGAGGCAGCATGGGACTTTGTATCAGGACTCCAACCGTGTGTGTGTGTAAGGCCAACAGGGGGCGCTACAGACTAGAAAAGTGCTGTTGCAGAGTTGTGATTCAGCTCCGTCCAGAGGTTTCCTTCACCGATTGGTGATGAGTGGTGTTGGGTGGTGTGGTGGTGCTGTTGGGTGGTGTAGTGGTGGTGTTGGGTGGTGTAGTGGTGGTGTTGGGTGGAGTAGTGGTGGTATTGGTTGGTGTTGGGTGGGGTCGTGGTGGTGTTGGGTGGGGTTGGGTGGGGTCGTGGTGGTGTTGGGTGGGGTCGTGGTGGTGTTGGGTGGTGTTGGGTGGGGTCGTGGTGGTGTTGGGTGGTGTTGGGTGGGGTCGTGGTGGTGTTGGGTGGTGTTGGGTGGGGTCTGGGTGGTGTTGGGTGGGGTCGTGGTGGTGTTGGGTGGTGTTGGGTGGGGTCGTGGTGGTGTTGGGTGGTGTTGGGTGGGGTCTGGGTGGTGTTGGGTGGGGTCGTGGTGGTGTTGGGTGGTGTTGGGTGGGGTCGTGGTGGTGTTGGGTGGTGTTGGGTGGGGTCGTGGTGGTGTTGGGTGGGGTAGTGGTGGTGATGGGGTCTCCACCTTGTATCCTGTACAGTCAGCAGAACGTCGACCAGCAGCAGATGAGGATTATCTTCTGATCTCATCTGGACTCACGGAGGAGGAACATCATAACATCACACTCTGGTGATAATCACACATTCATAACATCACACATTCATAACATCACACTCTGGTGATAATCACACATTCATAACATCACACATTCATAACATCACACTCTGGTGATAATCACACACTCATAACATCACACTCAGGTGATAATCACACATTCATAACATCACACTCTGGTGATAATCACACATTCATAACATCACACTCAGGTGATAATCACACATTCATAACATTACACTCAGGTGTTTTTAGATATTAAACATTATATATTAGATCATACATATGTTATATATTATAAATAACATATTATTATATTATATTTTTATATTATAATATTATATCATATATATCATATACTAAATATTAAATATTAAATATTAAATATGAACCAGAGATTTGAGATTTTAGATTTGACCATGTGTTTGGTTTGGAGTGTGTGACAGCAGAGAGAGAGAGAGAGAGAGAGAGAGAGAGAGAGAGAGAGAGAGAGAGAGAGAGAGAGAGAGAGAGAGAGAGAGGTTAGAGAGAGAGAGAGAGAGAGAGAGAGAGAGAGAGGTAGAGAGAGAGAGAGAGAGAGAGAGAGAGAGAGAGAGAGAGAGAGAGAGAGGTAGAGAGAGAGAGAGACAGAGAGAGAGAGCTTGTTGTGGTTTTGTGGAGTTTTTTCTTGTAAAAAAAAAAGAAAATATATATAATATATTATATACATTATATATATTATATATTATATGTCTAACATCTCAGTAACACTCCAATCAATCAACGTGATTGATGAGATTGGCCATACATCGACTTGAAGGTCATATTTTGGATTTCATTATTATTTATCTTATTATTGATCTGAAAAATGTTTCCAAAGCAGAGCCCTGACTTCCTGTCTGGACCTCAAGGACCTCATGGTCCTCACCTTCTATTATTAAACAGTTCAGCTGTGAACAGACCTCACTTCCTGTTAGGAGAAACACCCTCACACCTCCTAGACCGCCTCCTTCCAACCAGCTAACTACTAACCCTAACTACTAACCCTAACTACTAACCCTAACTACTAACCCTAACTACTATACTAACCCTAACTACTAACCCTAACAACTAACCCTAACTACTAACCCTAACTACTAACCCTAACAACTAACCCTAACTACTCTACTAACCCTAACTACTAACCCTAACAACTAACCCTAACTACTAACCCTAACTACTAACCCTAACTACTAACCCTAACTACTAACCCTAACTACTAATCCTAACTACTAACCCTAACTACTAACCCTAACTGCTAATCCTAACTACTAACCCTAACTACTAATCCTAACTACTAACCCTATCTTCCCTACCCTAACCATACACACTACTAACCCTAACCAGTACACACACACCCCAGTACAGCAGCTGTTATTGTGTTGGTATCAAACAGAGAGGAACATCCAATATGATCACTCAGTGACTAATAGACGCGTACGGAGGTGTCTTCTCACCTGGGAGGTGAGAAGTTTCTCCCCCGGCTGTCGTCACCTTCCAGAGAGACGACGGGTGCGTCATCGGATTATCTCCTCTGAGCTCCTGAGAAAAACCTCCAGAAAGAACGTCTCTCGCTCTCGCTGCCTCCACCCCGATGCTCCAGCCTCGCTGCCTCCACCCCGATGCTCCAGCCTCGCTGCAGGATGAAGAGAGAAGAGCGGACGCTGGTCCTGTGGGTTGTACTCCACGTGGCTCACCTGTCCTCAGGTAGGGGTTGTTTTGTTAGGGTTCTGCCTTTGTGTCTCTACTATCTTCATGGGGGAGCGCACTGCCTTGATACTATCCAGCTAATCCTTTAACTCTGTAGGGCAGGGGTAGGGTTAGGGTTAGGACCCTCATCATGTTAGGGTTAGGACCCTCATCATGTTAGGGTTAGGGTTAGGACCCTCATCATGTTAGGGTTAGGGTTCGGACCCTCATCATGTTAGGGTTAGTGTTAGGACCCTCATCATGTTAGGGTTAGGGTTAGGACCCTCATCATGTTAGGGTTAGGGTTAGGACCCTCATCATGTTAGGGTTAGGGTTAGGACCCTCATCATGTTAGGGTTAGGGTTAGGACCCTCATCATGTTAGGGTTAGGGTTAGCAACTACTGACTACTCACCTCTCTTATGTCCTCCTCACTACTCACCTCTCTTATGTCCTCCTGTACTCATGTCTCTCTGAAGGACAATCGGACTATGCTCCGTGTTTCCATGACAACGGGCCCAGCAGCATCCAGGGGAACATGGCTCTATTCAGCATCGCAGAGGACACTCCGGTCGGTGAGTGCTGGGTGTTGAGAGTTGGTTCCTGGGTTATGAGGCTCACTGGCAGACCTGAAGATCATCTCACGGTGATGAGTTATATACTCATCATACCTCAGACCTGAGGATCATCTCACGGTGATGAGTTATATACTCATCATACCTCAGACCTGAGGATCATCTCACGGTGATGAGTTATATACTCATCATACCTCAGACCTGAGGATCATCTCACGGTGATGAGTTATATACTCATCATACCTCAGACCTGAGGATCATCTCACGGTGATGAGTTATATACTCATCATACCTCAGACCTCATGGAACCTCTTTCCCCCTCATTTGTTTTGAGAGGTGAATGAAAGCCTCGACGGTCTTCTGGTATGTTCCTCTTGCAGGAACTCACGTGTACACGCTTAACGGCACCGACCCGGAGGACGACCCGGTCCGCTACGGCCTGACCTTCCAGAAGGGCTCCACCCAATATTTCAGAGTGGACCCCGAGTCAGGAAACGTGACGCTGGTCCGGGAACTGGACAGAGAGGTGGGGATTTAACACAAATCCATCAATCAAGCGTCTTCTCGGAGCACGGGGTCACACAACACTTTTCTTTGTTCTAGAAACAAGCTGAGATCTCAGCACTTGTGAGCATTACAGATGGCCGTAATAACGTGAGTATATGAATCCCAAACCTTTGTGTACATAATGTACTTCACTAAAACTCTCTCCAGCAGTGTGAACTTGGACCCATTTTAAACACTAGGGGTCACTGTTACATTAAGCTCCTCGAGGTGAACGAGTGAATTCACACCTTCACATGGTTTTTAAAAGAGCCATTTTAGAAAGAAGAAATCGCAACTTGACTTCCCAATGTTAATGCAATCTATGTTGTGCCTATACATGTATAATAATAATGTTTTGATTTATACCTTATACGTATGTTTAGATTTATACCTTATATGTTACATATATCTTATATGTTTATATTTATACCTTTTTTTTTTTATACCATTTTCAGGTTATTGAGACAGTGAGAATCTTCGTCACCGACGCCAACGATGAACAACCTGAGTTCAGAAACCTGCCGTTCATAATCGAGATTCCCGAGGTAGATGAAGGGGTTACTATTACTGTTAATACTATCATCACCACATCTTCACCACATCATCACCACATCATCACCACATCCTCATGACATCATCACCACCACATCATCATGACATCATCACCACATCATCACCACATCCTCATGACATCATCACCACCACATCATCATGACATCATCACCACATCATCATGACATCATCACCACATCATCATGACATCATCACCACATCATCACCACATCATCATGACATCATCATGACATCATCACCACATCATCACCACCACATCATCACCACATCATCACCACATCATCACCACTTCATCACCACATCATCACCACATCATCATGACATCACCACATCATCATGACATCATCACCACATCATCATGACATCATCACCACTTCATCACCACTTCATCACCACATCATCACCACATCATCACCACTTCATCACCACATCATCACCACATCATCATGACATCACCACATCATCATGACATCATCACCACATCATCATGACATCATCACCACTTCATCACCACATCATCACCACATCATCACCACATCATCATGACATCATCATGACATCATCATGACCTGAGTGTTGATGGGTTGTCTCCTGCTCAGGACGCTCCTCCTGGCAGCAGCGTGTACAAGGTCCAGGCCCTGGATAGAGACATGGGGTCCGGGGGAAGTATCTCTTACTACCTGCAGGTAAACATGGTTCACCTGCCCTGCCAGGGTTCCCCTGAGCAAGGCATCGGAGGCTCAACTGTCACAATGACTGCATGGTCACAGTGAACACACACACGCACACACATGCATATGAATCAGTGTTTTATTGTTGTATTTGTATTTTTTACCCCTAGTGAAAATACAAATCCATTTGTTCTTTTTCTGTGTGGTAAGAGCTCAAAGCCCTCAAAGTTCACCATCGACGGCCACAGTGGGGTCCTCCGCATCAGGACTAACGAGAGCCTGGACTACGAGGCCACGCCCACACACTTTGTGACTGTGGTCGCCAAGGTAACCCTCCTATGATCCATATATCATATTTATAATAGATAGTATATAGGTATTATGTTTGTGTGTTGTGTCTGACATTTCTTACTTTAGTCAGATGTTCTCATTGGAGAGTAGATTGTGTAACCATAACACAATATATGATTATATATATATATATATAACTAGAGGTCTAATCTGATTCACAGAAACATGCTGATATTATGTAGTTTGGATGTAGAATATTGGAAGGTTTTCCTGATGAAACGTATTATGAATTCCTTACTAACCCAACTAACCCAACTAAACCAACTTAGCCTTCAGCTAGAGATTGATAGATTGAACAAAAGGTGATGATAACAAAGCGAGGTGTGTCAGGACGGGGGAGGGAGGTACCAGGGCCTTCACCAGGTCATGAGCTCTATCGCCATCATCACCGTCCACGTGGTCGACGCCCAGGACACGCCCCCTTCCTTTGTGGGCACGCCCTACTTCGGATACATCTACGAGGTTTCACTTCCCGTAAGTTATTCTATATATAATATAATATATTATATATTATATATGTATAGTATATTAATATTATATCTACTTCAGATACTTTCATACTTTCATTCACCTACTCAGGATTCTTATACGTACCTTGCATTTTTACTTTTTTATACTTATTTTTCTTACTTCATTAAATATATTTACCAAGTCATCGGAACATGAGAATTTCGCTCACTCTGAAATCTGGAATGTTGAATCTTACATTTTAAATGTTGAATGTTGAATCTGGACTCTGGAATCTAGAATTTTTTATCTGGAATCTGGAATCCTTTTCAAAACCTTTAAATTTCAAGTTTATTATACGATACATAACAGACACCACTTTGATAGACACTAAACACATTAACAGTCAAACTGATACTGCAGCTCATCTTGGTTTAGTGTGTACAGTCTGACTGTATATTGTACTGCAGCTGTACTGTAAATACATTGTTTTATTTTGTTTGTTTTACCTTTAGGGTTCAGAAATATTTACAGTCTATGCCAAAGATGGAGATCAAGGCAATCCTAACCCTATTCATTATTCTATCATCAACGGTAAGAATTAAATAACAATATTTATTTTCTCTGACTTTTCTTCGTCTTCAATTCAGAAGTTTAAAATATTTCCTTTTTTTGTCCTTGCCGTGACGATGTCAGGCAGTGATGGCGTCTTTGCCATAAATAGTAGCAGCGGAATTATCACCTTGACAACTGATCCGGGACAGCTGAGGAGTGAGCTCTACCAAGTCAGAGTCAAGGTAGACCCCTGCCCCCTACAGGTGGATCAAGTCCTCAC
>CM051014.1:1498097-1500597 GCA_027704905.1 Muraenolepis orangiensis | reverse complement strand
CTACTAGTACCACCACTAGTACCACTAGTACCACCACTAGTACCACTAGTACCACCACTAGTACCACTAGTACCACTAGTACCACTAGTACTACGAGTACCACTAGTACTACTAGTACCACCACTAGTAACACTAGTACCACTGGTACCACTAGTACTACTAGTACTACTAGTACCACTAGTAGTACTAGTACCGCTAGTACCACCACTAGTAACACTAGTACCACCACTAGTACCACTAGTACCACCACTAGTACCACTAGTACCACCACTAGTACCACCACTAGTACTACTAGTACCACCACTAGTACCACTAGTACCACCACTAGTACCACTAGTACCACCACTAGTACCACTAGTACCACTAGTACCACTAGTACTACGAGTACCACTAGTACTACTAGTACCACCACTAGTACCACTAGTACCACCACTAGTACCACTAGTACCACCACTAGTACCACTAGTACCACTAGTACCACTAGTACTACTAGTACCACCACTAGTACTACTAGTACCACCACTAGTACCACTAGTACCACCACTAGTACCACTAGTACCACCACTAGTACCACCACTAGTACTACTAGTACCACCACTAGTACCACTAGTACCACCACTAGTACTACTAGTACCAGCACTAGTACCACTAGTACTACTAGTACCACCACTAGTAACACTAGTACCACTGGTACCACTAGTACTACTAGTACTACTAGTACCACTAGTAGTACTAGTACCACTAGTAGTACTAGTACCGCTAGTACCACCACTAGTAACACTAGTACCACTAGTACCACTAGTACCACCACTAGTAACACTAGTACCACTAGTACCACTAGTACCACTAGTACCACTAGTACCACTAGTACTACTAGTACCACCACTAGTAACACTAGTACTACTAGTACCACTACTAGTACCACTAGTACCCTAGTACCACTAGTACCACTAGTACTACTACTAGTGCCACTAGTACTACTAGTACCACCACTAGTACCACCACTAGTAACACTAGTACCACTAGTACCACCACTAGTACCACTAGTACTACAACCTGTCTGTAGCAGACAGACAGACAGCTGTCTCTCTCTCTCTCTCTCTCTCTCTGTAGCAGACAGACAGCTGTCTCTCTCTCTCTCTCTCTCTCTCTCTCTCTCTCTCTCTCTCTCTCTCTCTCTCTCTCTCTCTGTAGCAGACAGACAGCTGTCTCTCTCTCTCTCTGTAGCAGACAGACAGACAGACAGCTGTCTCTCGCTCTCTGTAGCAGACAGAATGCCCTCTCTCTCTCTCTCTCTCTCTGTAGCAGACAGACAGACAGCTGTCTCTCTCTCTCTCTGTAGCAGACAGTCAGATGTCTCTTTCTCTGTAGCAGACAGACAGCTGTCTCTCTCTCTGTGTTCCAGTGGTTCCCTCCAGTCCCAACATGTCGGTCTCAGGGTGTAACCCCCCCCACGGGGTCTTCTCCTTCTCCGCCGCCAAACAGAAGAGCGCCTTCGCCCCCGTGGTCCGCCCCCAGAGCTCCCCCCCGCCCACCTGCTCGGGGAACGCCAACCCTCTGCAAGGTGCTCTTTGATCAGGTTTACATCTGGAGTCCTGTTTACATCATCTCTAGAGTCATGTTTACATCATCTCTAGAGTCATGTTTACATCATCTCTAGAGTCCTGTTTACATCATCTCTAGAGTCATGTTTACATCATCTCTAGAGTCATGTTTACATCATCTCTAGAGTCATGTTTACATCATCTCTAACGTCATGTTTACATCATCTCTAACGTCATGTTTACATCATCTCTAGAGTCATGTTTACATCATCTCTAGAGTCATGTTTACATCATCTCTAGAGTCATGTTTACATCATCTCTAACGTCATGTTTACGTCATCTCTAATGTCATGTTTACATCATCTCTAGAGTCATGTTTACATCATCTCTAGAGTCATGTTTACATCATCTCCAGAGTCATGTTTACATCATCTCTAGAGTCATGTTTACATCATCTCTAGAGTCATGTTTACATCATCTCTAGAGTCATGTTTACATCATCTCTAGAGTCATGTTTACATCATCTCTAGAGTCATGTTTACATCATCTCTAGAGTCATGTTTACATCATCTCTAGGGTCATGTTTACATCATCTCTAGAGTCATGTTTACATCATCTCTAGAGTCATGTTTACATCATCTCTAGAGTCATGTTTACATCATCTCTAGGGTCATGTTTACATCATCTCTAGAGTCATGTTTACATCATCTCTAGAGTCATGTTTACATCATCTCTAGAGTCATGTTTACATCATCTCCAGAGTCATGTTTACATCATCTCTAACGTCATGTTTACATCATCTCTAGAGTCATGTTTACATCATCTCTAGAGTCATGTTTACATCATCTCTAACGTCATGTTTACATCATCTCTAACATCATGTTTACATCATCTCTAGAGTCATGTTTACATCATCTCTAGAGTCATGTTTACATCATCTCTAACGTCATGTTAAC
>CM051014.1:1475597-1483097 GCA_027704905.1 Muraenolepis orangiensis | reverse complement strand
GCCCGAAGTCACAGCTGGATTATCTCTGTCCATTTTGGGCACGATTACGCGCAAGCGTCGCCGGAGGAAGCGAGCCGGCGTGCTAGTCAGGCTGAGATGTCGATCCGATCGCCCCCCACTACCCACCATTCTACTGGCTAATGTACAGTCTCTGGACAATAAGTTAAGCGAACTACAGGCTCGTATTAAATTCCACCGGGAAACTAGGGACAATTGTATTATCTGCCTTACGGAGACATGGATGTCGGAGGGGGTTACCGACGCAGCTATCGAGCCGACGGGATTTTCCGTACACCGGGCGGACAGAACAAAGGCTCTCTCCGGTAAAGATCGCGGAGGGGGGGTATGTCTCATGATAAACAGATCTTGGTGCAACCAAAGTCATGTACATCCCCTCAAGTCTTTCTGTTCCCCGGACCTGGAGTACCTGATGCTTATGTGCCATCCATACTGGCTACCTCGGGAGTTTACAGCGGTAACCGTGACCGCTGTTTACATTCCCCCACAAGCCAACACGGACACAGCGCTGAAGGAACTGTACGGGGCTATCAGCGAACAGGAGTCGGCCCACCCCGAGGCTGCTCTCATCGTGGCGGGGGACTTCAACAAGGCGAACCTGAAGAAGGTTCTCCCGAAGTTCTACCAACACATAAAGAGCAACACACGGGGCGAGCGGATCCTCGACCACTGCTACACTCCCTTCCGTGATGGCTACAAGGCCCTCCTCCACCCACCGTTCGGCAAATCAGATCACCGCTCTATCCAGCTACTCCCCGCCTATAGGCAGAGACTGAAGCAGCAACCGATCGCTGTGAGGGAGGTCCAATGCTGGTCGGACCAATCAGATTCTACGCTGCAGGATTGTTTTGATCACGCTGACTGGCACATGTTCCGCGTTGCCTCGGACAATAACATCAACGAGTACGCGTCGTCGGTCACCGGGTTCATCAAGAAGTGCATAGATGACGTTGTTCCGACCAAGTCGGTTCGGATATATCCCAACGAGAAACCGTGGATTAACGGCGATGTTCGCGCTGCCCTACATGCCCTACATAGATCCACGGACGACGCAATTGCCATGGCCCTCCACACTGCCCTTTCCCACCTGGAGGGGAAGAACTGTTATGTGCGAATGCTGTTTGTGGACTACAGCTCAGCATTCAACACAATAGTTCCTGCCAAGCTCGACACCAAGCTGAGAGGTCTAGGCGTACCCCCATCCATGTGCAGCTGGATACTGAACCTCCTGTCGGACCGCCGCCAGGTGGTGAGGATGGGCAGCACCACATCAGAGCCACTGACCCTCAACACGGGAGCCCCCCAGGGATGCGTGCTGAGCCCTCTCCTCTACTCCCTCTACACCCACGACTGCATGGCTATGCACAGCTCCAACGTCATCGTCAAGTTTGCTGACGACACGACAGTGATGGGCCTGATCGCCGGCGACGACGAGACAGCCTACAGGGAGGAGGTCGGATCGCTGGAGCAGTGGTGCCAGGAGAACAGCCTCGCCCTCAACGTCAAGAAGACCAAGGAGCTGATCATGGACTTCAGGAGGCAGAGGGGAGAGCACAGCCCTATCTCCATCGACGGCGTTGCAGTAGAGAGGGTCAGCAGCTTCAAGTTCCTCGGCGTGCACATCTCCGAGGACCTCACATGGTCCACGCACACCACACACGTGGTGAAAAGGGCCCAACAACGCCTGTATTTTCTCAGGCGTCTGAAGAAATTCAGCATGGGCCCCCGCATCCTGAGAACATTCTACAACGGCACCATCGAGAGTGTTCTGACAGGGTGTATCACCGCCTGGTACGGGAACTGCACGGCACTCGAGCGCAGAGCGCTTCAAAGGGTGGTGCGGACGGCCCAGTATATCGTTGGAGGTGAGCTCCCCTCCCTCCTGGACATTTACAACCAGCGGTGCGTGGCCAAGGCCAAAAGAATTATAAAAGACATTGCCCACCCCAGCCACGAACTTTACTCACTATTACCGTCAGGCAGGCGATACCGCAGTATCAAGTGTCGTACAAATAGGCTTAGAGATAGCTTCCACAGTCAGGCCATCAGGCTGCTGAACAAGGGCGTATAACATATATAACAATGTATATTTTATTACATTGATTTATATATATATATTGCTCTTTTCTGTGCTGATTTTTGCATTTTATAAATTGCATTTTTTATTTTTATTTTATATTCTTTATTCTATTTTTTATTCTTTTTTTATCTATTTTTATTTTATCTTATTTTATAACTGCTGTCTGTCGTCGGGTATTGCACACAAGAATTTCACATCACTGCTTTATACTAAACTGTAAACTGTGAAGTGACAATAAACTTGACTTGACTTGACTTGACTTGACTTGTACTGTCTAACCCCTACCTGCTCCTTAATGACCCGTCTCTGTACCGTCTAACCCCTACCTGCTCCTTAATGACCTGTCTCTGTACCGTCTAACCCCTACCTGCTCCTTAATGACCTGTCTCTGTACCGTCTAACCCCTACCTGCTCCTTAATGACCTGTCTCTGTACTGTCTAACCCCTACCTGCTCCTTAATGACCCGTCTCTGTACAGTCTAACCCCTACCTGCTCCTTAATGACCTGTCTCTGTACTGTCTAACCCCTACCTGCTCCTTAATGACCTGTCTCTGTACCGTCTAACCCCTACCTGCTCCTTAATGACCTGTCTTTGTACGGTCTAACCCCTACCTGCTCCTTAATGACCTGTCTCTGTACTGTCTAACCCCTACCTGTCTGTGTGGTGGTAGTGTCTACCCCTACCTGTCTGTGTGGTGGTAGTGTCTACCCCTACCTGTCTGTGTGGTGGTAGTGTCTACCCCTACCTGTCTGTGTGGTGGTAGTGTCTACCCCTACCTGTCTGTGTGGTGGTAGTGTCTACCCCTACCTGTCTGTGTGGTGGTAGTGTCTACCCCTGCCTGTCTGTGTGGTGGTAGTGTCTACCCCTACCTGTCTGTGTGGTCGTAGCGTCTGCCCCTACCTGTCTGTGTGGTGGTAGTGTCTACCCCTACCTGTCTGTGTGGTGGTAGTGTCTGCCCCTGCCTGTCTGTGGTGTCAGTAGGACTCAGGTCACCGGAGTGTGAGGATGTGTGATGTATATTTAATAGAGCAGTGTGTAATGTTTAATACAGTACGGGATATATAATATATCATATATATATAATATATCATATATATAATATATTACTCCGGATCACTAAACACCTTTTAGGCCGACCTCTGAATTACTTATGAGATCTATCAATATAACTAAACCACAATATGTCTTTACCCACACACACACACACACACACACACACACACACACACACACACACACACACACACACACCACACACACACACACACACACACACACACACACACACACACACACACACACACACACACACACACACACACAGTCACACACACACACCGACACACACACACACACACACACACACACACACACACACACACACACACACACACACACACACACACACACACACACACACACACACACAGGTCTAATGCAGTGTCTCATCCAACATTTATACTGAGGTTTTGTTTTTCTGGTTTCCTGTCAACAACATTCAGACTACATATGTCAAACACCTCACTCTCTATCACTAATATCACTCCTCTATCGCTAATATCACTAATATGTGTGTGTGTGTGTGTGTGTGTATGTGGATGTGTGTATGTGTATGTGTGTGTGTGTGTGTGTGTGTGTGTGTGTGTGTGTGTGTGTGGACGAGGATACAGTGTGATAGCTTACTCTGTTAGCGTTAGCGCTGTACTGTTAGCATGTCCTTGTCAATAGTTAAACAGACCGTCGTGTTGAAAGAGAAGCTGGTTAATATTTAAACACTAACCAGGTTAGAGACATGTAGAGATACAGAGTTAATGTTGTGTCCCAACGAGACCGGCTAGCCAAATGGGCCAGAGAACCCAGAAGAAGAGACAGGACACCCAGAGGCCCGGGCGGCCCTCCAAACGCGTGGACCCCGGCGGAGGTGGGCCCTGGTGGACGGGCCCACCTCTAGCTCCTGTAGAGGGGGCTGGTCCCCTGGAACGGGGACATACCAGTAGCGGAGCTCTCCATTGCGGTGAGGGAATACTCCACCCAGGACTTGGCCCAGGAGGAGGGGTTACTTGTGGTGACGCAACAAAGAGCCGCCTCGACGGCCTGGTTGGCGCGCTCCGCCTGCCCATTGGACTGTGGGTGGTAACCCGAGGATAGGCTAGCCGTGGCCCCAATTCCCTTGCAGAAGGCCTGCCACACCTTGGAGATGAATTGGGGACCGCGGTCGGACACAATGTCTAAGGGGATTCCATGTAGGCGGACCACGTGGAGGGTCAAGAGGTCCGCTGTCTCGGCCGCCGAGGGAAGCCTTGGGAGGGAAACAAAATGAACAGCCTTGGAGAAGCGATCGACCACGGTCAGGATGGTGTCACAGCCTTGGGACACGGGAAGCCCAGTAATAAAGTCCAAGGCAATGTGGGACCATGGGCGACTGGGAACAGGGAGGGGGTGCAGGAGACCTGCTGGAGGGCGATGCAAGGCCTTGCTCCGGGCGCAGGTGGTGCAGGCGGCTACAAACCCCCTGACATCCCTCCTGAGGGTGGACCACCAGAACCTCCGGCTGATGAACTCCGCCGTCCGCCGCTCCCCAGGGTGACAAGCAAAGTGGCTGGAGTGGCCCCACTCCAACACCTGCGGCCGGACAGCAAGAGGCACAAACAACCGGTTACAGGGACCGTTACCTGGGTCTGGCTCGGCCCGCTGGGCCTGTCTCACCAGCGGCGACGGCCCAGGTGACCGCACCTAACACCCGGGCTGAAGGAAGGATGGTGTCGGGGTTCTCCTTGACGGTAGGACCCTTCCCCGGGAACTGACGGGAGGTCAGCCCTGACGTTCTTGGAGCCCGGACGGTAGGTGAGGGTGAAATCGAACCGGCTGAAGAAAAGGGCCCAGCGGGCCTGCCTGGAGTTCAGCCTCATCGCCGTCCTCATGTAGGCCAGGTTCTTATGATCTGACCACACGATGAACGGTAGCTCTGCTCCCTCCAACCAGTGTCTCCACTCCTCCAGGGCGGCGTGAACCGCCAACAGTTCCTTGTTGCCCACGTCATAGTTCATCTCAGCAGGTTCGAAACACAGAGAGAAATAGGCACATGGGTGGACCCTGTGGTCCTCCTCCGACCGCTGTGAGAGAACGGCTCCGACGCCTGTGTCAGACGCATCTACCTCGACGATGTACTGCCTCGCCGGGTCGGGGTGGACGAGAACCGGGGCTGTGGTGAACAAGCTCTTGAGTCGGAGGAAGGCCGACTCTGCCTCCGGAGCTGCGTGTGGTCAGTAGGGCGCGGCCATTCTACCACCGCTTTGACCTTGGCGGGGTCTGCACGCATCTGTCCATCCTCCACCACGTGGCCAAGATAAGTCACCGAGTTGGTGTGGAAGACGCACTTCTCTGCCTTAACGTAGAGCCTGTTCTCCAACAGCCGTTGTAGCACCAGACGGATGTGCTGGTGGTGTTCCTCCATGGACCTAGAGAAAATCAAGATGTCGACCAGGTACACCACCACAAAGACGTTTAGCATGTCCCTCAGCACGTCATTCAAAAGGCTTTGGAAAACCCCGGGGGCATTGGACAGACTGAACGGCATGACGTGATACTCATAGTGGCCGAGATGGGTTTTGAAGGCCTCCCTGATCCTGACCAAGTGGTACGCGTTACGAAGGTCCAATTTGGTGAAAGCCCGGGCGTGCGTGAGTCCTCGAAAGTGGAACTAAGAAGGGCAGGGGGTACTTATTCTTCACCGTGATGTCGTTCAGTGCCCGATAGTCTATACAGGGCCTCAGGCCACCGTCCTTCTTAGCCACGAAGCAGAAGCCCGCTGCGAGGGGCGAAGACGACGGCTTTGAGGCCTGAGGCCAGGGACTCGATGTAGTTGCGCATCGCCTCCTTCTCCGGCTGGGAGACGTTGTAGAGCCGCCTTTTTAGGTAGGGCGGCCCCAGGAAGGAGGTCGATGGGACAATTATAAGGCCGGTTAGGGGGGAGTGAGAGGGCTCTGTCCTTACTAAATGCCAGAGAAAGGTTGTGATACATGTGAGGCACCTCAGTGATATCTGGCGGAGAGGACACAGGCCTGGAACCGCTGGACGGAGACAGGGCGGAACGCAGACAGGTAGCGTGACAAGCTCTACTCCACCCCAAGATCCGCCCAGACGCCCAGGAGATGTGAGGGTCGTGCCTCTCCAGCCAGGGTCTACCCAACACTAGAGGCGCCGTGAGGGCATGCAAAACAAAGAAACAAATTGATTTCCCGAAAGAGAAGTTAGAAGATCAGTAGCGTGCATAATAGTACCCAAAGAATGCCCGTCTATGGCCCGGGGAGAGAGTGCAATCTAAAGCCACCAAAGGGACCCCCGCCTGGCGGGCTAGAGTGACATCAAGCAGACACTCGTCTGCACCCGAGTCTATGAGAGCGCCAACGGACAAGGTCTCCATACCCCAGGCTAAGGTGCGACCGGGAGCCGGGCGAAGGAACGGACGCTGGGCGTCTCCGGGCTGTCTCGAAGGATGAGATCCTTGACGGCATCGCTCAAACCCTTGCGATAGAGACAGAGAAGAGCTCTATCGTCCCAGCCACTCTCTATTGCTAGGATCCGGAACTCCACCATGTAATCGGCCACCGAGCGAGACCCAGCTAACAGCTCTGTCGGCAAGGAGGGACACAAAAGCAATCCTGGCCCCACCGGAGGAATACTTGGATGGCTGATGTGTGAATACTCGCACTGAGCTAGGAACCCACGGCACTGGTTCAAATCGCCTCCGAACGCTCTGGGGCTAACCAAGCTGGGCTCGGTGCAAAAGACTGACCCTGCGGGGACATCGGGGCCAACTGGGATGTAGGACGAACCGGTTCCCGGACCGGAACCTGGGGCTGGATCGGTGCGGACGGCTAACGCGTCCAAAAAGCACTGGATGGAAGCTAGGGCTCCAGACATAGCGTCCACCTTGGCGGTGAGGCCGGTGACCGTACTGACGGTAGTCTGCGACGTGTCCTCCAGCACCGCAATCTGGGACTGGACCGAGGGAAAAGCCTTCCCAGTTCGGCCTGTAGTAGGGGAAGTTCGATGGCTTGTTCTGTTACTACCTGGCGTAACTCTGTGGTGTCCCGCTCCCTGCTTCTGGGTTCCCGGCTTGGCTCAATTTAGGCTAGATCATTCTGTTAGGAACCAACGAGACCGGCGAGTCAGATGGGCTACAGCAGGGGTTCCCAACCGCAGGGCCGCGGACCGGTACCGGGCCGTGGAGGTGTTACTGCCGGGCCGCGAAACAGCTGTGTGTTTATCATCATATTTGACTCAAATCATTTGAGTGTAGGTGAGCGGCGGGCGGTATAATCTATATATATAGATTATATATATAGTATAATCTATATATAGAGATTATATATATAGTATAATGTACATATATAGATT
>CM051014.1:1465597-1470597 GCA_027704905.1 Muraenolepis orangiensis | reverse complement strand
CTTTGTTCTGTCCGCCCGGTGCACGGAAAATCCTGTCGGCTCGATAGCTGCGTCGGTAACCCCCTCCAACATCCATGTCTCCGTAAGGCAGATGATGCAGTTGTCCTTAGTTTCCCGGTGGAATTGAATACGAGCCTGTAGCTCGCTTAACTTATTGTCCAGAGACTGTACATTAGCCAGTAGAATGGTGGGTAGTGGGGGGCGATCGGATCGGACATCTCAGCCTGACTAGCACGCCGGCTCGCTTCCCTCGCTTCTTCCTGCGACGCTTGCGTGTAATCGTGCCCAAGATGGTCGGAGATAATTCAGCTGTGGTACTCCGGTAAGCGGCGAGCGACTGTCGATCTGATCTCCAGAATTGTGCAAAAGTTATAAATAAACGTGCTGCTAACTTCCTGAACAAAGATAGTTGCGATAAAAAGAATAAATAACAAAAAACTGCGTCGTCGTGCGGGAGCTGGCGACACGGCAGCCATCTCGTACGGCGCCATACTCATACTCATTCGCACATTGTGTGTGTGTGTGTGTGTGTGTGTGTGTGTGTGTGTGTGTGTGTGTGTGTGTGTGTGTGTGTGTGTGTGTGTGTGTGTGTGTGTGTGTGTGTGTGTGTGTGTGGTGTGTGTGTGTGTGTGTGTGTGTGTGCGCGCATGTGTGTGTGTGTGTGTGTGTGTGTCTTGTATCTGATGCCTTTTTTCCACCAACGCACAAACCTAGTTCTAGCTCTTGGATGGCGCAAGAGCCGTTTTGCAGTTGGTTCAACTGGCGAACCGTCTGAGAACCGGTTTGCATTTCCACCGACATTTTCCCCGAGAGCCTCGTCATGACGTCACTGTTAACGTCTGGATGCGTCTCTGCTTCCCCAGCAGCGCTAGCCGCCGACTTCCACCACAGTGGCGGACTCCATGATGGATGTACAAGTGTTGCTCCTGGCTTTGAGGCTCCAACCAGGGCTGGTCCAACGCGTTGAGCTGCTGGTCTTTATGCTATGGACACGTTTACACACACCTTAATTTCCCTCGGGATAAATAAAGTTATCTTGAATCTTGAATCTTGAATCTTGTTTACGTTGAAGCCCATTGAGACTAACTGTGATTGAGGGCTATACAAATCAAATGGACTTGACTTGACGTGAGAGCTGCATTAATGGAGTACTTCAACAGAAGGGACCATTGGCCCTTTCTTCTTCAAAACCGTCATCTTGTATTATGTTTCTCGGTTGATAAAGCATAATGAAGCAGACATTTATATTTAGAAATTAGTTTCATTTAAAAAAACATTAAATACACAATATTGAATTATCACAAAATGTAAAAGTGTTGAGTGCAGTGCAATAAAGCAGGCTCCTGGGCCCCTGGGCTCCTGGGCCCCTGGGCTCCTGGGCCCCTGGGCTCCTGGGCTCCTGGGCTCCTGGCTCCTGGGCTCCTGGGCTCCTGGGCTCCTGGGCCCCGGGGCTCCTGGGCTCCTGGGCCCCTGGGCTCCTGGGCTCCTGGGCTCCTGGGCCCCTGGCCCTGGGCCCCTGGGCTCCTGGGCTCCTGGGCTCCTGGGCCCCGGGGCTCCTGGGCCCCTGTGCTCCTGGGCTCCTGGCGAGCTGCAGCCCAGTGGGGGCGGTAGCTCCGCATGGACATCGTCGAGGGCAGACGACTCCATAAACTAAAACAAGAGAAAAGGTCATTAAAACATGTCTCCACTTCACTTTTTATCTATTTTGTATCTTATTTTATAACTGCTGTCTGTCGTCGGGTATTGCACATAAGATTTTCACATCACTGCTTTATACTTGTGTAAACTGTGAAGTGACAATAAACTTGACTTGACTTGACTTGACTGTTTTTAGAAAGTAGCATCCTGATGTTGGCTATTGTTACCAAGGCTATGCTAGCGGTTTACAGAAGCCTAGCAATCATAGCTCCTCATTTCTGATGATAGGAACATAACATTGATGTGAGAAATGAGAAGCTCGCTAAACAGCTCAGAAATGGAAAGCTGGTTGGCAACACGGGAAAGATGAATAAAGTAAAACTTACCAGGACCAGTGTCAACAACATTTTGCGGTGGAAACGCAAAGAACTGGTTCCAGATTAGGCTCCGAACAAGCCCTCAAAATGCCTTGGTGGAAACACAGCATGAGTGTTGGTCGTGACCCTATGACAGAGCTCTCTAACCAGAAGCAATGAGATTCCTGTCCAGCCGAGCACAGCGCTACAGCTACCTCAGAGCTACCACTACCTTATAGAGCTACAGCTACCTCAGAGCTACCACTACCTTATAGAGCTACTTCTACCTCAGAGCTACCGCTACCTTATAGAGCTACAGCTACCTCAGAGCTACCGCTACCTTATAGAGCTACAGCTACCTCAGAGCTACCGCTACCTTATAGAGCTACAGCTACCTCAGAGCTACCACTACCTTATAGAGCTACTTCTACCTCAGAGCTACCGCTACCTTATAGAGCTACAGCTACCTCAGAGCTACCGCTACCTTATAGAGCTACAGCTACCTCAGAGCTACCGCTACCTTATAGAGCTACAGCTACCTCAGAGCTACTGCTACCTTATAGGGGGAGGAGCCCTGGTGGGGGGGGGGTCAGCGGGGGGGGGAGCCCTGGTAGGGGGGGGAGGAGCCCTGGTGGGGGGGGGGGGTCAGCGGGGGGAGGAGCCCTGGTGGGGGGGGGAGGAGCCCTGGTGGGCAGTTTGGGATTGGTCCGGTCGAAGCGGGAAAAACAATTATTGAGCTTGTTAGGGAGGGATGAGTCAGTGGTTGTTGGAGGGTTTATAGTCCGTGATGGCCTGGATGCCCTGCCACATGCGTCGGGGATCAGAGTTGTTGAAGTGGTCTTCAACCCTACGCTTGTGGTTGAGCTTGGCCAGCTTGATGCCCTTGATCAGGTTAGCCCTGGCTGAACAGTAGGCCTGTTCATCGCCCGACCTAAAAGCAGCGTCAGGTGTCTTTAGGAGTAGGTGGACCTCTCCAAAACAGTCCAAAACAGAGGAGGTGTAGGAGTGGATGTCGGTGTGGGAGTCTAGGGTAGACTGGGAGGCAAACAGACTCCAATCTGTGTTTAGAAACCGGTTCTGCAACTCAGAGTCTGCTCCCTCAGGCCACACTTTGACTGTCCTAACGGTGGGCTTCACACGCTTGATGAGTGGCGTGTACTTAGGCAGCTTGAACCAAGAGACGTGATCACTCTGTCCGAGGTGGGGAGGGGGTCGGCTTGGTGAGCATCAGCCTGGTTAGTGTGAACATGGTCTGATGTTCTCTCTCCTCTTGTAGAGCAGCGACTACCTTATAGAGCTACCACTACCGTATAGAGCTACCACTACCCTATAGAGCTACCACTACCTTATAGAGCTAGCACTACCGTATAGAGCTACCACTACCCTATAGAGCTACCACTACCTTATAGAGGTACCACTACCGTATAGAGCTACCACTACCCTATAGAGCTACCACTACCTTATAGAGTTACCACTACCTTATAGAGCTACCACTACCGTGTAGAGCTACCACTACCTTATAGAGTTACCACTACCGTATAGAGCTACCACTACGCTATAGAGCTACCACTACCTTATAGAGTTATAATAGAGATAACCTTATAGAGAGAGACTTTTATTTGAGCCTAATATTAAGTCTCTATGATGATTTGAAAAATTGACATTTTAGAGCCCAAAATCAGCGGCCATTTTGAAAAATAGGCCAAATAATTAAAATCACATGACCTATGAATTCCTTGACCCAAATAGTGCCAGAAACCATGTACTATGCAGCATTGTAGGTCAAACCATTAAATATTTCCAGCTTAACTGATGGTAGCCATTTTGGATTTGGGGCTCTCACAAAATGTGTCATTTTTGAGAGGGGGTGGGGCACCCGGTTATACCTCCACCCCAACCTCAACCTCCACCTCAACCTCCACCCCAACCTCCACCTCAACCTCCACCTCAACCTCACCTCAACCTCCACCCCAACCTCAACCTCCACCCCAACCTCCACCTCAACCTCCACCCCACCCAACCTCCACCCCAACCTCCACCTCAACCTCCACCCCAACCTCCACCCCAACCTCCACCCCAACCTCCACCCCAACCTCCACCCAACCTCCACCCAACCTCCACCTCAACCTCCACCTCAACCTCCACCTCAACCTCCACCTCAACCTCAACCTCAACCTCCACCCCAACCTCAACCTCCACCCCAACCTCCACCTCAACCTCCACCTCAACCTCCACCTCAACCTCCACCTCAACCTCAACCTCCACCTCAACCTCCGCCCCAACCTCCACCCCAACCTCCACCCCAACCTCAACCTCCACCTCAACCTCCACCCCAACCTCCACCTCAACCTCAACCTCCACCCCAACCTCAACCTCCACCTCAACCTCCACCTCAACCTCAACCTCCACCCCAACCTCAACCTCCACCCCAACCTCCACCTCAACCTCCACCCCAACCTCCACCCAACCTCAACCTCCACCTCAACCTCCACCCCAACCTCCACCTCAACCTCCACCTCAACCTCAACCTCCACCCCAACCTCAACCTCCACCCCAACCTCCACCTCAACCTCCACCCCAACCTCAACCTCCACCTCAACCTCCACCTCAACCTCCACCCCAACCTCCACCTCAACCTCCACCTCAACCTCCACCTCAACCTCCACCTCAACCTCCGCCCCAACCTCCGCCTCAACCTCTGCCCCAACCTCCACCCCAACCTCAACCTCCACCCCAACCTCCACCCCAACCTCCACCTCAACCTCTGCCCCAACCTCCACCCCAACCTCCACCTCAAACTCCACCTCAACCTCCGCCCCAACCTCCACCCAAACCTCCACCTCAACCTCCACCTCAACCTCCGCCCCAACCTCCACCTCAACCTCCACCTCAACCTCCACTTCAACCTCAACCTCCACCTCAACCTCCACCCCAACCTCCACCTCAACCTCCACCTCAACCTCCACCCCAACCTCCACCTCAACCTCCACCTCAACCTCCACCTCA
>CM051014.1:1443097-1445597 GCA_027704905.1 Muraenolepis orangiensis | reverse complement strand
TGCTGGTTTTGTCTCAGTGTTGCGTCTCGTTGAGCTGGTTGTTGCATTTTGTTTCCACACTTGTTGACTGATTAGTTAATGGCCGTCTTGGGTTTGTTAAGCATTGTTGTGCATTTAAACAGAGTTTTGACTTGATCTTTCTTTGCATCGCTTAACGTGAAAAGACAGAAGGTCTAGTTGTGATAGACACGGTTCGCCACAGCTGAAAACCCATCTCTTCAGGACACAATACCCGGATCCTTCCTCCTAACCCATCCTCTTAACACTTTATTAGCGTACTAATGTCTTTCTAAGTAGACTGTCTAAGTAGATTGTTCGGTAGATATTGATCTATATTGTTCTATTGTTTGCCAACTTATTGTATTTCTACCTGAGCACTGGTTCAGTTCTTGGAGACTTGACTCGAAATTAAATGCACTTTTGACTTCTGGTGACGAGTTGTTCTCTGACCTTTAAACCTTTGTTGAACACTACTGTAAGTCTCTTTGGATAAAAGCATCTGCTAAATGACTGGAATGGAATGGCTGAAACTCATTCATATTCAAATCATAGTAACATTTAAATAACATAAAACTGTCAAACAGGACCTCGCATAAATGTGTAATGAAGATGAGCTCAACCCCAACAAGACGCTTTTAAGATAATTAAAGTGCATTTCTTGTTCTGTTCTCTACCTGAACCACCTAGAGGCCGTTAGAGGAACTACATGAACCACCTAGAAGCCGTTAGAGGAACTACATCCTAGTCTCTACCTGAACCCCCTAGAGGCCGTTAGAGGAACTACATGAACCACCTAGAAGCCGTTAGAGGAACTACATGCTAGTCTCTACCTGAACCACCTAGAGGCCGTTAGAGGAACTACATGCTAGTCTCTACTGTGAACCACCTAGAGGCCGTTAGAGGAACTACATGTTAGTCTCTACCGTGAACCAACTAGAGGCCGTTAGAGGAACTACATGCTAGTCTCTACCGTGAACCACCTAGAGGCCGTTAGAGGAACTACATGCTAGTATCTACCTGAACCACCTAGAGGGCGTTAGAGGACTACATGCTAGTATCTACCTGAACCACCTAGAGGCCGCTAGAGGAACTACATGCTAGTATCTACCTGAACCACCTAGAAGGCGTTAGAGGAACTACATGAACCACCTATAGGCCATTAGAGGAACTACATGAACCACCCAGAGGCCGTTAGAGGAAGTACAAGCTAGTCTCTACTGTGAACCACCTAGAGGCCGTAAGAGGAACTACATGCTAGTCTCTACCCTGAACCACCTAGAGGCCGTAAGAGGAACTACATGCTAGTCTCTACCCTGAACCACCTAGAGGCCGCTAGAGGAACTACATGCTAGTCTCTACCCTGAACCACCTAGAGGCCGTAAGAGGAACTACATGCTAGTCTCTACCCTGAACCACCTAGAGGGCGTTAGAGGAACTACACGCTTATTACTGCTATTGGTCACATTGTTGTTATCAATGGAATTAAATATTGTTATATTCCCAGATTCATATTATATGATACATAATATCTAACTCTTATGTTATTTATAAATGATAGGTATTTAATATGTTACATTAAAATACCATGGCTATATAATAATAGGAGCCATTACATGTTTCTAAAACTACTGCAGCAAAAATCCTACAAACAAAGACTTCTCTCTTTCACACACACACACACACACACACACACACACACACACACACACACACACCACACACACACACACACACACACACACACACACACACACACACACACACACACACACACACACACACACACACATACACACACACACACACACACACACACACACACACACAATCGAATACATCTGCACACCAAAAAAAATCCTTCACTCTCTCTCTCTCTCTCTCTCTCTCTCTCTCTCTCTCTCTCTCTCTCACCCCTAGAGACCTACATTCAGAAAGAGTGAGTGAGTGAGAGACAGAGTGTGAGTATGTGTGTGTGTGTGTGTGTGTGTGTGTGTGTGTGTGTGTGTGTGTGTGTGGGTGTGTGTGTGTGTGTGTGTGTGTGTGTGTGTGGTGTGTGTGGTGTGTGTGTGTGTGTGGTGGTAGATCTAGGACTCCCCCTAGTGTTACTGTTTATAGATATATAAATCTAATTATTAATATTTAATCAATAGAAAAATGGAACAATGGATGACCTTAAAGGAAGCCCTGCCTAGCTCAACCAGCTCCCTTTAACACGGCCGACATCTGGTGCTGAATCCAAATCCGATCGATTGTAAATCAGTAAATTGGAAAAGAGAATGTGCTTTGAAATTCATGGGCGTCGTCATTACAAAAATGCGCCTTGCACCAGGACCAGAGGAGAGGACCAGAGGAGAGGACCAGGGGAGAGGACCAGAGGAGAGGACCAGAGGAGAGGACCAGAGGAGAGGACCAGGGGAGAGGACCAGGGGAGAGGACCAGAGGAGAGGACCAGAGGAGAGGACCAGAGGAGAGGACCAGGGGAGAGGACCAGGGGAGAGGA
>CM051014.1:1430597-1433097 GCA_027704905.1 Muraenolepis orangiensis | reverse complement strand
GCGTGCGGTGCAGTACAGTGCCATACAGTGCAGTACACTGCGGTACAGTGCAGTGCAGTGGAGTACAGTGCCATACAGTGCGGTACAGTGCGGTACAGTGTGGTACATTGTGGTACAGTGCCATACAGTGCAGTGCAGTATAGTGCCATACGGTGCGGTACAGTGTGGTACAGTGACATTCAGTGACATACAGTGCGGTACAGTGCGGTGCAGTACAGTGCCATACAGTGCAGTACATTGCGGTACAGTGCAGTGCAGTGCAGTACAGTGCCATACAGTGCGGTACAGTGCGGTACAGTGTGGTACATTGTGGTACAGTGCCATACAGTGCAGTGCAGTATAGTGCCATACGGTGCGGTACAGTGCGGTACAGTGACATACAGTGCGGTACAGTGCGGTACAGTGACATACAATGCGGTACAGTGCGTTACAGTGACATACAGTGCGGTACAGTGCGTTACAGTGACATACAGTGCGGTACAGTGCGTTACAGTGACATACAGTGCGGTACAGTGCGTTACAGTGACATACAGTGCGGTACAGTGCGGTACAGTGACATACAATGCGGTACAGTGCGGTACAGTGACATACAGTGCGGTACAGTGCGTTACAGTGACATACAGTGCGGTACAGTGAAGTGCAGTAACGGTAATGAGTCCAGTAGAGAAGTGTGATACTGGTGATGTAATGATATGTGTTGGGCTAACTGAAGCTGACAGATAATAGAACTGTAAGAAAGGGAGCATATTATATTATATTATAACCATATTCTATTATAACCATATCATATTATAACCATATTATATTATAACCATATTATAACCATATCATATTATAACCATATTATAACCATATTATATTATTGACATATTATGTTCTACCCATATCATTATGTTAGCACATGATGGATCTTGTAAAAGTATTTGAAGGAGTGTCTCCTGTGTTCTCATGTGACCACGATGGCTGAGGGCCTCAGCTCCTCACACCACGATGGCTGAGGGCCTCAGCTCCTCACACCACGATGGCTGAGGGCCTCAGCTCCTCACACCACGATGGCTGAGGGCCTCAGCTCCTCACACCACGATGGCTGAGGGCCTCAGCTCCTCACACCACGATGGCTGAGGGCCTCAGCTCCTCACTCAGTTCACTGTGTGTCCAACTTGTGACCAATAATGTTATATAATAAGGATTCAATCCTCCAGATTTAGATTTAGATGAATAACTCACTAACACTAACCCCTCATGTAATAGTGGTGATAGTGACTTACTCCTCCACCTCCCCTTCCCCCTCCTCCTCCTCCTCCTCCTCCTCCTCCTCCTCCTCCTCCCCCTCCCCCTCCTCCTCCTCCTCCTCCTCCTCCTGACATTGCTCCTCGCTCCTTGGTGGGTTGAGTGCTGCGTTGACAGCCTTGTGATTGACAGACATGTCATTACCATAGCAACAACAGACTGTCATTCAGGCCAACACTACAGTAATTACTCCGCTGCCACGGTAACCGTAACCATCACCGCCTTTCAACACACCCCGGCAACCAATCAATCAACCAATCAGATGGCCTCGTCATAACGCCAGCTAGCTGTCACTCTCCAACTGTACTGCAATGTTTCAAACGTTCACACGTTGATAATAATATATATTATAATACAATATATAGTGTGTGTGTGTGTGTGTGTGTGTGTGTGTGTGAGTGTGTGTGTGTGAGTGTGTGAGTGTGAGTGTGTGTGTGTGTGTGTGTGTGTGTGTGTGTGTGTGTGTGTGTGTGTGTGTGTGTGTGTGTGTGTGTGTGTGTGTGTGTGCGTTTGAGAGAGTGTGTGTCTGTCTAAAGTATAATCTACATTCAGTACTAGTAATTAGCTCTGTCAGTCAACCTAGGAACACACAGAGAGAGAGAGAGAGAGAGAGAGAGAGAGAGAGAGAGGAGAGAGAGAGAGAGAGAGAGAGAGAGAGAGAGAGAGCTTGTTCAGCAGAACACTGCCCCACCCCCAAGCCCCACACACTCATGCGTTGCCTTTGATTTGTCTGTCAGTCATAGCCCCGCCCCTAGAGACCAACCCACCAATGAGGTGATGTGATGCAATTGCTCCTTAAAAACACTTTGGAAGACTTGGTTGAAAGATTCTCCTTGGAAGGACTCACTTCTCCTCAATGACACATGAGACCTCCTCCTCACCTCCCCTCCCCCATATCACCTCCCCTCACCTCCTCCTCACCCCCCCTCCCCAATATCACCTCCCCTTACCTCCTCCTCACCCCCCCTCCCCAATATCACCTCCCCTCACCTCCTCCTCACCCCCCCTCCCCAATATCACCTCCCCTCACCTCCTCCTCACCTCCCCTCCCCCATATCATCTCCCCTCACCTCCTCCTCACTCCCCCTCCCCAATATCACCTCCCCTCACCTCCTCCTCACCTCCCCTCCCCCATATCACCTCACCTCCTCCTCACCCCCCCTCCCCAATATCACCTCCCCTCACCTCCTCCTCATCTCCCCTCCCCATA
>CM051014.1:1403097-1418097 GCA_027704905.1 Muraenolepis orangiensis | reverse complement strand
CACACGCGCACACACACTTTCTCTGGTTGTCAGCATGTTTCATGTCAGCATCAGCAGGAAAATAATACATTTACATTTTGATAAAGAAAGTAATTTAGAACACTTCATATATCTTTAACAGGAATAGTTATACTAGATATACAAATAGTTTGTTACAGTTATAGTTATAGCAATAGTTATAGTTAGTTACAGTTATAGTTATAGTTATATTAATAGTAATAGTAAAAGTAATAGTAATAGGCATAGTTAGTTATAGTAATAGTAATAGTAATATAATTGAATCTTGAATCTTGAATAGTCATAGTTAGTTACAGTTATAGTTATATCAATAGTTATAGTTAGTTACAGTTATAGTAATAGTAATAGTAATAGTTAAAGTAATAGTAATAGTTATAGTAATTGTTATAGTTATAGTTATAGTAATAGATATAGATATAGATATAGCAATAGTTATAGTTATAGTTATAGTATAGTTATTGTAATAGTTATAGTTATAGTTTTAGTAATAGTAATAGTTATCGTATAGTAATAGTTAGAGTAATAGTAATAGTAATAGTAATAGTAATAGTAATAGTTATAGTTATAGTAATAGTAATAGTTATTATTATATAGGTATTATATAGTTATTATATAGTTATTATATAGTTATCATATAGTTATAGTAATAGTTAGAGTAATAGTAATAGCAATATTTATAGTAATAGTTAGTATATAGTTATAGTAATAGTTATCATATAGTTATAGTAATAGTTAGAGTATGAGTATGAGTAATAGTTATAGTAATAGTAATAGTAATAGTTATAGTAACAGTAATAGTTATAGTAATAGTTATAGTAATAGTTATAGTAATAGTTATAGTAATAGTTATTATATAGTTATCATATAGTTATAGCAATAGTTTGAGTAATAGTAATAGTTATAGTATAGTTTTAGTTTTAGTAATAGTAATAGTTACAGTAATAGTTACAGTAATAGTAATTGTAATAGTAATAGTTCGAGTAATAGTAATAGTAATAGTAACAGTAATAGTAATAGTTATAGTTATAGTATAGTGTAGTATAGTATAGTATAGTATAGTTTTAGTTTTAGTAATAGTTACAGTAATAGTAATAGTTAGAGTAATAGTAATAGTTATAGTATAGTATAGTATAGTATAGTATAGTATAGTATAGTTTTAGTTTTAGTTTTAGTTATAGTAATATAAATATAAATAGTTTAAGTAATAGTAATAGTTACAGTAATAGTAATAGTAATAGTTACAGTAATAGTAATAGTTACAGTAATAGTAATAGTTATAGTAATATAAATAGTTTAAGTAATAGTAATAGTTACAGTAATAGTAATAGTTACAGTAATAGTAATAGTTTAAGTAATAGTAATAGTTACAGTAATAGTTATAGTTAGTTATCTCTGCCTGTTTGTGAGGATCCAAGATGGCCGTTTGGGGCTGACAGACAGACAGCTGAACATGATGGATTACCTCTCCACCAATCACACGCTGGACTGCTCTAACGCCACCTCCAGGGTGTGTGTGTGTGTGTGTGTGTGTGTGTGTGTGTGTGTGTGTGTGTGTGTGTGTGTGTGTGTGTGTGTGTGTGTGTGTGTGTGTGTGTGTGTGTGTGTGTGTGTGTGTGTGTGTGTGTGTGTGTGTGTGTGTGTGCGCGCGCTCTCTGGACTGTGAAAGCTCGATTAGTGGGAGGTGAGGGTTCAGATTGAGGTCAAAGGTTAAGGCTTATGATGTCACGAAAGGAGAACTCCCACCCAGATAACCCCCCCCCCCCCCCACACACACACACACACACACACACCAGTTATACATGGTATAAGACAGCTCCCAGTAGAACCAGTAGCAGACTATGGTGGTCGATTGGTGTTAGCTTATTGCTAGCAGTGTCCATGAAGTCAGAGAGAGAAAGAGAGAGAGAGAGAGAGAGAGAGAGAGAGAGAGAGAGAGAGAGAGAGAGAGAGAGAGAGAGAGAGAGAGAGAGAGAGAGAGAGAGAGAGAGAGAGGGGGGAGAGGGGGGGAGAGGGGGGGGGGTTGTAACAAACATCTTGAACTGAAGCATTAGCAGCAGGAGGACTCGAGGGACTCCATGTTTTACGCTCGGAGAGATGCTACAAGAAGCTAACATGCAGCGCTAACGCTACAACATCCTCTAAAACTCTCTGGACATTTTGATAAACCTTCTTAAGGTCATGACTCACCTGGCTGCTTTCTACTACTACTACTACTACTACTACTACTATACTACTACTACTACTACTACTACTACTACTACTACTACTACTACTACTACACTACTACTACTACTACTACTACTACTACTACTACTACTACTACTACTACTACTACTACTACTACTACTACTACTACTACTACTACTACACTACTACTACTACTACTACTACTACTACTACTACTACTACTACTATGGTAGAAGTAGAAGTAGTAATATTATTAATACCATAGTAGTATTAGTAGAAGTATAGTAGTATAGAAGTATAGTAGTAGTAGCACAAGTAGTAATAGTAGAAGTATAGTTTTATATTAGTAGAAGATGTAAAGCAGTAGTAGTACTTAGTTGTAGTATACTAGTAGTAAAAGTATTAGTATATTACTAGTAGTAGTATAGTAGTATATTAGTAGTATTAGTATAGTAGTATTAGTATGGTAGTAGTGTAGTAGTAGTATAGTATTATAGTAGTATAGTAGTAGTAGTAGTAGAATTATTATAGTAGTAGTATAGTATAGTATTATGGTAGTATAGTAGTAGTAGTATAGTATCATAGTAGTATTATAGTAGTATATTAGTATTAGTAGTGTTATAGTAGTAGTATAGTAGTAGTATAGTAGTAGTATTAGTAGTATAGTATTATAGTAGTAGTATAGTATTATAGTAGTATAGTATAGTATTATGGTAGTATAGTAGTTGTATTGGCTGGTTACTTGTAACTATAAAGCCAATACATGGCGCACCATTGGAACAAAGATCTTACGCATCATGTATGCTGGCAAAGAAGATTCACTGTCCACAAGGATTCTCACGTTTTGTTGTTCGTTTATTCCAAGTCGATCAGGCAAACAATTCCATGTTCAAGCAGCTGACTGAGATGTTACTACGAGATGGTAAAAACCGTATGTCCACGAGGTGCACTCCATAACCCCATTAGCAGCCTACCTAAATACCTATGAGTGAGGTCTACCTGTGTGAAGTCCCCCTAGTGACCAAAATAATAAACAACATATGGAAACAATAACTCCTGATACTTATAAGCAAATACAATAATCAAATACAGTAATAAGCTACAACTAATAATTATACTAAACAGTGAAATGGCTTCTACAGTAGTAGTAGTATAGTATCATAGTAGTATAGTATTATAGTAGTATATTAGTATTAGTAGTATTATAGTAGTAGTATAGTAATAGTAGTAGTAGTAGTATAGTAGTAGTATAGCATTATAGTAATAGTAGTAGTGGTAGTAGTAGTAGTAGTAGTATAGATTTATATTAGTAGAAAATGTAAAGCAGTAGTAGTACTTGTAGTAGTATAGTTGTAGGTTGTAGTATACTAGTAGTAAGTAGTATATAGTATTATAGTAGTATAGTAGTAGTATAGCATTATAGTAGTAGTAGTAGTAGTAGTATAGTATTATAGTAGTATAGTATTATAGTATTATAGTAGTAGTATAGGATTATAGTATTATAGTATTATAGTAGTAGTATAGTATTATAGTAGTAGTATAGTATTATAGTAGTAGTATTATAGTAGTAGGAGTATAGTAGTATAGTAGTATAGTATTATAGTAGTAGGAGTATAGTATTATAGTAATATAGTAGTAGTAGTATAGTAGTAGTAGTATAGTAGTAGTATAGTATAATATTAGTGTAGTAGTAGTATATTAGTATACTAATTATAGTAGTAGTATAGTATTATAATAGTAGTTTAGTATTATAGTAGTAGGAGTATAGTAGTATAGTAGTATAATAGTAGTAGTATTATAGTAATATAGTAGTAGTATAGTGGTAGCAGTAGCTAGTAGTAGTATAGTAGTAGTAGTAGTAGTATAGTAGTAGTATTATACTACTGTAGTAGTAGTAGTATAGTAGTAGTATAGTAGTAGTATAGTATTATAGTAGTATAGTTATAGTAGTATAGTAGTAGTATTATAGTAGTAGTAGTACTATAGTATTATAGTAGTATAGTAGTAGTATTATAGTAGTAGTAGTAGTAGTAGTATAGTGTTATAGTAGTAGTATTATAGTAGTAGTACTATAGTATTATAGTATTATAGTAGTAGTAGTATAGTATTATAGTATTATAGTAGTAGTATTATAGTAGTAGTAGAATAGTATTATAGTAGTATAGTAGTAGTATTATAGTAGTAGTACGATAGTATTATAGTAGTATAGTAGTAGTACTATAGTAGTATAGTAGTAGTATTATAGTAGTAGTAGTAGTATAGTATTATAGTAGTAGTATTATAGTAGTAGTAGTAGTAGTATAGTATTATAGTAGTAGTATTATAGTAGCAGTACTATAGTATTATAGTAGTAAAGTAGTAGTATTATAGTAGTAGTAGTATAGTATTATAGTAGTATAGTAGTAGTACTATAGTAGTATAGTAGTAGTATTATAGTAGTAGTACTATAGTATTATAGTAGTATAGTAGTAGTATTATAGTAGTAGTAGTAGTAGTAGTAGTATAGTGTTATAGTAGTATAGTAGTAGTATTATAGTAGTAGTACTATAGTATTATAGTATTATAGTAGTAGTAGTATAGTATTATAGTATTATAGTAGTAGTATTATAGTAGTAGTACTGTAGTATTATAGTAGTAGTACTATAGTATTATAGTAGTATAGTAGTAGTATTATAGTAGTAGTAGAATAGTACTATAGTAGTATAGTAGTAGTATTATAGTAGTACTATAGTAGTATAGTGGTAGTATTATAGTAGTAGTAGTAGTATAGTATTATAGTATTATAGTAGTAGTATTATAGTAGTAGTAGTAGTATAGTATTATAGTATTATAGTATTATAGTAGTAGTATTATAGTAGTAGTACTAGTAGTATTATAGTAGTAGTACTATAGTATAATAGTAGTATAGTAGTAGTATTATAGTAGTAGTACTAGTAGTATTATACTAGTAGTACTATAGTAGTATAGTAGTAGTATTATAGTAGTAGTAGTAGATTAGTATTATAGTAGTATAGTAGTAGTATTATAGTAGTAGTACTATAGTATTATAGTAGACGCCTGAGGAAATACAGGCATTGTTGGGCCCTTTTCACCACGTGTGTGGTGTGCGTGGACCATGTGAGGTCCTCGGAGATGTGCACGCCGAGGAACTTGAAGCTGCTGACCCTCTCTACTGCAACGCCGTCGATGGAGATAGGGCTGTGCTCTCTCCTCTGCTTCCTGAAGTCCACGATCAGCTCCTTGGTCTTCTTGACGTTGAGGGCGAGGCTGTTCTCCTGGCACCACTGCTCCAGCGATCCGACCTCCTCCCTGTAGGCTGTCTCGTCGTCGCCGGCGATCAGGCCCATCACTGTCGTGTCGTCAGCAAACTTGATGATGACGTTGGAGCTGTGCATAGCCATGCAGTCGTGGGTGTAGAGGGAGTAGAGGAGAGGGCTCAGCACGCATCCCTGGGGGGCTCCCGTGTTGAGGGTCAGTGGCTCTGATGTGGTGCTGCCCACCCTCACCACCTGGCGGCGGTCCGACAGCTATCCAGCTGCACGTGGATGGGGGCACGCCTAGACCTCTAAGCTTGGTGTCGAGCTTGGCAGGAACTATTGTGTTGAACGCTGAGCTGTCGTCAACAAACAGCATTCGCACATAACAGTTCTTTCCCTCCAGGTGGGAAAGGGTAGTGTGGAGGGCCATGGCAATTGCGTCGTCCGTGGATCTATTTTGACGATATGCAAATTGCCATGGGTCCAGCGTGGCAGGTAACACGGAGCAAATAAAGTCCTTGACCAATCTCTCGAAGCATTTGCTGACAATCGAGATGAGGGCTACAGGTCTATAGTCATTCAGGCATGTTACCTTGGGTTGTTTAGGGACAGGCACGATGGTGGACATCTTGAAGACCGCGGGGACAACAGCCTGGGACAGGGAGAGGTTGAAGATGTCTGCAAAGACTCCTGCCAACTGGTCTGCGCATGCTCTGAGGACGCGGCCCGGGATGTCGTCGGGGCCTGCCGCCTTACGGATGTTCAGTCGCTTGAAGGTGCGGCGTACATCCACCTCCGAGATGTTCAGCAGGCTGGTCTCCTCAGGCGGCGCTGGCTTCGGTGGGCTGCCGTTTACGTCGAACCGAGCAAAAAAAGTATTTAGCTCTCCTGGGAGGGAGGTAGAGGAGTTCTCTACACAACTGGTTCTCCCTCTGAAGTTCGTTATCGTCTGCAGCCCCTGCCACATACCCCTCGCATCGTGTTTCTTGAATTTATCTTCCACTCTGTCCTTATACTCCCGCTTGGCAGTGACGATGGTCTTACGGAGGTCGTAACGGGCTCTCGTATATTCCTCCGTATTCCCGGAGCCAAAGGCGGCGTTACGCGCGTGTAGGGCAGCGCGAACATCGCCGTTAATCAGTATTTTAGTAGCAGCAGTATTATAGTAGTAGTACTATAGTATTATAGTAGTAGTAGTTAATATAAAAGTCAACATATGATTCATGATTCATGACTTCATGATGATGATGATGGTGATGATGGTGATGGTGATGATGGTGATGATGATGATGATGGTGATGATGATGATGGTGATGATGGTGATGGTGATGATGATGATGGATGAGGGATGGATGGATGATGATGATGGTGATGATGATGATGATGATGGTGATGATGATGATGGTGATGATGATGATGATGAGGATGATGATGATGATGATGGAGGTCAGGGTAGAACAGCTATAAGCCTTAGGGAGCTGAGTATCTAAAACAGTGTTTGGCACTTTAGTGACCTTCGCACCCCCCCTCACCCTCCTCCTCCTCCCTCTCCTCCTCCTCCCTCACCCTCTCCTCACCTCCTCCCTCATCATCACCCTCCCCCCTCCTCCCCCTCCTCCCCCTCACCCTCCTCCTCCTCCCTCTCCTCCTCCTCCCTCACCCTCCTCCTCCTCCTCCCTCACCCTCCCTCCCCCTCCTCCCTCACCCTCACAGCGCTCAGAGCTCCACCGTAGAGCTGAGCTCCACAACAGAGCTCCACAGTAGAGCTGAGCTCCACAGCAGAGCTCCGCCGTAGAGCTGAGCTCCACAGCAGAGCTCCGCCGTAGAGCTGAGCTCCACCGTAGAGCTCCACAGTAGAGCTGAGCTCCACCGTAGAGCTCTGCTGTGGAGTTCACTTGCACAGAAACCAGTCCGAGACTCAAGGTGGTCTACGAGAGACATGCACATGCACACACGTATATATAATATATAAATATATATATATATATAATATATATATATTATATATATATATTATATATGATATATATATAAAATATTATTATATAATATATATATATATAATCTATATATAATATTATACACTTATTAATTAAACATGCAGTACCCCTGGTGGCCACAGCATGTCGCTATTGAGCCGTGAAGCCCAATAATATTATATATATATATTATATATCTAATATAGAATATGATATATTATAATATGTAATATATATAATATATTATAATAATAAATATAATATATATATTATATTATATATATATTATATATTATATATATATAATATATATATATATATATTATATATATATATATATAATATATATTATATTTATATTATAATATATATTATATTTATTATTATAAATATTATTATATATATTATAAATATTAATATATTATATACAATATTAATATATTATATACATATAATATATATATATAATATATATTATATTTTATATATATTATATTATATAATTTATATTGTATAATATATATTATATTATATATATATTATATTTATATCCGTAATATATTGTTATATTTAGTATCTTTCTGAATCTCAAATAAATGAACGTTCAAACGCGTCAGATTAATACCCGGGCGCCCCTTCACGGCCCAATAGCGACACGCTGTGGCCACCAGGGGAACTGCATGTTTAATTAATAAGTGTGTGTGACGTCTTTCAAATTCAGTGTAAAGTATATATTTATAGATAAATACAGACAAATATAGATATACACAGGAGGTAGTAGTTTACAGTCCAAAGAAAACACGGTCATACATCAATAGCTGTAGTCCCTCCATCCCACATGAAACAAATCGTTTTATTTCGATTTTAATGTTTTATTCACAAAAATGTCCTGTTAAATTCTAATTTAAAGCGCTAAACCAAAACAAAGCATCAAAAACCAGCAGGACATCAGAAATCTATTTAGCGCTAGTTTTCCGTTTCTTGGCTACAGGCGGCTCATCTGTTGCCATGGAGACGGTGTTGACCTCTGGAAAAGAAAAAAAAATATATTAGTTCACAGTTAGACCAGAGTCCTACAGAGACAGGGTTAGGTTAGACCAGAGTCCTACAGAGACAGAGTTAGGTTAGACCAGAGTCCTACAGAGACAGAGCTAGGTTAGACCAGAGTCCTACAGAGACAGAGCTAGGTTAGACCAGAGTCCTACAGAGACAGAGTTAGGTTAGACCAGAGTCCTACAGAGACAGAGTTAGGTTAGACCAGAGTCCTACAGAGACAGAGTTAGGTTAGACCAGTCCTACAGAGACAGAGTTAGGTTAGACCAGAGTCCTACAGAGACAGTTAGACCAGGTTAGACTAGAGTCACACAGAGACAGTTAGGTTAGCCCAGAGTCCTACAGAAACAGTTAGGTTAGACCAGAATCCTACAGAGTTAGGTTAGTCCAGAGTCCTACAGAAACAAGGTTAGGTTAGACCAGGGTCCTACAGAGACCGGGTTAAGTTAGACCAGAGTCATAGAGAGACAGGGTTAGACCAGAGTCCTACAGAAACAGAGTTAGGTTAGACGAGAGTCCTACAGAGACAGAGTTAGGTTAGACCAGAGTCCTACAGAAACAAGGTTAGGTTAGACCAGAGTCCTACAGAAACAAGGTTAGGTTAGACCAGAGTCCTACAGAGACAGAGTTAGACCAGGTTTGACCAGAGTCCTACAGAGACAGAGTTAGACCAGGTTAGACCAGAGTCCTACAGAGACAGAGTTAGACCAGGTTTGACCAGAGTCCTACAGAGACATAGTTAGACCAGGTTAGACCAGAGTCCTACAGAGACAGAGTTAGACCAGAGTCCTACAGAGACAGAGTTAGACCAGAGTCCTAGAGAGACAGAGTTAGACCAGAGTCCTACAGAGACAGGGTTAGACCAGAGTTCTACAGAGACCGGGTTAGACCAGAGTCCTACAGAGACAGAGTTAGACCAGAGTCCTACAGAGACAGGGTTAGACCAGAGTCCTACAGAGACAGGGTTATACCAGAGTCCTACAGAGACAGAGTTAGACCAGAGTCCTACAGAGACAGGGTTAGACCAGAGTCCTACAGAGACAGAGTTAGACCAGAGTCCTACAGAGACAGAGCTAGACCAGAGTCCTACAGAGACAGGGTTAGACCAGAGTCCTACAACGACAGAGTTAGACCAGAGTCCTACAGAGACGGACCAGAGTCCTACAGAGACAGAGTTAGACCAGAGTCCTACAGAGACAGGGTTAGACCAGAGTCCTACAGAGACAGGGTTAGACCAGAGTCCTACAGAGACAGAGTTAGACCAGAGTCCTACAGAGACAGAGTTAGACCAGAGTCCTACAGAGACAGAGTTAGACCAGAGTCCTACAGAGACAGGGTTAGACCAGAGTCCTACAGAGACAGAGTTAGACCAGAGTCCTACAGAGACAGGGTTATACCAGAGTCCTACAGAGACAGGGTTAGACCAGAGCCCTACAGAGACAGTTAGACCAGAGTCCTACAGAGACAGAGTTAGACCAGAGTCCTACAGAGACAGAGTTAGACCAGAGTCCTACAGAGACAGAGTTAGACCAGAGTCCTACAGAGACAGGGTTAGACCAGAGTCCTACAGAGACAGAGTTAGACCAGAGTCCTACAGAGACAGGGTTATACCAGAGTCCTACAGAGACAGGGTTAGACCAGAGCCCTACAGAGACAGTTAGACCAGAGTCCTACAGAGACAGAGTTAGACCAGAGTCCTACAGAGACAGAGTTAGACCAGAGTCCTACAGAGACAGTTAGACCAGAGTCCTACAGAGACAGAGTTAGACCAGAGTCCTACAGAGACAGAGTTAGACCAGAGTCCTACAGAGACAGGGTTAGACCAGAGTCCTACAGAGACAGGGTTAGACCAGAGTCCTACAGAGACAGGGTTAGACCAGAGTCCTACAGAGACAGAGTTAGACCAGAGTCCTACAGAGACAGGGTTAGACCAGAGTCCTACAACGACAGAGTTAGACCAGAGTCCTACAGAGACGGACCAGAGTCCTACAGAGACAGAGTTAGACCAGAGTCCTACAGAGACAGGGTTAGACCAGAGTCCTACAGAGACAGGGTTAGACCAGAGTCCTACAGAGACAGGGTTAGACCAGAGTCCTACAGAGACAGAGTTAGACCAGAGTCCTACAGAGACAGAGTTAGACCAGAGTCCTACAGAGACAGGGTTAGACCAGAGTCCTACAGAGACAGAGTTAGACCAGAGTCCTACAGAGACAGGGTTATACCAGAGTCCTACAGAGACAGGGTTAGACCAGAGCCCTACAGAGACAGTTAGACCAGAGTCCTACAGAGACAGAGTTAGACCAGAGTCCTACAGAGACAGAGTTAGACCAGAGTCCTACAGAGACAGGGTTAGACCAGAGTCCTACAGAGACAGAGTTAGACCAGAGTCCTACAGAGACAGTTAGACCAGAGTCCTACAGAGACAGTTAGACCAGAGTCCTACAGAGACAGGGTTAGACCAGAGTCCTACAGAGACAGGGTTAGACCAGAGTCCTACAGAGACAGGGTTAGACCAGAGTCCTACAGAGACAGGGTTAGACCAGAGTCCTACAGAGACAGGGTTAGACCAGAGTCCTACAGAGACAGAGTTAGACCAGAGTCCTACAGAGACAGAGTTAGACCAGAGTCCTACAGAGACAGAGTTAGACCAGAGTCCTACAGAGACAGAGTTAGACCAGAGTCCTACAGAGACAGGGTTAGACCAGAGTCCTACAGAGACAGAGTTAGACCAGAGTCCTACAGAGACAGGGTTATACCAGAGTCCTACAGAGACAGGGTTAGACCAGAGCCCTACAGAGACAGTTAGACCAGAGTCCTACAGAGACAGAGTTAGACCAGAGTCCTACAGAGACAGAGTTAGACCAGAGTCCTACAGAGACAGTTAGACCAGAGTCCTACAGAGACAGAGTTAGACCAGAGTCCTACAGAGACAGAGTTAGACCAGAGTCCTACAGAGACAGGGTTAGACCAGAGTCCTACAGAGACAGGGTTAGACCAGAGTCCTACAGAGACAGGGTTAGACCAGAGTCCTACAGAGACAGAGTTAGACCAGAGTCCTACAGAGACAGGGTTAGACCAGAGTCCTACAACGACAGAGTTAGACCAGAGTCCTACAGAGACGGACCAGAGTCCTACAGAGACAGAGTTAGACCAGAGTCCTACAGAGACAGGGTTAGACCAGAGTCCTACAGAGACAGGGTTAGACCAGAGTCCTACAGAGACAGGGTTAGACCAGAGTCCTACAGAGACAGGGTTAGACCAGAGTCCTACAGAGACAGAGTTAGACCAGAGTCCTACAGAGACAGAGTTAGACCAGAGTCCTACAGAGACAGGGTTAGACCAGAGTCCTACAGAGACAGAGTTAGACCAGAGTCCTACAGAGACAGGGTTATACCAGAGTCCTACAGAGACAGGGTTAGACCAGAGCCCTACAGAGACAGTTAGACCAGAGTCCTACAGAGACAGAGTTAGACCAGAGTCCTACAGAGACAGAGTTAGACCAGAGTCCTACAGAGACAGGGTTAGACCAGAGTCCTACAGAGACAGAGTTAGACCAGAGTCCTACAGAGACAGTTAGACCAGAGTCCTACAGAGACAGTTAGACCAGAGTCCTACAGAGACAGGGTTAGACCAGAGTCCTACAGAGACAGAGTTTGACCAGAGTCCTACAGAGACAGGGTTAGACCAGAGTCCTACAGAGACAGGGTTAGACCAGAGTCCTACAGAGACAGGGTTAGACCAGAGTCCTACAGAGACAGAGTTAGACCAGAGTCCTACAGAGACAGGGTTAGACCAGAGTCCTACAACGACAGAGTTAGACCAGAGTCCTACAGAGACGGACCAGAGTCCTACAGAGACAGAGTTAGACCAGAGTCCTACAGAGACAGGGTTAGACCAGAGTCCTACAGAGACAGGGTTAGACCAGTCCTACAGAGACAGGGTTAGACCAGAGTCCTACAGAGACAGGGTTAGACCAGAGTCCTACAGAGACAGAGTTAGACCAGAGTCCTACAGAGACAGAGTTAGACCAGAGTCCTACAGAGACAGGGTTAGACCAGAGTCCTACAGAGACAGAGTTAGACCAGAGTCCTACAGAGACAGGGTTATACCAGAGTCCTACAGAGACAGGGTTAGACCAGAGCCCTACAGAGACAGTTAGACCAGAGTCCTACAGAGACAGAGTTAGACCAGAGTCCTACAGAGACAGAGTTAGACCAGAGTCCTACAGAGACAGGGTTAGACCAGAGTCCTACAGAGACAGAGTTAGACCAGAGTCCTACAGAGACAGTTAGACCAGAGTCCTACAGAGACAGTTAGACCAGAGTCCTACAGAGACAGGGTTAGACCAGAGTCCTACAGAGACAGGGTTAGACCAGAGTCCTACAGAGACAGGGTTAGACCAGAGTCCTACAGAGACAGAGTTGGTTCTCCTACCATCCGGTTGCTCGTCTCTTGGTGTCTTCACAGTTTGGATAATTCCACATGCGGTTTTCCTGGTTTCTGAAGAAAGAAAGACAGACAGACAGACAGACAGACAGACAGACAGAGAGAGGTAGAGAGACAGACAGACAGAGAGGTAGAGAGACAGACAGACAGAGAGGTAGAGAGACAGACAGACAGAGAGGTAGAGAGACAGACAGACAGAGAGGTAGAGAGACAGACAGACAGAGAGGTAGAGAGGTAGAGAGACAGACAGACAGAGAGGTAGAGAGACAGACAGACCGAGAGGTAGAGAGACAGACAGACAGAGAGGTAGAGAGACAGACAGACAGACAGGTAGAGAGACAGACAGAGAGGTAGAGAGACAGACAGGTAGAGAGGTAGAGAGGTAGAGAGACAGACAGACAGACAGACAGAGAGGTAGAGAGACAGACAGACAGAGAGGTAGAGAGACAGACAGGTAGAGAGGTAGAGAGACAGACAGACAGAGGTAGAGAGACAGACAGACTTTTTTTATGTTCGCGTACCTCAGCGTTATGCTATCGTTATGCTATATGCTATCGTTATGCTATTGTCTACTTCCACAAATGTACTCCTTGTAAGTCGCTTTGGATAAGTGTCTGCCAAATGTCCTAAATGTAAATGTAAACTTCAACATCACCAGATCAGGCTGAATAAACGGTGACGGTTTAATCGATTTGTTAATCTGTAATCAATATGATGAATTTGCTGTGATTAGTAGGCACAGTATTACTGTCTCTCCCAGTGAGATTAACAGTATTACAGTTAATCACACCGGGAGAGACAGTACTACTGACTAATACTGTCTCTCCCCATGTGTTTAACCGTAAAACGGTCTCTCCCGGTGTGATAAACAGTACCTGCATGGAGGAGAACTGATCGACAGTTTGAGGAAACAGCATCCTTAGCGTCAGCCTCCGACATCCCGAACAGCTGAGCTCTGGTCCACACGTTAAAGATTAGATATCAAATATTATACATTCAATCCCTCAGTAGAACATACCTCCAACTAGAGGGCCCTCAGTAGAACATACCTCCACCTAGAGGGCCCTCAGTAGAACATACCTCCAACTAGAGGGCCCTCAGTAGAACATACCTCCACCTAGAGGGCCCTCAGTAGAGAACATACCTCCAACTAGAGGGCCCTCAGTAGAGAACATACCTCCACCTAGAGGGCCCTCAGTAGAACATACCTCTACCTAGAGGGCCCTCAGTAGAGAACATACCTCTACCTAGAGGGCCCTCAGTAGAGAACATACCTCCACCTAGAGGGCACTCAGTAGAGAACATACCTCAACCTAGAGGGCCCTCAGTAGAGAACATACCTCCACCTAGAGGGCCCTTATCTTGCCAATAGACAGACAGACATGAACATATAACCTCTTCCCATCTTGGATGGCGGAGATAAATCTCTATTCAATAGATCTTTAAACACATTAAATGATTTGATTAAAGGATACAGGTTGGCCAGGTCGTACGGTCCCCTCATCTCCAGAGGCTGAGGAACAGGAAGTAGAAGATAATGAAGTTAAAGGAACAGGAAGTAAAAGATAATGAAGTTTAAGGAACAGGAAGCAGAATATAATGAAGTTTAAGGAACAGGAAGCAGAAGACACAAACCTTGTCCGTCCCACTGGAGACGATCACATTCTGGAGGAGAGAGAACAACTTTAATACTACTTTAAATACACCTTTCAGTACTTAAAGCTTTCTAACAACAATGGCAGGTGGTGTGGGTGGTGTGGGTGGTGTGGGTGGAGCCCACCTTCCCCGAGCAGCGCTCCATCAGTGCCAGGCTGTTGGTCAGGGTGTAGCGCCTCACGGTGGAGTCACGGAGGGCTGAGGAGTAACACACCTCGAACACCACCCCTCTCTCTCTGGCCTGAGACACACACACACACACACACGTCTCTCTCTCTCTGGCCTGAGACACACACACACACACACACATGTCTCTCTCTCTCTGGCCTGAGACACACACACACACACACACGCAAGTCTCTCTCTCTCTGGCCTGAGACACACACACACACACACACACACAC
>CM051014.1:1383097-1398097 GCA_027704905.1 Muraenolepis orangiensis | reverse complement strand
TAAGTGACAGTGTTAGAGGTGGTGTTAGTGACAGTGTTAGAGGTGGTGTTAGTGACAGTGTTAGAGGTGGTGTTAGTGACAGTGTTAGAGGTGGTGTTCGTGACGGTGTTAGAGGTGGTGTTCGTGACGGTGTTAGAGGTGGTGTTAGTGACGGTGTTAGAGGTGGTGTTAGTGACGGTGTTAGAGGTGGTGTTAGTGATGGTGTTAGAGGTGGTGCTAGTGACGGTGTTAGAGGTGGTGTTAGAGGTGGTGTTCGAGACGGTGTTCGTGACGGTGTTCGTGACGGTGTTAGAGGTGGTGTTAGTGACGGTGTTAGAGACGGTGTTAGAGGCGGTGTTAGTGATGGTGTTAGAGGTGGTGTTAGTGACGGTGTTAGAGGCGGTGTTAGTGACGGTGTTAGAGGCGGTGTTAGTGACGGTGTTAGAGGTGGTGTTAGTGACGGTGTTAGAGGTGGTGTTAGAGGCGGTGTTAGTGACGGTGTTAGAGGCGGTGTTAGAGGCGGTGTTAGAGGCGGTGTTAGTGACGGTGTCTCTGACCTTCTTCCCTTTACTCTGCGGCTCGTGGACATAGTTGATGGCGACTGTTGAGAAACCAACTGATGGAGGAGACACCACCCATTAGCTTTAACACCACCAGTTAAACAAGAAGAACACAGTTATATATCAACTAATAAATCAATTACTAACTTTTTTACTTTAACTTTTTTATTTATCAATAATAAATGTATATATCAACTAATCATTTATATAAACTAATCAAATATAATATAAACTTATATGAACTAATATATTACAAACTAATGTGTAATGTAATGTAATATAAAGTAATGTATAATATAATGATATGCAATATAATATAATGTAAAGTGATGTTTAATGAAATATAATATAATATTATGTAATGTTTAATGTAATTTAATATAAAGTAATGTATAATAAAATATAATCCAGTGTAATTGAACATAAAGTAATATATATTACATTATAGTATACATATAATATATATACTATAATGTAATGCAATATAATATAATATAATGTAATATAAAGTAATGTGTAATGTAATTAAATGTAATATAATATAATATAATATATGTCATATAAAGTAATGTAATGAAAAATGTAATGTCATATAAAATAACAGTGTAATGAAATGTAATGTAATAAAATATAATGTATCAATATATAATGTAATTATATATAATGTAATATAAAGTAATGTAATGTAATATAATATAATATAAAGTAACATAATATAATGTAATGTAATATAATTATATATAATATAATATAATATAATGTAATATAATATAATGAAATATACCGGTAATATAAAGTAACATAATGTAATGTATTATAAAGTAACGTAACGTAAAGTAATATAAAGTAACATAACGTAAAGTAATGTAAAGTAACGTTATATATGAAGTAGTTACGGTGAGCCGCGGTCTCCAGC
Source organism: Muraenolepis orangiensis (assembly GCA_027704905.1). Classification (NCBI taxonomy): domain Eukaryota; kingdom Metazoa; phylum Chordata; class Actinopteri; order Gadiformes; family Muraenolepididae; genus Muraenolepis; species Muraenolepis orangiensis. The sequence continues at coordinate 1,396,642 of CM051014.1, read as the reverse complement.
AGCGCGTTAAGAGTCTTCTTGTCCGTCAGCTGAATGTTCAGGTCCATGAACGGCGCCATGTTGACGTGAAGAAACAGGAAGAAGAAGAAGAATTTAGTCTTCCTGTCGACATGCTGGGAAATGTAGTTGTATTAATACAGCCTAATTTCCGCTTCCGTTTAAATATATATATTATTTATTTGTATGTATTTATTACCGCCAATCAACGGAGACGTATTGTTATTAAATATTTTTAGAATGAATAAATGTGTGTTCTTTAGACAGAAAACGAAAACGATGTTTTTTTATATATATATATTTCAATCTTTATATTTAAATGTCTCCGACCGCAGTGCCCCGTAGATCCGCTGGGTGTCGCCCTAACGCGGACCAGCTGAAGAGCTTCAAACTACTACGTATTCATTAAATGATTCTATTATTTAAAAGACATATTCGATTAATAAAGTGAAGCTTTTATTGAGTATTAATCAGTTACTATCCAACCATACTTTGAGTTTCAATATATTCTGTATATTATATTTGTTTTATATAAGTTTCCTCCGTCACGTACAGAGTCCCAGTTCCCGCAAAGAAAGAATTCTCTCTCGCTCTCTGATTGGTCCTATGGTCGCGGCTGTATCCGGCTTCCTGATTGGTCCATTAGATGCGGATGTTTCTGGCTCCCTGATTGGTCCTTCGGACGCGGCTGTATCCGGCTCCCTGATTGGTCCTTTGTTTCATGGTTAAAATTCAAACAACAAAGGCGTCTTAGTGAATGTTGAGTGTTGAGTGTTGAGTGTTGAGTGTTGAGTGTTGAGTGTTGAGTGTTGAGTGTTGAGTGTTGAGTCGATGATCTGGAGGTCAAGTCCTTTGGGTGAGTAAAGCTGTAATCGGTTAGCGTTACGATAAACACTAATCACCAACATGGAGATCTACAGGAACCTCTTGTGTTATTGTTCTTATTGTTCTAATAAAACATCTTTATATTATTAAAGTCAGATTAACATATAATAACTAAGCCAACTGTTGGTGTTATTCACTGTTATTAGCTCTGCATGTTATTTAGATATTGTTTTATTTTGATATACAGTAACGTGTTCAGTAATGTTGGCTCTTAGTTGTAGTTATAGTTATTAGATTAGATATCATTAGATTAGATTAGATTCTAATGTGTTGTCATTTCACAGCACAAGTACAGTACAGCGAAAGTAATTCGTCAGAGTGTAAATGTTGCAGTAAAGTTCATAGTAATATATAATGTACAGTTCACAGTGGTTAAGAGTCTAGGTCTACTAGGTATAACAACAGTTATAGGATTACTTATAGAGTATGGGTGGGATATGAGCATAATAATAGGTATATATATATATATATACAGGTAAGTAAGTATAAGTATTTAACAGGTAGTGATCAGGGGTAAGCAATTATGAGCTTTTAGTCCTTATAGTTATAATAAAATGTTGTTGTAGTAATAATTAAATATAATAACTAGCACTTCAGTTGTGCATTTCTGTCAGCCCTTTTATTCTAAAGTTTTCCTATCGCTTTACTTTTATTACAGGGAAGAATCTAAGAGTCTAACTGGTGCCCAGTTAATAATAATAACATAACTGTTGAAAAGTGATGATATTTCTGATGATATAAATGATATTTCTGATGATATAAATGATATTTCTGATGATATAAAGGATATTTATTCTTTAACAGCAGAATGATGGAGGACGAACATCTCCACGACCCCACAACACAACAGGTTGGATCAGGAATAATAAATCATTATTAGGATTATAATACATTATTATAGTGCATAATAATACAAATACATTATTATTATTCTTAGTAGTAGTAGTAGTATTATTAATAGTGTTATATGATAAACACAGGTTTGATTCATTGACTTTGTCATTTAAACTTTATTATTATAAAAATGCATTCAGGTTGTATTAAACAGTCCTTTGATTGGTCATTAATAATAATAATACATTATTATAGTAATACATTATTATTATAATAATGTATTACTATAAAAAATACATAATTATTATAATACACAATTATAAATGCTGTCTTATGAACACAGGTTTGATTGGTCTTTAATAATATTAATACAGTAGGTCTCTTCCATCTCATAACAATATGATTATCTCTCCATAAAATAACAGGATCATAATAATATAAATATTAAACAGGAGCAGGAGCAGGAGAACTGTCAGAAGGAGAACCGTCAGAAGGAGAACCGTCAGAAGGAGAACCGTCAGAAGGAGAACCGTCAGAAGGAGAACCTTCAGAAGGAGAACCTGCAAGTCTATCTGAGGATCAGACCCTTCACCTCCACAGAGAACACTGAGGGAGTGTCACAGGTAACACACACACACACACACACACACACACCAAAAGCAGACTAGATCATCTCTAGGATGCTTCCAGAATACATTCCTAGAATCAGTAGTATATGGGTGTGTGTAGTTGTATTCAGCAGACTGTGTGTGTCCTCAGGACTGTGTGTGTGTGTGTCCTCAGGACTGTGTGTGTCCTTAGGACTGTGTGTGTGTGTGTGTGTGTCCTCAGGACTGTGTGTGTGTCGTTAGGACTGTGTGTTTGTGTGTGTGTCCTCAGGACTGTGTGTGTCCATAGGAGAGTGTGTGTGTGCGTCTCAGGACTGTGTGTACTAGTGTGTGTGTGTCCGTGTGTCCTCAGGCCTGTGTGCGTGTGTGTGTCCTCAGGCCTGTGTGTGGCAGGAGTGCGAGGACAGTGTGGTGCTGAAGGCCCCTCCATCCTGCCTGTCGAGTCGTCACAGTGAGAAGAACCTCCCACCAACGGTACAGAAGTTCAACTTCACCAAGGTGAGGACCGCCAGGCTTCATGGTCTGACCGGGAGGTTCTCCAGGCCAGGAATTAATATCCCTTTCTATCAGCTCTTATCCATTGTCTTTCCCTTACATTAAATTACACTACAATAACATTCAACAGGTAGACAAGAGAACTACTAGTTAATATAATATACAGTTGCAAGAAAACCCCTTTGGAATTAGCTGGATTTCTGCATAAATTGGTCATAACATGTGTTCTGACCTTCATCTAAGTCACAACAATAGACAAACACAGTCTGCTTGAACTAATACCACACAAACAATTATGTTTTCATGTTTTTATTGAACACACCATGTAAACATTCACAGTGCAGGGTGGAAAAGGATGTGAACCCTTGGATTTAATAACTGGTTGACCCTCCTTTGGCAGCAATAACCTCAACCAAACGTTTCCTGTAGTTGCAGATCAGACCAAACGGTCAGGAGGAATTCTGGACCATTCCTCTTTACAAAACTGTGTCTGTTCTGTAATATTCTTGAGATGTCTGGTGTGAATCGCTCTCTTGAGGTGATGCCATAGCATCTCAATCGGGTTGAGGTCAGGACTCTGACTGGGCCACTCCAGAAGGCCTATTTTCTTCAGTTGAAGCCATGCTGTTGTTGATTTACTTCTGTGCTTTGGGTCATTGTCCTGTTGCATCACCCATCTTCTGTTGCTTCCGATGCCCCCTCCACCACACTTCACAGTTGGGATGAGCTTTTGATGTTGGTGTGCTGTGCCTCTCCACACATAGTGTTGTGTGTTCCTTCCAAACAACTCAACTTTGGTTTCATTTGTCTACAGAATATTTTGCCAGTAGTGCTGTGGACCATCCAGGTGCTCTTTTGCAAACTTCAAACGTGCAGCAATGTTTTTTTTGGACAGCAGTGGCTTCCTCTCTCCCATGAACTCCATTCTTGTTCAGTGTTTTACGTATTGTAGATTCGTCAACAGAGATGTTAGCATGTGCCAGAGATTTTTGTAAGTCTTTAGCTGACACTCTAGGATTCTTCTTCACCTCATTGAGCATTCTGCGCTGTGCTCTTGCAGTCATCTTTACAGGACGGCTACTCCTAGGGAGAGCAGCAACAGTGCTTCTCCATTTATAGACAATTTGTCTTACCATGGACTGATGAACATCAAGGCTTTTAGAGATACTTTTGTAACCCTTTCCAGCTTTATGCATGTCAACAATTCTTAATCTTAGGTCTTCTGAGAGCTCTTCTGTGCGAGGCATGGTTCACATCAGGCAATGCTTCTTGAGAATAGCAAACTCCAAACTGGTGTGTTTTTTATAGGGCAGGGCAGCTTTAACCAACACCTCCAATCTGGTCTCATTGATTGGACTCCAGGTTGGCTGACTCCTGACTCCAATTAGCTCTTGGAGAAGTCATTAGCATAGGGGTTCACATACTTTTCCCACCCTGCACTGTGAATGTTTACATGGTGTGTTCAATAAAAACATGAAAACATATAATTGTTTTGTGGTATTAGTTTAAGCAGACTGTGTTTGTCTATTGTTGTGACTTAGATGAAGATCAGAACACATTTCCTGACCAATTTATGCAGAAATCCAGATAATTCCAAAGGGTTCATACAGTTGCATTTTCTTGCAACTGTATTCATACATATACACATATATAATAACAAAATATATAATACATTACATTTCCTCCAAGAGCAGAACCAGTTCTCAGGTAAATAGGTCTTGTCTTTCCAGAAGTGTTTATTCTATAATATTATACTATTTCTATGCTTTATGCTGATCTCAGTACTCACTAGTATTCGTCCTGCAGGTGTTGGGGCCAGACAGCAGCCAGCGGCGGGTGTTTGAGGAGACCTTATCTCCGCTGGTTAAAGGAGTTCTGGAGGGACGAGACTCAGTCGTCTTCACCTACGGGGTCTCCAACGCTGGCAAGACCTTCACCTTCCTGGGTTAGAACCAACTATCTACCTTATAGCTCGGGTTAGAACCAATTACCTTCTACCTAGCTCGGGTTAGAACCAACTACCTACTACCTAGCTCGGGTTAGAACCAACTATCTACCTTATAACTCTGGTTAGAACCAACTACCTACTACCTAGCTCGGGTTAGAACCAACTACCTACCTTATAGCTCGGGTTAGAACCAACTACCTACTACCTAGCTCGGGTTAGAACCAACTATCTACCTTATAGCTCGGGTTAGAACCAACTATCTACCTTATAGCTCGGGTTAGAACCAACTACCTACCTTATAGCTCGGGTTAGAACCAACTACCTACTACCTAGCTCGGGTTAGAACCAACTATCTACCTTATAGCTCGGGTTAGAACCAACTACCTACTACGTAGCTCGGGTTAGAACCAACCTTATAGGTCGGGTTACAACCAACTACCTACCTAACTGCTCCTAACGTGCTGGCTGTATATCGCTCTAGTGTGTATATCTGTATCTAGTGTGTATATCTCTCTCTAGTGTGTGTATATCTCTCTAGTGTGTATATCTCTCTAGTGTGTATATCTCGCTCTAGTGTGTGTGTATATCTCTCTCTAGTGTGTGTGTGTGTATATCTCTCTCTAGTGTGTGTGTGTATATCTCTCTAGTGTGTGTGTGTGTGTATATCTCCCTCTAGTGTGTGTGTGTATATCTCTCTAGCATGTGTATCTCTCTCTAGTGTGTGTATATCTCTCTAGTGTGTGTGTGTGTGTGTATATCTCTCTCTAGTATGTGTATCTCTCTAGTGTGTGTATATCTCTCTAGTGTGTGTATATCTCTCTTTAGTGTGTTTATATCTCTCTCTAGTATGTGTATCTCTCTAGTATGTGTATGTCTCTCTAGAATGTGTATCTCTCTCTAGTGTGTGTGTATATCTCTCTCTAGTGTGTGTGTATATCTCTCTAGTATGTGTATCTCTCTCTAGTGTGTGTGTGTATATCTCTCTAGTGTGTATATCTCTCTCTAGTGTGTGTATCTCTCTCTAGTGTGTGTGTATATCTCTCTATAGAGTGTGTATATCTCTCTAGTGTGTGTGTATATCGCTCTCTAGTGTGTATATCTCTCTCTAGTGTGTGTATCTCTCTCTAGTGTGTGTGTGTGTATATCGCTCTCTAGTGTGTATCTCTCTCTAGTGTGTATGTTTCTCTAGAGTGTGTATATGTGGTGTGTGTGTATATCTCTCTAGTGTGTGTATATCTCTCTAGTGTGTGTATATCTCTCTCTAGTGTGTATATCTCTCTCTAGTGTGTGTATATCTCTCTCTAGTGTGTGTATATCTCTCTAGTGTGTGTATATCTCTCTAGTGTGTATATCTCTCTCTAGTGTGTGTATATCTCTCTCTAGTGTGTGTATATCTCTCTAGTGTGTGTATATCTCTCTCTAGTGTGTGTGTGTATATCTCCCTCTAGTGTGTGTATATCTCTCTCTAGTGTGTGTGTATATCTCCCTCTAGTGTGTGTGTGTGTATATCTCCCTCTAGTGTGTGTATATCTCTCTCTAGTGTGTGTATATATCTCTCTCTAGTGTGTGTGTACCTTATAGCTCGGGTTAGAACCAACTACCTACTACCTAGCTCGGGTTAGAACCAACTATCTACGTTATAGCGCGGGTTAGAACCAACTACCTACCTTATAGCTCGGGTTAGAACCAACTACCTAGCTCGGGTTAGAACCAACTACCTACTACCTAGCTCGGGTTAGAACCAACTATCTACCTTATAGCTCAGGTTAGAACCAACTATCTACCTTATAGCTCGGGTTAGAACCAACTACCTACTACGTAGCTCGGGTTAGAACCAACTACCTACTACCTAGCTCGGGTTAGAACCAACTATCTACCTTATAGCTCAGGTTAGAACCAACTACCTACTACCTAGCTCGGGTTAGAACCAACCTTATAGGTCGGGTTACAACCAACTACCTACCTAACTGCTCCTAACGTGCTGGCTGTATATCTCTCTAGTGTGTGTATATCTCTATCTAGCGTGTGTGTATCTCTCTCTAGTGTGTGTGTATATCTCTCTCTAGTGTGTGTATATCTCTCTAGTGTGTATATCTCTCTCTAGTGTGTGTGTATATCTCTCTAGTGTGTGTATATCTCTCTCTAGTGTGTGTGTTTGTGTGTGTATCTCTCTCTAGTGTGTGTATATCTCCCTCTAGTGTGTGTGTGTATATCTCTCTCTAGTGTGTGTGTGTGTATATCTCTCTCTAGTGTGTGTGTGTGTATATCTCCCTCTAGTGTATGTATATCTCTCTCTAGTGTGTATATCTCTCTAGTGTGTGTGTATATCTCCCTCTAGTGTGTGTGTGTATATCTCTCTCTAGTGTGTGTATATCTCCCTCTAGTGTTTGTATATCTCTCTCTAGTGTGTATATCTCTCTCGTGTGTGTGTGTGTATATCGCTCTCTAGTGTGTATATCTCTCTAGTGTGTGTGTATATCTCTCTCTAGTGTGTGTATATCTCTCTAGTGTGAGTATATCTCTCTCTAGTGTGTATATCTCCCTCTAGTGTGTGTATATCTCTCTAGTGTGTGTATATCTCTCTCTAGTGTGTGTGTATATCTCCCTCTAGTGTGTGTGTGTGTGTGTATATCTCTCTCTAGTATGTATATCTCTCTCTCTAGTGTATGTATATCTCTCTAGTGTGTGTATCTATAAGTAGTGTGTGTGTGTATATCTCCCTCTAGTGTGTGTATATCTCTCTCTAGTGTGTGTATATATCTCTCTCTAGTGTGTGTGTATCTATAAGTAGTGTGTGTATATATCTCTCTCTAGTGTGTGTGTATCTATAAGTAGTGTGTGTATCTCTCTCTAGTGTGTGTGTATCTCTCTCTAGTGTGTGTATCTCTCTCTAGTGTGTGTGTATCTATAAGTAGTGTGTGTATATATCTCTCTCTAGTGTGTGTGTGTATCTATAAGTAGTGTGTGTCTCTCTCTAGTGTGTGTGTATCTATAAGTAGTGTGTGTATCTCTCTCTAGTGTGTGTGTATCTATAAGTAGTGTGTGTGTCCAGGTCCAGAGCATGACGGGGGGGTCCTGCCCCGGTCCTTGGGGGTCCTCTTCAGGTCCCTGGAGGGTCTGGTCTCTGCTGACCGCAGCCTCCGGCCTCATCGCTCTAAAGAGGTCACCAAGATGAGCCTCCAGGATCAGATCCTCGAGGCCGCACGCAAACTACAGCTGCTCACACAGGTGTGTGTGTGTGTGTGTGTGTGTGTGTGTGTGTGTGTGTGTGTGTGTGTGTGTGTGTGTGTGTGTGTGTGTGTGTGTGTGTGTGTGTGTGTGTGTGTGTGTGTGTGTGTGTGTGTGTGTGTGTGTGTGTGTGTGTGTGTGTGTTTCATGTGTATTCTCTCTCTCTGTTTAGAGCGATGGTCACAAGCTAAGCTGGTCTCAGAGTTCAACCTGTTCTTCAGAAGGTACCTCTACTCTAACTATTACTATGACCTCTACTAGTAACCATTACTACTAACTATTATTACTAACAGTAACATTACTACTAATTATAACTAGTAATAGTAACCATTACTAGATCTAACTATTACCTATACTAGTAACCACCACCACTACTTACAAATACTTCTACTAGTAACCACCACTACTAACTAGTACTACTATCCATAACTACTAGTAACTACCACTACTAACTAGTACTACTATCCACAACTACTAGTAAGCACCACTGCTGTACATAATTGTCACCAGTATACAGAACTGTGTGGTTCTGATTGATCTGATGTGTTTCAGGGGACTCCAGGGTTAGCGGTGCTAACGGCGGTGCTAGCGGCAGTGCTAGCGGCGGCGCTAAGGGCTCTGATAGTTTCCAGCTGGACGTTGACTCCTTCACGTCCTTCTCAGTGTGGGTCTCCTTCTGTGAGATCTACAGGGAGAACATACATGACCTGCTGGACACACAGGTACACACACACACACACACACACACACACACACACACACACACACACACACAGGTACACACACACACAGGTACACACCTACACACATACACACATGTGATGGTCATGTGATGAGGTCATGTGATCAGGTCGCTGGCTCCCGGAAGCAAGGTCATCTTCGTCTGGCTCAGGATGTCAAGGGAAACTCCTTCATCAAAGGTAACTCCCCCTTCCTCCCCCGTAATACTCCTCCCCCTTCCTCCCCCGTAATACTCCTCCCCCTTCCTCTCCCCCGTAATACTCCTCCCCCTTCCTCCCCCGTAATACTCCTCCCCCTCTCCCATAATACTCCTCCCCCTCTCCCATAATACTCCTCCCCCTCTCCCCCATAATACTCCTCCCCCTCTCCCCATAATACTCCTCCCCCTCTCCCCCATAATACTCCTCCCCCTCTCCCATAATACTCCTCCCCCTCTCCCATAATACTCCTCCCCCTCTCCCCCATAATACTCCTCCCCCTCTCCCATAATACTCCTCCCCCTCTCCCCCATAATACTCCTCCCCCTCTCCCCATAATACTCCTCCCCCTCTCCCATAATACTCCTCCCCCTCTCCCCCGTAATACTCCTCCCCCTCTCCCATAATACTCCTCCCCCTCTCCCCCATTATACTCCTCCCCCTCTCCCCATAATACTCCTCCCCCTCTCCCATAATACTCCTCCCCCTCTCCCCCATAATACTCCTCCCCCTCTCCCCCATAATACTCCCCCCAGACCTGCGTTGGGTTCAGGTCCACAGTGATATGATGTATGGTATATATTAGTAGTATTTAATGTATATATTAGTAGTATATAATGTATATATTCGTAGTATATATTGTATATATTAGTAGTATATAATGTATGTGATGGGTCCAGACCTGCGTTGGGTGCAGGTCCACAGTGCAGAGGAAGCCTACAGGATCATGAAGTTTGGTCAGAACAACCAGAGTCTGTCTTCTACCAAAGTGAACCAGCTGTCTAGCCGCAGGTAACGGCCAATCACACGCCTGTCTCACTGTCTACCTGTCTGTCTGCCTGACTGTCTCACTGTCTGTCTGCCTGACTGTCTCACTGTCTACCTGACTGTCTCCTGGTCTCCAGCCACAGTATGTTCTCCATCAGGGTCCTACGTTTGGAGGACACGGGAGTCCTCAGAGTGAAGTCTGTGAGCGAGTAAGTCTCTCTAATAACTCTAATAATAACTTGCTATACACAGTCCTGAAGTGTGAAGATTCAAGATGTTTTATTGTCCATATGCAACAAGTCCAATGGAATGCTAACTCCAACAGCACTATATACTGTACACAACACTATATACTACACTATGTACTATACTATAAACAACACTTTACTATAACAATACTGTACACATTCAAAATAACAATTAAGTGACTAATGGATGATGTATACGTATGCTGAATTGTGCAAAAAGCTTTTTAAAGTGCCAGTAGTGCAGCAGCATCATGAATCCAGTGCAGTACAGTAACTGTGATGAGTCCAGAGAGTCCAGTAAAGTATGACAGAGTAATGTTAATGACATGTTATGATAGTGTAATGTTAATGACATGTTATGATAGTGTAATGTTAATGACATGTTATGATAGTGTAATGTTAATGACATGTTATGATAGTGTAATGTTAATGACATATTATGATAGTGTAATGTTAATGACATGTTATGATAGTGTAATGTTAATGACATGTTATGATAAGAGTAATGTTAATGACAATGTTCTGATAGTGGCAGCACTCCTAGCAGTTCAGTAGGTCACTCAGTAGGTCACAGTAGGTCAAAAACGGTTGTGTCTGAGAGTAGGACAGTACTGACTGTGTTTGTGTGTGTCAGGCTGTGTCTCTGTGACCTAGCTGGATCTGAGCGCTGTACTCGTACTCAGAGTCAGGGCCAGCGGCTGAAAGAGGCGGGAAACATCAACCTGTCTCTTCTGACGTTGGGGAAGTGTCTGAACGCCATGAGACTCAACCAGCAGCACGGGTTAGATCGCACCCTCCTAGCAACACACCCTGTCTCCTAGCAACACTGTCTCCTAGCAACACACCCTGTCTCCTAGCAACACACCCTGTCTCCTAGCAACACACCCTGTCTCCTAGCAACACTGTCTCCTAGCAACACTGTCTCCTAGCAACACACCCTGTCTCCTAGCAACACACCCTGTCTCCTAGCAACACTGTCTCCTAGCAACACACCCTGTCTCCTAGCAACACACCCTGTCCCCCAGCAACACACCCTGTCCCCTAACAACACTGTCTCCTAGCAACACACCATGTCCCCTAGCACAACACCCTGTCCCCTAGCAACACTGTCTCCTAGCAATACACCCTGTCTTCTAGCAACACACACTGTCCCCTAGCAACACACCCTGTCTCCTAGCAACACTATCTCCTAGCAATACACTCTGTCTCCTAGCAACACACCCTGTCCCTTAGCAACACACCCTGTCTCCTAGCAACACTATCTCCTAGCAATACACTCTGTCTCCTAGCAACACACCCTGTCCCTTAGCAACACACCCTGTCTCCTAGCAACACTATCTCCTAGCAATACACTCTCTCTCCTAGCAACACACTGCATCAGATGTTTGTCTCCCCCAACCTGGTGTTTCCTCTGTTCTCTAGGATCCAGCAGCATGTCCCCTTCAGGGAGTCTAAACTCACCCACTTCCTGCAGGGCTTCCTGTGCGGCCGGGGCTCCGTGTGTATGATCGTTAACATCAGCCAGTGTCCCTCCGCCTACGACGAGACCCTCGCCGTCCTCAAGTTCTCCGCTCTGGCCCAGAAGGTGCGTCCGTCACTCCGTGATGTCCGCAGGGGACGATGGAGTCACTGACGTCTGTTTATAGTGTCCATGTGGTGTCGTTGACCATGTTGGTGTCGTTGACTCTCCCTGTCTGTAGGTGGTGGTGCGTGCCTGTCTCCCTGTCCTCCCCCTTGTCGCCCCCCGGAGGTCATCCAGGAAAGCGCCCCTGCTCGTCAACCAGACTGGTTGTCATAGCGATGGGGGGCAGAGACGGGAAAGTTCCACGGTTGCCTGGGAGACGAGCCTGGAGGACGTACAGGAGGAAGATGATGATGAGGAGGAGGGGGAGGGTATGGAGGAGGAGACTGTGCCTGAAGAAGGCCACAAGGAGGTGACTTGTCTGTCTCTCTGTCAGTCTCTGCCTGTCTGTCTCTCTGTCAGTCTCTGCCTGTCTGTCTGTTTCTCCCCGTCTGTCTCTCTCTGACTGACCTTGTCCTGGGTCCAAAATTAACTTTTTAGAATTATGTCTGTTAACCAACCAGCAGCCATGCAGTACTTTACTGCAACTCTACATTTAGGCATCTATCTGTTATAGCATAATGTATAATATATTTAACATTATGTATAATAGACTTCCGATCTATGTGATGAGGCGATGACGCGAAGTTCAGAGCTTAATTTAATCTGTTATTAATCAGCACCTATTGTCGCTCTAATAGTTGTTACTATTATAGTTATTACTACTATACTGACATAGTATCATCACACTTGTTTTTATTTACGTTTCCACTTTTATCTTTAACCGCCAAATCGAGAGTTGTGGATACTACAATGCCGCACACATGTGCTACTACCCAGACGGGCCCTGCTGATGCTAGTGGCGAAGCTAGCTCTACCGAATCTGTGCTGTTGGAGGCTATAGCTGGAATCAAGCATGACATAAGTGATAGGATACAGGGCTTAGCTGACCTGATGAAAACTGAGTTAGCTGCGGTGAGAGACGAGCTTCACCTGGCGGTTGCTGGCTTTCGAGCTGAAGTTGGTACCCAGGTTACACGCATCGATGAGCCGGAGCAGGGTCTTTCCCATTGGTCCGACGAGACGACCGTCCTCCAGGCTTTGGGGCTTTCTCTGACAGCGGAGGTAACATCAATCCGAGACCATCGACCTGGAGAGCCGCTCCCGACGGAACAAGCTTGGGTGTTGGGTATCGACGAGACGGAGGGCTCATCCATGTGGGTTCTTGGCCAACTTGCTGAAGTCCATGCAAAATCTCGAGGAAGTCCCATAGGCTATAGGCTCATAGGCTATACTCCCAGTCGAGACCAGGAGCGCCCCGTCCTTTCATAGTAAGGGTTCACTTCTACCACATCCCATTCGTCCACGGCCCGCTGTCTCACAACGGGAAACGTGTCCTACTGTTACCTGATCTCACGGCACTGTCGCTAAGAAGAGAGCAGCCTTCAACGATGTCAAGCAAATGCTTTGAGGCCAACAAGGTGTCAAGTTTGGGTTTTTGCACCCAGCCCGGTCAGGCTGACTTTCGAGGGGAAACATAACATCTTTAGTAGTGGTGTGTCGTTCGTGAACGACGAGGCACCTGAGGAAATACAGGCGGGGTTGGGCCCTATTCACCACGTGTGTGGTGTGCGTGGACCATGTGAGGTCCTCGGAGATGTGCACGCCGAGGAACTTGAAGCCGCTGACCCTCTCTACTGCAACACCGTCGATTGAGATAGGGGAGTGCTCTCCTCTCTGCTTCCTGTAGTCCACAATCAGCTCCTTGGTCTTCTTGACGTTGAGGGCGAGGCTGTTCTCCTGGCACCACTGCTCCAGCGATCCAACCTCCTCCCTGTAGGCTGTCTCGTCGTCGCTGGGGATCAAGCCCATCACTGTCGTGTCGTCAGCAAAGTTGATGATGACGTTGGAGCTGTGCATAGCCATGCAGTCGTGGGTGTAGAGGGAGTAGAGGAGAGGGCTCAGCACGCATCCCTGGGGGGCTCCCGTGTTGAGGGTCAGTGGCTCTGAGGTGGTGCTGCCTATCCTCACCACC
>CM051014.1:1345597-1378097 GCA_027704905.1 Muraenolepis orangiensis | reverse complement strand
GCGACCATCCGGTTCCCGAGCCGAGTCCCAACAGACGACTGCCGCCCCTAATATATTATACATACTATATATGTTTTATTGTTTGTGTTTCATGTTGTCTTCATGTGTACAGGTCCAGCTCAGAGAAAAGACAGACACGGCGTCGAGCCAATCAGAGCTGTTGGAAGACGTTAAGGCCCGCCTCAGACACCTGGAGCTCCAATTGGAAGAGAGGACAGAGAGGGCGGAGCTTCTCACGCAGGAAGCAGACGTCCTGCGACAGGAAACCGCCCGGGTAGCTACAGAATTCACCTTGTTGACCCCAACAGCATTCACACAAATATGAACGTGTTCACTAGCTGTGAGGGCGGTGAGGGTTAGCGGTGAGGGCTAGCGGTGAAGGCTAGCGGTGAGGGCTAGCGGTGAAGGCTAGCGGTGAGGGCTAGCGGTGAAGGCTAGCTGTGAAGGCTAGCTGTGAGGGCTAGCTGTGAAGGCTAGCTGTGAAGGCTAGCTGTGAGGGCTAGCTGTGAGGGCTAGCTGTGAGGGCTAGCTGACGGAGGACTGTTTGTTTCCCAGAGGCGTGAGGAAGAGGAGGGTGCGGCTGTAGGGAGGAGGAGAAGAGAGGAGCAGGAGGCTCTGGAGACACAGCAACACTTAACAGGACTACAGCAGGAGGTGGAGCAGCTCACGGCCTCACTGACCAGCAGGTACATCACCCCCGTCCCCACCCAACACCCATAACCCTCACCCCAACATTAACCCCTCCTCCTCCTCCCCCAGTAAGAGGGAGTGTGCCAATCAGAAAGAAGAGTCGTTAAATCTGCTTCAAACCTGGTGGACTGAGAAGAAGCTCCTCCAGCAGCGAGCAGAGGCTCCCTGCACCGAGGGGACCTGCACCGAGGGGACCCGGCTGGCTGAAGAGCGGCTGGCTGAACGTGAGGCCCAGTGCGCAGCTCTGCGACAGAGCCTACGGGAGATGGAGCTGGCAGGAGAGGAGAGGAGACTGCAAGAGGAGAAGGAGAGAGAAGGTAAAGATCTGAACATCAAGTGGTTGGTCCTTGGTCATGTGATCTGTACTTCACTGTGTGTGTGTGTGTGTGTGTGTGTGTGTGTGTGTGTGTGTGTGTGTGTGTGTGTGTGTGTGTGTGTGTGTGTGTGTGTGTGTGTGTGTGTGTGTGTGTGTGTGTGTGTGTGTGTGTGTGTGTGTGTGTGTGTGTGTGTGTGTGTGTGTGTGTGTGTGTGTGTTAGAGCTGCGTCTGGCTCTCTCTTCTCTGCAGGAAAGGCTGACAAAAGAGACACAGACAGATCCAAGTAGTCCAGGTAACTTACCAACTACTTACTACTTCTACTACTATTAACTTACTACTACTACTCAATGACTAACTAACTATCAACTTATACTACTACCTACTAACTACCTTCTACTACTACTAACTTTCTACTACTACTAACTTACATTTACATTTAGGGCATTTGGCAGACGCTTTTATCCAAAGCGACTTACAAGGTGTACATTAGTTGAAGCAGACAATAGCATAACACTGAGGTACGCAAACATCAAAATAGAGCAGTTCACAAGTATTCATATTAACAAGATGAATAACACAATTTCTTACTGCCAGGTCACCTGCTTAAGTAGCTGTGATAAGAGCGTGTTATCAACATTAAGGATATACACTTGCTAGAATATACAACATGCTAAGAGCTATTAATGTCAGGACTTAAGCAAGTTAGGGGTTCACAAAGGAGAAGGAGGGTTTATGGAGAGTCCAGGTGGACTCTGAACAGGTGGGTCTTGAGTCTCTTGCGGAAGCTGGCGAGGGACTCTGCCGTCCTGACATGAGACGGGAGTTCATTCCACCTGTGGAGCCAGAGCCGTGAAGAGCTGGGTCTTGGAAGAGCGATGCTTGGTTGTCATCAGTGAAGGTCGAACAAGTCGCCTGGCAGAAGTTGAGCGGAGCGCTCTGGCTGGGATGTAGGGCTTGACCAACGCTTGGAGGTAGGCTGGGGCAGTTCCATTGACTGCCCTAAAGGTCAGCACCAGAGTCTTGAACTTAATGCGAGCATTTACCGGAAGCCAGTGGAGATCGCGGAAGAGAGGGGTCACGTGGGAGAATTTTGGTAGGTTGAATACCAGGCGTGCTGCTGCGTTCTGGATGCGTTGGAGGGGCTTGGTTACAGAGGCGGGGAGTCCCGCCAGGAGAGAGTTGCAGTAGTCGAGGCGGGTGATGACGAGCGCTTGGACCAGGATCTGCGCCGCTTCACGTGTGAGGAAGGGCCGGATCCTGTGGATGTTGTAGAGGGCAATTCTGCAAGATCGGGCCACCGCGGTGACGTTGGCAGGACAGCTGGTCATCTAGCACCACACCAAGGTCTCTTGTTGTGGTTGAGGGGGAGACTTGGGTGTTCTCGATGGTGACCAGTAAGTCCATCTGTGGGCAGTCTTTCCCCGGTATGAAGAGGAGCTCAGTCTTGTCAAGGTTGAGCTTCAGGTGGTTGGCGGCTGTCCATCTGCTGATGTTGGCCAGGCATTTAGAGATGCGTGTTGCGATTTGGGTTTCTGAGGGGGGAAAGGAGAGAAACAGTTGAGTGTCATCTGCATAGCAGTGATAGGAGAAGCCATGAGATGTGATTACAGAGCCTAGCGATTTAGTGTAAAGAGAAAACAGAAGGGGTCCCAATACTGAGCCTTGGGGGACTCTACTGTTACTACGGTGTTACTACTACTAACTTACTAACTACCAACTTATACTACTACCTACTAACTACCAACTACTACTACTAACTACCAACTACTACTACCAACTATTAAGTACTACATAACTACTACTCACCTACTAACTACTATCAACTATTAACTAACAAACATATTAACTACTAACTAACTGCTAACTACCAACATGTACTACTAACGTACTTACTACCAACTAACTAACTGCTAACTACCAACATCTACTACTAATGTACTTACTACTAACTAACTGCTAACTACCAACATGTACTACTAATGTACTTACTACTAACTAACTGCTAACTACCAACATGTACTACTAACGTACTTACTACCAACTAACTACTAACTAACTGCTAACTACCAACATCTACTACTAACGTACCTACTACCAACTAACTACTAACTAACTGCTAACTACCAACATGTACTACTAACGTACTTACTACTAACTAACTGCTAACTACCAACATCTACTACTAACGTACTTACTACCAACTAACTACTAACTAACTGCTAACTACCAACATGTACTACTAACGTACTTACTACCAACTAACTACTAACTAACTGCTAACTACCAACATCTACTACTAACGTAATTACTACCAACTAACTACTAACTGCTAACTACCAACATCTACTACTAACGTACTTACTACTAACTAACTGCTAACTACCAACATGTACTACTAATGTACTTACTACCAACTAACTACTAACTACCAACATCTACTCTCCTTTGTGAAACCCCTAAACTTGCTTAAGTCCTGACATTAATAGCTCTTAGCATGTTGTATATGTTAGCAAGTGTATGTCCTTAATGTTGTTAACACGCTCTTATCACAGCTACTTAAGCAGGTGACCTAGCAGTACGAAATTGTGTTATTCATCTTGTCAATATGAATACTTGTGAACTGCTGTATTTATATGTTTGCGTACCCCAGTGTTATGCTATTGTCTGCTTCAACTAATGTACTCCTTGTAAGTCGCTTTGGATAAAAGCGTCTGCCAAATGCCCTAAATGTAAATGTAAATGTAAATCTACTACTAACGTACTTTCTACCAACTACTACTTACCAACTACAGATGATGATGATAGATTGATTGATTGCTTAATTCTCTTTGCAGACCCAAACTCACACCAGAGAGAAGATAATGAGGAGGTGGGAGGAGAGGAGGAGGTGAGAGGAGAGGAGGAGGTGAGAGATGGGGAGGAGGTGAGAGAGGAGGAGGAGGTGAGAAGGGGGGAGGAGGTGAGAGAGGGGGAGGCAGTGAGAGAGGAGGAGAGATGGGGGGAGGAGGAGGTGAGAGGGGAGGAGGCGAGAGAGGAGGAGGAGGTGAGAGGGGAGGAGGCGAGAGAGGAGGAGGAGGCGAGAGAGGAGGAGGAGGAGGAGGTGAGAGAGGAGGAGGAGGTGAAAGAGGAGGAGAGGAAGTTGACGGTGGTTGAGGAGTTGAAAGAAGAGCTGGAGCGTTTCCACCGAAGGAAGGAGGAGGAGAGGAGAGGAGCAGAGTCTGAAGCTGAGAAGAGAGTGAGAACACTTTAAAATACACATTCAACATATTAGTATTATTAGTATTCTAAAGTACACATTCAACATATTATTATAGAGTACACATTCAACATATTATTTATATTATAGACTACACATTAAACATATTAGAAACTACACATTATTATAAATTACACATAAAACATATTATTATTATGAACTACACATTAAACAATATGTTATTATTATTATTATTGTTGCACTGTTCCACAAACCAGTATTCCTCCTCTCTGTTCAAGGCTCTCCCCAACACCAGGAACCAGCGCAAGAGGAAGAGTCAGAGTCAGGTAAGGCTCTGTGTCTACCAAGGATGAGAGCTCTATTCTCTATTAAGGATGAGAGCTCTATTCGCTATTAAGGATGAGAGCTCTATTCTCTATTAAGGATGAGAGCTCTATTCGCTATTAAGGATGAGAGCTCTATTCTCTATTAAGGATGAGAGCTCGATTCTCTATTAAGGATGAGAGCTCTATTCTCTGTTAAGGATGAGAGCTCTATTCTCTATTAAGGATGAGAGCTCTATTCTCTATGAAGTAATGATAGCTCTATTCTGTGAATGGGTGAGAGCTCTATTCTCTATGAAGGGATGAGAGCTCTATTCTTTATGAAGGATGAGAGCTCTGTTCTTTATGAAGGATGAGAGCTCTATTCTCTATGAAGGATGAGAGCTCTATTCTCTATGAAGGATGAGAGCTCTATTCTGTGAAGGGATGAGAGCGCTATTCTCTATGAAGGATGAGAGCTCTATTCTTTATGAAGGATGAGAGCTCTATTCTCATACATGTAAATTATTTAATTAAGTGTGTGTTTGTGTTCAAGGAGCTCCATGAAAGTGACAATAAGAGAAACAGACTTGGAGAAACCAAAACACAGGTATAAATACTACAGTACATACTGACACAATACTACAGAACATACTGACACAATACTACAGAACATACTGACACAATACTACAGAACATACTGACACAATACAGAAGATACTGACACAATACTACAGAAGATACTGACACAATACTACAGTACATACTGACACAATACTACAGTACATACTGACACAATACTACAGAACATACTGACACAATACAGAAGATACTGACACAATACTACAGAAGATACTGACACAATACTACAGTACATACTGACACAATACTACAGTACATACTGACACAATACTACAGAAGATACTGACACAATACTACAGAACATACTGACACAATACTACAGTACATACTGACACAATACTACAGTACATACTGACACAATACTACAGAACATACTGACACAATACTACAGTACATACTGACACAATACTACAGTACATACTGACACAATACTACAGAAGATACTGACACAATACAGAAGATACTGACACAATACTACAGTACATACTGACACAATACTACAGAACATACTGACACAATACAGAAGATACTGACACAATACTACAGAACATACTGACACAATACTACAGTACATACTGACACAATACTACAGTACATACTGACACAATACTACAGAACATACTGACACAATACTACAGAACATACTGACACAATACTACAGAACAGTAGCAGTACATATTGATACTAATATCTAGTTTGACTGTAGTACTAATGTAGTATTACTTGATACTAGTTCTAGATACTATCTAAAGTAGTACTACATGTTTTTTGTCTGCAGACGTCAGATGGAACCTTCCAGAGGATTCTCCAGAACTCCCCTGGCCTGCTGAGCAGCACAGGTGTGTGTGTGTGTGTGTGTGTGTGTGTGACTTCTGTCTGGAACCTCTGTCTTTGACCTCTAACCTCTGTCTTTGACCTTTTGTTAACCTTTGAACTCTGTCTTTAACCTTTGACCTCTGTCGGTAACCTCAGCGAAGAGCCTCCTCAGCCTCGTGTCTGGGCGCTCTGGAGAGAGGGAGGCGGTCAGGGAACCCAAACGGAAACCAGGACGCAAAAAACTCTTCAAGAAAGACATCTCCTCCCCCCTCTCCCGCTCCCCCCCGCACACAGTACTATAGTACTATAGTAATACTACTACTATAATACTACTATAGTACTACTACTATAACACTACTACTATAGTACCACTATTATAATACTACTACTACTACTGTTGAAGTACTACTGCTATACTACAATACTAGAACTATTACTAAAGTAGTGGTTCTACTATTATTACACTACTACACACTCACACACACACTATTTTATTCTTGTGAATTATTGTTAATACATTTTTTGCTCAAAATAATTGTTTACCTTTTGTATTTTTTGACCTCTGTAAAACTATACACCAATTAAGGGGGCTGTACTAGCCACGGAGCTACTAGCCGCGGGGCTGTACTAGCCGCGGGGCTGTACTAGCCGCGGGGGCTGTACTAGCCGCGGGGGCTGTACTAGCCACGGGGCTACTAGCCACGGGGCTGTACTAGCTGCGGGGCTACTAGCCACAGGGCTGTACTAGCCACGGGGCTACTAGCCGCGGGGGCTGTACTAGCCACGGGGCTACTAGCCGCGGGGGCTGTACTAGCCACGGGGCTACTAGCCACGGGGCTACTAGCATGACTGCTGAATTGCAGTGTTTCACAGAGTATGACAATTTGTTGTACAACGACAATAAAGACATTGTGATTGTAACGTTGGTAGTTTCTGATGCTTTCAAAATATATTGTCTATATATATCTATATAGATATATATAGATATACAGTATGTGTATATACACATACACACATATATATGTGTATGTGTGTGCGTGTATATATATATATATATATGTGTGTGTGTGTGTTTGTATATGTGTGTATATATGTATATTGTATATATGTATATATAACAGCCCTGTGTGTGTGTGTGTGTTTGTATATGTGTGTATATATGTATATTGTATATATGTATGTATAACAGCCCTGTGTGTGTGTGTGTGTTTGTATATGTGTGTATATATGTATATTGTATATATGTATGTATAACAGCCGTGTGTGTGTGTGTGTGTTTGTATATGTGTGTATATATGTATATTGTATATATGTATGTATAACAGCCCTGTGTGTGTGTGTGTTTGTATATGTGTGTATATATGTATATTGTATATATGTATATATGTATGTATAACAGCCCTGTGTGTGTGTTTGTATATGTGTGTATATATGTATATTGTATATTTACATTTACATTTAGGGCATTTGGCAGACGCTTTTATCCAAAGCGACTTACAAGGTGTACATTAGTTGAAGCAGACAATAGCATAACACTGGGGTACGCAAACATATAAATTCAGCAGTTCACAAGTATTCATATTGACAAGATGAATAACACAATTTCGTACTGCTAGGTCACCTGCTTAAGTAGCTGTGATAAGAGCGTGTTAACAACATTAAGGACATACACTTGCTAACATATACAACATGCTAAGAGCTATTAATGTCAGGACTTAAGCAAGTTTAGGGGTTTCACAAAGGAGAGTCCAGGTGGACTCTGAACAGGTGGGTCTTGAGTCTCTTGCGGAAGCTGGCGAGGGACTCTGCCGTCCTGACATGAGACGGGAGTTCATTCCACCACTGTGGGGCCAGAGCCGTGAAGAGCTGGGTTTTGGACGAGCGATGTTTGGTTGACCTTAGTGAAGGTCGAACAAGTCGCCTGGCAGAAGTTGAGCGGAGCGCTCTGGCTGGGACGTAGGGTTTGACCAACGCCTGGAGGTAGGCCGGGGCAGTTCCATTGACTGCCCTAAAGGTCAGCACCAGAATCTTGAATTTGATGCGAGCATTTACCGGAAGCCAGTGGAGTTCGCGGAAGAGAGGGGTCACGTGGGAGAATTTCGGTAGGTTGAATACCAGGCGTGCTGCTGCGTTCTGGATGCGTTGGAGGGGCTTGGTTGCAGAGGCGGGGAGTCCCGCCAGGAGAGAGTTGCAGTAGTCAAGGCGGGTGATGACGAGCGCTTGGACCAGGATCTGGGCCGCTTCACGTGTGAGGAAGGGCCGGATCCTGCGGATGTTGTAGAGGGCAATTCTGCAAGATCGGGCCACCGCGGTGACGTTGGCATTGCAGGACAGCTGGTCATCTACCACCACACCAAGGTCTCTTGTTGTGGTTGAGGGGGAGACTTGGGTGTTCTCGATGGTGACCAGTAGGTCCATCTGAGGGCAGTCTTTCCCCGGTATGAAGAGGAGCTCAGTCTTGTCAAGGTTGAGCTTCAGGTGGTTGGCGGCTGTCCATCTGCTGATGTCGGCCAGGCATTTCGAGATGCGTGTTGCTATTTGGGTTTCTGAGGGGGGAAAGGAGAGAAACAATTGAGTGTCATCCGCATAGCAGTGATAGGAGAAGCCATG
The DNA here is from genome assembly GCA_027704905.1 of Muraenolepis orangiensis. Classification (NCBI taxonomy): domain Eukaryota; kingdom Metazoa; phylum Chordata; class Actinopteri; order Gadiformes; family Muraenolepididae; genus Muraenolepis; species Muraenolepis orangiensis. The sequence continues at coordinate 1,369,503 of CM051014.1, read as the reverse complement.
AGATGCGATTACAGAGCCTAGCGATTTAGTGTAAAGAGAAAACAGAAGGGGTCCCAATACTGAGCCTTGAGGAACTCCGGTGTCCAGGGTGCAGGGTTTGGACAGGGAACCGTTCCATGTGACCTGATAAGTCCGATCTGCAAGGTAGGAGGTGAACCAGGATAACGCAGTTCCAGCGATTCCAAGCTCGGCGAGAGTGGAGAGGAGGATCTGGTGGTTCACTGTGTCGAACGCCGCAGACAGGTCGAGAAGGATCAGTACCGATGAGAGGGACGAGCTTCTGGCATCACGAAGAGACTCTGTCACTGCGAGCAGTGCCGTCTCCGTGGAGTGCGCAGCCTTGAAGCCTGACTGGTGAGGGTCGAGGAGGTTGTTCTGGGAGAGATAGGAAGAAAGTTGTGAGGAGACAGCCCGTTCAAGGGTATATATGTATGTATAACAGCCCTGTGTGTGTGTGTGTGTGTTTGTATATATGTATATTGTATATATGTATGTATAACAGCCCTGTGTGTGTGTGTGTGTGTTTGTATATGTGTGTATATATGTATATTGTATATATGTATGTATAACAGCCCTGTGTGTGTGTATATATGTATATTCTATATATGTATGTATAGCAGCCCTGTGTGTGTGGGTCAGGTTTAAGGGAGGAGACGTGAAGAGACCAGACTTATGGAGATCACACAGTGATCCCCTTTGACCCTTTGGTTACAGTTGAACTACACACCGCAAACCCTAACTAGAGGCCTGGGGCTCTGGTCCAGTGGCTTCAACACCCATAGCCATGAAGAGCCTGGAGAAACGGTCACACATTAACCTCCGTCCCCACTGAGACACACTCCGGTCTGCATACGGACCAGACGCCATCTCCCCGGCGCTACACACGGCCCCGCGGCACCGAGACAGGAGGGACGCCTACGTCACACCGCCGTTCATCGACCACAGCTCGGCGTTCAACACCATCCGTAACTGGATTATGGACTTCCTGAAGGTTTCCTGGGACTACAGCTCCCAGACGACCTGGCCTGGCCCCACAACACGGAGGTCATGTTGAAGAAGGCACACCAGCCTCTATGCTCTGCGGTGCCTCAGGAGAAGCGGAATAGGTCTGTCACACAAAAATTGCAGTGTACTCTTACTTCCGGTAGTTACCCCAGATACGTGACAAACTGTGTCCTCCTCTCCTCTCTGTTATTGTAGTGTACCGGCTGCTCAACGTCTAAACACAGACAGCCTACCTCAGTTTACACCATTACCCAAAGACAAACTCCTCCACAAGTCGTGTGTGAGGCTGATAAGGAGGATGAAGGTCCCTGGTTTCATGTTCTCAGGGGTAGCGCGTATGTCTGCAGTTTGCACTTTGACAAGGAGAGCATATACGTCTCGAAAAGTGGGCGGAATAGGCTAATAATGTCGGGTAAGTGTGTGATTAAAAGCACTGGTCCTGACCCCCACACGTACTCCATCTGAATAGAGCCACACAATGTCGGGGAATTGTATGATTTGGATTTTGACTTCTTCACTGTAGTGTTCATTCACTAGTTGAACCACATCGTCTGGACCGACTTTTGGAAGGTTATGCAGCGATGTTGTCCATCGATAACTGTCCGCCATGGTGAATGCCAAGGTGAACGCATTAACCGGAACTTGGGATACGCTGCTTCAGCGATTTTTAACAGGTACTTCCGGCTTTCAACTGTGACGTGATAGTAGTTAGCTCGTGAACTTTTAATGACATGTGGATCCGGTGGGGGGGGAGGAGCCTCCTCCTGAGGGGGGAGGAGCCACCTCCTGAGGGGGAGAAGGGGTGCGTGGACCATGTGAGGTCCTCGGAGATGTGCACGCCGAGGAACTTGAAGCTGCTGACCCTCTCTACTGCAACACCGTCGATTGAGATAGGGGAGTGCTCTCCTCTCTGCCTCCTGTAGTCCACAATCAGCTCCTTGGTCTTCTTGACGTTGAGGGCGAGGCTGTTCTCCTGGCACCACTGCTCCAGCGATCCGACCTCCTCCCTGTAGGCTGTCTCGTCGTCGCTGGGGATCAGGCCCATCACTGTCGTGTCGTCAGCAAAGTTGATGATGACGTTGGAGCTGTGCATAGCCATGCAGTCGTGGGTGTAGAGGGAGTAGAGGAGAGGGCTCAGCATGCATCCCTGGGGGGCTCCTGTGTTGAGGGTCAGTGGCTCTGAGGTGGTGCTGCCCATCCTCACCACCTGCCGGCGGTCCGACAGGAGGTCCAGTATCCAGCTGCACGTGGATGGGGGTACGCCTAGACCTCTAAGCTTGGTGTCGAGCTTGGCAGGAACTATCGTGTTGAACGCTGAGCTGTAGTCCACAAACAGCATTCGCACATAACAGTTCTTTCCCTCCAGGTGGGAAAGGGCAGTGTGGAGGGCCATGGCAATTGTGTCGTCCGTGGATCTGTTTTGACGATATGCAAATTGCCATGGGTCTAGCGTGGCAGGTAACACAGAGCAAATAAAGTCCTTGACCAACCTCTTGAAGCATTTGCTGACAATCGAGATGAGGGCTACAGGTCTATAGTCGTTCAGGCATGTTACCTTGGGTTGTTTAGGGACAGACACGATGGTGGACATCTTGAAGACCGCGGGAACAGCCTGGGACAGGGAGAGGTTGAAGATGCCAACTGGTCTGCGTATGCTCTGAGGACGCGGCCCGGGATGTCGTCGGGGCCTGCCACCTCACGGATGTTCAGTCGCTTGAAGGTGCGGCGCACATCCGCCTCCGAGATGCTCAGCAGGCTGGTCTCCTCAGGTGACGCTGGGTTCGGCGGGCTGCCGTTCACGTCGAACCGAGCAAAAAAAGTATTTTGCTCTCCTGGGAGGGAGGTAGAGGAGTTCTCTACACAACTGGTTCTCCTTCTGAAGTTCGTTATCGTCTGTAACCCTTGCCACATACCCCTCGCATCGTGGCTTTTGAATTTCTCCTCCACTCTGTCCTCTGACCCGGAACATGTCCCAGTCAGTGTGATCAAAACAATCCTGCAGCATAGAGTCCGACCAGCATTGGACCTCCCTCACAGCGATTGGTTGCTGCTTCAGTCTCTGCCTATAGGCAGGGAGTAGCTGGATAGAGCGGTGGTCTGATTTGCCGAACGGTGGGCAGAGGAGGGCCTTGTAGCCATCACGGAAGGGAGTGTAGCAGTGGTCGAGGATCCGCTCACCCCGTGTGTTGCTCGTTATGTGTTGGTAGAACTTCGGGAGAACCTTCTTCAGGTTCTCCTTGTTTAAGTCCCCCGCCACGATGAGAGCAGCCTCGGGGTGTGCCGACTCCTGTTCGCTGATAGCCCCGTACTGTTCCTTCAGCGCTGTGTCCGTGTTGGCTTGTGGGGGAATTCAAGATTCAAGAGAAATGAATGTGCAACAGTTGACACAGGGGGAATAAATGCACATGTAAACAGCGGTCACGGTTACCGCTGTAAACTCCCGAGGTAGCCAGAATGGACGGCACATAAGCATCAGGTACTCCAGGTCCGGGGAACAGAAAGACTTGAGGGGATGTACATGACTTTGGTTGCACCAAAGCATCTGTTTATCATGAGACATACCCCCCCTCCGTGATCGTTACCTTTGTTCTGTCCGCCCGGTGGACGGAAAATCCCATCAGCTCGATAGCTGCGTCGGTAACCCCCTCCGACATCCATGTCTCCGTAAGGCAGATGATACAGTTGTCCTTAGTTTCCCGGTGGAATTGAATACGAGCCTGTAGCTCGCTTAAGTTATTGTCCAGAGACTGTATATTAGCCAGTAGAATGGTGGGTAGTGGGGGGCGATCGGATCGACATCTCAGCCTGACTAGCACGCCGGCTCGCTTCCCTCGCTTCTTCCTGCGACGCTTGCGTGTAATCGTGCCCAAGACGGTCGGAGATAATCCAGCTGTGACTTTGGGCGGGACGTCCGAGTCGAAAGAGTGAAAAAACTCCGGTAGGCGGCGAGCGACTGTTGATCTGATCTCCAGAAGTGTGCAAAAGTCATAAATGAATGTGCTGATAGTCAAGATATGCAATGGTACAATGGTGCTAACTGGGAGAAGCTTTTGGCAGCCGTTTGGGATTGCTAAGGGCTCCAGACAGGGATGTTTATCATTGAAGCCCTTGGCTCATAGTCAGTCCACCGCAGTCATACCAACTTCTATTGGTGACACTCGGCATCACATATGTCTTTATGCTGACGATGTACTTTTATATGTAGGTGATGCTCCACAATCCATTCCCCATATCTTAGCCATCTTTGATGCTTTTAGCGCCATTTCAGGATCCAGAATCAACTGGACCAAGTCTGCTCTCTTGAGCTAAAGGAGGCCATGGGGAGGCCACTTGTGCCCTCCCAGATTCACATTGTCACTACTTTGAAATATTTAGGCATTGATATTTATCCCTCACTGCTGACTACAATTAATACACATTTCCAGAATTTTCTTTCTGATATAACGCGGGATTTGGATAGGGTTACATTGCCGAATTCCCTGAGGGCTAGTTAGTTCTATGCTTCCTCTTCCGCCCCCACCCTTTACTGGAACAAATTGCAATCTGCAGTTCAAAACTAAATTAATCTGGAGAGGTAGATGACCCCGACTTAAACGGACCACATTCCAGCAAGAGAGACAGGATGGGGCGTTTCCTATTGGGCTTCACACTGCGTCCTCTGGGGATTTGGTTTGATCCACGGCTCTAGAAGAGGGACTGACACTCCCTCTCAAACTGAAGGAGGTGCTGTTTTCCAACACTCCACCTGCTCAATGTAGGCCACGCTTTGGCCCAATCATTCATCTTAATCTGTGTCTGGCGAGCAGTGACCAAAACATGCAAATTATCTTCTAAATGGAACCCCTGCTCACCGATATTCAATAATGATGGAGGTCCCATGGAAGGAAGCACTTCATAGGCACCCGGTGCTTGCTGTCCTGGATGATTTGGGTGGTACAAGGGGCTTAGTTTCCACATTAGATGGGTACTTCCTGGAGAGGACATACTTACTTTTGGCAGTTGGATCGGTATGGAGGGGGGACATTACAGATTTAGACCTGGGATTTCGCTGGGATAAAGTGTGGTCAGATGTCCTACAAACTTCAAGGAATCCTGATCACCAACAAATTCATTATAATTGTATTCATAGAACGTATATGACTCCTCGGAAGATGTGTTCTATGAAAATCATAAATGAATGATAAATTAACAAGTGTACTATGTGTCCTTTGGGGGTTGTGGGCACTTTCATATGATGGGAGTGTCCAGAGGTTAATGAGTTTTGGGAAATCGCTTCTAAACGTTCTGCTCTACTGTCTGAGACTATACCCCCTTCTCCTTCTGTATTGATCCTCAATGATCTTTCCCTGTTACCCATCCCTCAAACAAAAAAACGTACTTAGACTATAGTTCTACTAGAACCCCGTCCGCCCTCCTCGCGGTGCCGTCGCCGCCCCGAAGGGCCCCTACTCCCCCAGGTCCCCTCCCTCGCCGGAGCCCCGCAGGGTTCCAAGGTCTGGGGCTGTTACAGGAGGGGAATGCACGGGCAATGTTGGACTCTGGGAGCTCGAAGACCCTAATCCACTAAAGACTGGTTCTGCCCGGGGTTCTGTTGGAGGCCATGGCTGGAGATCGCATGAGTACACGTGGGTGGAGGCGCGTTTAACAGCACACATCCACAATCTCCTCTCTGGGTTTTCTTTCTCAGATGGGTTTCTAAGACACTCAACCCTTCTGGTCTCTTGGTGGGTTAGTGGTGGATCTCTTGGTGGGTTAGTGGTTGGTCTCTTGGTGGGTTAGTGGTGGGTTAGTGGTTGGTCTCTTGGTGGGTTAGTGGTTAGTCTCTTGGTGGGTTAGTGGTTGGTCTCTTGGTGGGTTAGTGGTGGATCTTTTGGTGGGTTAGTGGTTGGTCTCTTGGTGGGTTAGTGGTGGGTCTCTTGGTGGGTTAGTGGTTGGTCTCTTGGTGGGTTAGTGGTTAGTCTCTTGGTGGGTTAGTGGTTGGTCTCTTGGTGGGTTAGTGGTGGATCTCTTGGTGGGTTAGTGGTTGGTCTCTTGGTGGGTTAGTGGTTAGTCTCTTGGTGGGTTAGTGGTTGGTCTCTTGGTGGGTTAGTGGTTAGTCTCTTGGTGGGTTAGTGGTTGGTCTCTTGGTGGGTTAGTGGTGGGTATCTTGGTGGGTTAGTGGTGGGTCTCTTGGTGGGTTAGTGGTGGGTCTCTTGGTGGGTTAGTGGTTAGTCTCTTGGTGGGTTAGTGGTTAGTCTCTTGGTGGGTTAGTGGTTGGTCTCTTGGTGGGTTAGTGGTTAGTATCTTGGTGGGTTAGTGGTGGGTCTCTTGGTGGGTTAGTGGTTGGTCTCTTGGTGGGTTAGTGGTTGGTCTCTTGGTGGGTTAGTGGTTAGTCTCTTGGTGGGTTAGTGGTTGGTCTCTTGGTGGGTTAGTGGTTAGTCTCTTGGTGGGTTAGTGGTGGGTCTGTTGGTGGGTCTGTTGGTGGGTTAGTGGTGGGTCTCTTGGTGGGTTAGTGGTTAGTCTCTTGGTGGGTTAGTGGTTGGTCTCTTGGTGGGTTAGTGGTTGGTCTCTTGGTGGGTTAGTGGTTAGTCTCTTGGTGGGTTAGTGGTTAGTCTCTTGGTGGGTTAGTGGTTGGTCTCCTGGTGGGTTAGTGGTTGGTCTCCTGGTGGGTTAGTGGTTGGTCTCTTGGTGGGTTAGTGGTGGATCTCTTGGTGGGTTAGTGGTTGGTCTCTTGGTGGGTTAGTGGTGGGTCTCTTGGTGAGTTAGTGGTTAGTCTCGGTGGGTTAGTGGTGGGTCTCTTGGTGGGTTAGTGGTTAGTCTCTTGGTGGGTTAGTGGGTGGGGTTAGTGGTTAGTCTCTTGGTGCGTTAGTGGTTAGTCTCTTGGTGGGTTAGTGGTGGGTCTCTTGGTGGGTTAGTGGTTAGTCTCTTGGTGGGTTAGTGGTGGGTCTCTTGGTGGGTTAGTGGTTGGTCTCTTGGTGGGTTAGTGGTTAGTCTCTTGGTGGGTTAGTGGTGGGTCTCTTGGTGGGTTAGTGGTGGGTTAGTGGTGGGTCTCTTGGTGGGTTAGTGGTTGGTCTCTTGGTGGGTTAGTGGTGGGTTAGTGGTTGGTCTCTTGGTGGGTTAGTGGTTAGTCTCTTGGTGGGTTAGTGGTTGGTCTCTTGGTGGGTTAGTGGTTGGTCTCTTGGTGGGTTAGTGGTTGGTCTCTTGGTGGGTTAGTGGTTAGTCTCTTGGTGGGTTAGTGGTTGGTCTCTTGGTGGGTTAGTGGTTAGTCTCTTGGTGGGTTAGTGGTTGGTCTCTTGGTGGGTTAGTGGTTAGTCTCTTGGTGGGTTAGTGGTTGGTCTCTTGGTGGGTTAGTGGTTAGTCTCTTGGTGGGTTAGTGGTGGGTCTCTTGGTGGGTTAGTGGTTAGTCTCTTGGTGGGTTAGTGGTTGGTCTCTTGGTGGGTTAGTGGTGGGTCTCTTGGTGGGTTAGTGGTTGGTCTCTTGGTGGGTTAGTGGTTAGTCTCTTGGTGGGTTAGTGGTTGGTCTCTTGGTGGGTTAGTGGTTGGTCTCTTGGTGGGTTAGTGGTTGGTCTCTTGGTGGGTTAGTGGTTGGTCTCTTGGTGGGTTAGTGGTGGGTCTCTTGGTGGGTTAGTGGTGGGTCTCTTGGTGGGTTAGTGGTTGGTTTCTTGGTGGGTTAGTGGTTAGTCTCTTGGTGGGTTAGTGGTTAGTCTCTTGGTGGGTTAGTGGTTGGTCTCTTGGTGGGTTAGTGGTTGGTCTCTTGGTGGGTTAGTGGTTAGTCTCTTGATGGGTTAGTGGTTGGTCTATTGGTGGGTTAGTGGTTGGTCTCTTGGTGGGTTAGTGGTTAGTCTCTTGGTGGGTTAGTGGCTGGTCCCTTGGTGGGTTAGTGGTGGGTCTCTTGGTGGGTTAGTGGTTAGTCTCTTGGTGGGTTAGTGGTTGGTCTCTTGGTGGGTTAGTGGTTGGTCTCTTGGTGGGTTAGTGGTTGGTCTCTTGGTGGGTTAGTGGTGGGTTAGTGGTTAGTCTCTTGGTGGGTTAGTGGTTGGTCTCTTGGTGGGTTAGTGGTTGGTCTCTTGGTGGGTTAGTGGTTAGTCTCTTGGTGGGTTAGTGGTTAGTCTCTTGGTGGGTTAGTGGTTGGTCTCTTGGTGGGTTAGTGGTTGGTCTCTTGGTGGGTTAGTGGTTGGTCTCTTGGTGGGTTAGTGGTTAGTCTCTTGGTGGGTTAGTGGTTAGTCTCTTGGTGGGTTAGTGGTTGGTCTCTTGGTGGGTTAGTGGTGGATCTCTTGGTGGGTTAGTGGTTGGTCTCTTGGTGGGTTAGTGGTTAGTCTCTTGGTGGGTTAGTGGTTGGTCTCTTGGTGGGTTAGTGGTTGGTCTCTTGGTGGGTTAGTGGTTAGTCTCTTGGTGGGTTAGTGGTTAGTCTCTTGGTGGGTTAGTGGTTGGTCTCTTGGTGGGTTAGTGGTTAGTCTCTTGGGGTAGTGGTAGTCTCTTGGGGTAGTGGTTGGTCTCTTGGTGGGTTAGTGGTTGGTCTCTTGGTGGGTTAGTGGTTAGTCTCTTGGTGGGTTAGTGGTTAGTCTCTTGGTGGGTTAGTGGTTGGTCTCTTGGTGGGTTAGTTACTGTATATAATAACATGTACGCTATAATCATTTTGTTGTAGGCTAATTGGTGTTATTTAAACTCAAAACTAATAATATCGTCAGTGTTTTTATTGGAAATTTGGTCCAATATGACGTTAAAATGCAAACTATTTGGTCCAACCAGGCGGCCTCCCCACCCCGCCCCCTGGAGGCGTGGTTTATTTAGTATTTAAGAGACTTTAATTTATTGCTTAATATTATCTATTAATTATCTATTTATCTATTGTTTAATGACAATTTATTGATATTGTTAGGTTGCTTTTAAGGTATTGTTGGGTCGCCTGAGAAAAAGATTGACAACCTCCGCTTTACTTTAGCATTATTGCATATTGTCTGCCAACTTATTGTACTTTTACTTAACTTAATAAACTTTTACCTTATTGTACTTCTCCCTGAACTTACTGTTCTTTTACCTGAACGTGTTGTACTTCTACCTGAGCACTGGTTCAGTTCTTGGAGACTTGTTAGAAATTAACTTTAGACTTCTGGTGACGAGATGTTCTCTGACCTTCCTTTGTCACTTTGGACAAAAGCCTCTGCTAAATGAGTGGAATGTAGTGTTATGTAATGTAGTGTTAAGTAATGTAGTGTTATGTAATGTAGTGTTAAGTAATGTAGTGTTAAGTAATGTACTGGAGAGGGTCGAGACTGAACTGCCATGTTAAAAATGGGGTCGCAGCGAGAGGGGGAGAGACTCGGGTTCGTGACGTCACCGTGCGGGCGGAAGTCGGAAGCCGCCTGGAGAGAGGAGTGGGAGGAGTGGGGGTTCGGGGGTGTGTGTTGTGTGTGGACATCAATTATAATAATGATGTTTCTTTTATTTCTTATTATCGTATATTATAAACACAGTAGTCGAGGGCTCGTTGATCGTTACCGTATGGTGTCAGTGTTGAGCGGTCCGTTAACCGTTAACCGTTAACCGCAGCTTAGCGTCTCGCGCTTCACAGTCGGTGTTGTTCCGGTGCTTCTCCGGTTCTCCTCGGGTTCTGCGGGGAGACATGGCGGACAACGGACGGTCGCTCCGATCCGGCTCTAGCGGTGGTACCGGGGACTCTGGCTGCGGTACCGGGGACTCTGGCTGCGGTACCGGGGACTCTGGCTGCGGTACCGGGGACTCTGGCTGCGGTACCGGGGACTCTGGCTGCGGTACCGGGGACTCTGGCTGCGGTACCGGGGACTCTGGCTGCGGTACCGGGGACTCTGGCTGCGGTACCGGGGACTCGGGCTGCGGTACCGGGGGGAGCCGCAGCAGCAGCGAGTGTTGTGACGAGGAGGAGCCGAGGCTGAGGGTCCGGAGGCGGACTGACTCCTGCAGGAAGAACCGACCACGTACGGGGGTTCTAGTGTGTGTGTGTGTGTGTGTGATTAGATTATTTTATGTGTGTGAGACATCTTAATCACTCAGCTGATCATTGACGATATGTCATCGTCTCTCTGTCTCTCTCCTGATTGGCTGGCTGTCAGCTGACAGTGCAGACAGCTAATTGGCAGTAGAGAGTGAGACCAACTACACAACATAGATCCTCAACATATGGATCATATCCATCCTCAACATATAGATCCTCAACATATAGATCCTCAACCTATAGATCCTATAGATCCTCAACCTATAGGTCCTATAGATCCTCAACATATAGATCCTATAGATCCTCAACCTATAGGTCCTCTAGATCCTCTCCATGTAGATGTATATGACCCTGAGTCGTCCCCCAGCGTTCCCGTGGTTCGGGATGGACGTGGGAGGCACTCTGGTGAAGCTGGTCTACTTCGAGCCGGTGGACGTCACCGCAGAAGAAGAACAGGAGGAGGTGGACAACCTGAAGTCCATCAGGAAGTACCTGACGTCCAACGTAGCTTACGGTACCACATCCTTTATAAAAATATATTTAAAATATAATATATGTAACTATTTACACACAATCCATATATACTGTATGTATATATGACAGACCGGGGGTCCGCCCCTACGGTCTCATAGACACGCCCCCCGCGTGGTGATGTTTGGTCTCCTAGGCGACACGGGCATCAGGGACGTGCACCTGGAGCTCAGGAAGCTGACCATATGTGGGCGTACAGGAAACCTCCACTTCATCCGCTTCCCCACCCAGGACATGCTGGCCTTCATCCAGATGGGCAGGGACAAGAACTTCTCCTCCCTGCACACCTCGCTGTGTGCCACCGGGGGCGGGGCCTACAAGTTCGAACAGGACTTCTCTACGGTCCGTCCGTCTGTCTGACTACCTGTTTATCCACCCGTCTGTCTGAATACCTGTCTGTCTGACTACCCGTCCATCTGACTCCCTGTCTGTATATCTACCCATCTGTCTACTTACCTACCTATATTTATACCCGTCTGTCCATTCCCGCGTCCACTTGTCTGACTGACTACCCGTCTACCCATCCGACTATCGGTCTGTCTGACGACCCGTCTGTGTCTACCCGTCTGTCTGACTATCGGTCTGTCTGACGACCCATCTGTGTCTACCCGTCTGTCTGACGACCCGTCTGTGCGGATGGCGGGTCTAGAGCCGTGTAAGCCGGACGCGCGGTCTGTCTTTGTCTGACTACCCGTCTGTCTGACTGTCTGTCTGACGACCTGTCTGTGTGCAGATGGCGGGTCTAGAGCTGTGTAAGCTAGACGAGCTGGACTGTCTGATCCGGGGTCTGCTCTACGTGGACCAGGTGGGTTTCAACGGCCTCCCAGAGTGCTTCTACTTCCAGGACCCGTCGGACCCGGAGCTCAGCACCAAGCACCGCTGCAGCCTGGACAACCCCTTCCCCATGCTGCTGGTTAACATCGGTACCACCCTAACTAGTCTATACTACTAACCACAAGTAGTCTACACTACTGACCACAACTAGTCTACACTCCTGACCACAACTAGTCTACACTCCTGACCACAACTAGTCTACACTACTGACCACAACTAGTCTACACTACTGACCACAACTAGTCTACACTACTGACCACAACTAGTCTACACTACTGACCACAACTAGTATACACTACTAACCACAACTAGTCTACACTACTGACCCTAACTATCTACACTACCATCCCTAACTAGTCTACACTACCGACCCTAACTAGTCTACACTACCATCCCTAACTAGTCTACACTACCATCGCTAACTAGTCTACACTACCATCCCTAACTAGTCTACACTACCGACCCTAACTAGTCTACACTACCATCCCTAACTAGTCTACACTACCGACCCTAACTAGTCTACACTACCATCCCTAACTAGTCTACACTACCATCGCTAACTAGTCTACACTACCATCCCTAACTAGTCTACACTACCGACCCTAACTAGTCTACACTACCATCCCTAACTAGTCTACACTACCATCCCTAACTAGTCTACACTACCGACCCTAACTAGTCTACACTACCATCCCTAACTAGTCTACACTACCGACCCTAACTAGTCTACACTACCATCCCTAACTAGTCTACACTACCATCCCTAACTAGTCTACACTACCGACCCTAACTAGTCTACACTACCATCCCTAACTAGTCTACACTACCATCCCTAACTAGTCTACACTACCGACCCTAACTAGTCTACACTACCATCCCTAACTAGTCTACACTACCGACCCTAACTAGTCTACACTACCATCGCTAACTAGTCTACACTACCATCGCTAACTAGTCTACACTACCATCCCTAACTAGTCTACACTACTGACCCTAACTAGTCTACACTACCATCCCTAACTAGTCTACACTACCGACCCTAACTAGTCTACACTACCATCCCTAACTAGTCTACACTACCGACCCTAACTAGTCTACACTACCATCCCTAACTAGTCTACACTACCATCCCTAACTAGTCTACACTACCGACCCTAACTAGTCTACACTACCATCCCTAACTAGTCTACACTACTGACCCTAACTAGTCTACACTACCATCCCTAACTAGTCTATACTACGAACACTTACTAGCCTACAATACTGGACCTAACTAGTCTACACTACTAAACCTAACTAGTCTACACTACAAACTAACTAGTCTACACTACCATCCCTAACTAGTCTACACTACCATCCCTAACTAGTCTACACTACAAACTAACTAGTCTACACTACAAACGAACTAGTCTACACTACCATCCCTAACTAGTCTACACTACCATCCCTAACTAGTCTACACTTCCATCCCTAACTAGTCTACACTACAAACTAACTAGTCTACACTACCATCCCTAACTAGTCTACACTTCCATCCCTAACTAGTCTACACTACGAACACTTACTAGCCTACAATACTGGACTTAACTAGTCTACACTACTAAACCTAACTAGTCTAGACTTATGGACCTAACTAGTCTACACTACTAACACTCACTAGTCTACTGTACCCTAGTAAACATGACTGCTTGTTATTCAGGTTCCGGGGTGTCCATCCTGGCTGTGTACTCCAAGGACCATTACAAACGAGTTACAGGGACCAGGTATGACCCATCCTCTCTGCTGATGAGCTGGCCTAGGGGGTGGGACCTTCCTGGGGCTGTGCTGATTGGCCCTGTATGTAGTCTAGGGGGTGGGACCTTCCTGGGGCTGTGTTCTGATTGGCCCTGTGTGTAGTCTAGGGGGCGGGACCTTCCTGGGGCTGTGGTCTGATTGGCCCTGTGTGTAGTCTAGGGGGCGGGACCTTCCTGGGGCTGTGGTCTGATTGGCCCTGTGTGTAGTCTAGAGGCGGGACCTTCCTGGGGCTGTGTTCTGATTGGCCCTGTGCATAGTCTAGGGGGTGGGACCTTCCTGGGGCTGTGCTCTGATTGGCCTTGTTTGTAGTCTAGGGGCGGGACCTTCCTGGGGCTGTGTTCTGATTGGCCCTGTGTGTAGTCCAGGGGGCGGAACCTTCCTGGGGCTGTGGTCTGATTGGCCCTGTGTGTAGTCTAGGGGCGGGACCTTCCTGGGTCTGTGCTCTGATTGGCCCTGTTTGTAGTCTAGGGGCGGGACCTTCCTGGGGCTGTGCTCTGATTGGCCCTGTGTGTAGTCTAGGGGGCGGGACCTTCCTAGGGCTGTGCTCTCTCCTGACTGGCTGTCAAAGCTTCGAGGAGGCGTTGGCGATGGCGGCTGAAGGAGACTCGACCAACGCAGACAAGCTGGTGAAAGATATCTACGGGGGAGACTACCAGCGCTTTGGACTACAGGGAGGGGCCGTGGCCTCCAGGTGACTGACACACACACACACACACACACACACACACACACACACACACCTTCTATATTGGTTTACACTCAAAGGTTTTGATTAGTAACAATCCATATTTGGCCTGTGGAGGCGGGGCTCCAGAGGGTTGAGAAATTTGTGTGGAAAAATAGAAGCAGCCAACATGATTATAAGTACAATAATAAATACTAATTATTGTATTCAATGGTGTTTTCTCAATGGTGATGATGTCATGTGATGATGTCATGTAGTTGAGTGATGATGTCATGTGGTGATGTCATGTGTTGTAGTTTCGGTCACATGATGTGTCAGGAGAAGCGTGAGAGCGTCAGTAAGGAGGACCTGGCCCGGGCCACGCTGGTCACCATCACCAACAACATCGGCTCTATAGCACGCATGTGTGCCGTCAACGAGGTGCACGCACGCAGACGCACGCAGACGCACGCACGCAGACGCACGCACGCAGACGCACGCACGCAGACGCACACACACGCACGCACGCAGCACGCACGCAGACGCACGCAGACACACACGCACGCAGACGCACGCAGACGCACGCACACAGACGCACACGCTCGCACACAGACGCATGCACGCACATGCACACAGACTCGCACCCACGCACACGCAGACTTACACACACACTCGCAGGCGCACACACACATACGCAAATACACGCACGCACACGCAAGCACGCAGTCGCACACACACGCACGTAGATTGAATTGACTTAATGTATGTTACTTTAGCTTTGGTCGTCTGTGTTTACGATGTTTGAGCAGAACATCGAGCGCGTGGTGTTTGTGGGGAACTTCCTGAGGATCAACACCGTCTCCACCAAGCTGCTGTCCTACGCCATGGACTACTGGTCTGATGGACAGCTCAGAGCCCTCTTCCTGGAACACGAGGTACCTGACCCTTAACCTTAACCTCCCCCTAAGCTAACCCTAACCAAACCCCTAACTCAAACCCTAACCTCCCCTCAACCTAACCCCTAACTCAAACCCTAACCTCCCCTCAACCTAACCCTAGCTCATAGTGATGTCTTCTCATGCCTTTCCCTTGAGAAGCTGATGGCTGATGGCTGCTCACCAGTGGAATGCAAACCGAGCACAGTAGTTCAGCGGTGCCTGTTCTTCTACCGACTGGGTGTTCCATATTGAAGAAGTGAACCCATCACACCCAACAACATCCTAATACATAGTTGAATCTCTAAGACAAGAGTTCCTGTTCTCCAGGGTCTACCGGTACTAAAAGGTGTCCCCCCGTATTTCCTTGGGGCTTAGCGTTATTTGAGAGACTCCCTCCACACAGACCCATGTGATTGCTGGGCGAGGTCGTCTGGACGATCCTTTGTTGCACTGATGAATAAAGAAAGGACATTTAATGCTAATCCTAAACACTCAAGTGCTTCGTGATCAGCTGAAGAACGCTGGGCGGTGGAGGGAAGGGAACAGGAGGTGAACCAGAACTGTTAATTACCACTTTCTGGTTACGTTACATTCCATTCCAGTCATTTAGCAGACCATTTTATCTAAAGCGACTTGCAGTAGTGTGTTTCAACAAAGGTTTAAACGTAAGAGAATAATAAAAACATTTTATATATATATATATATATATATAACGGCCTTGCTTTTCACAAACTCTGACATGACATATTACCGGCATATGACAAATCAATTGTGCATTTGGTCAAATGTGTTCTCAACAAAAGAAGCTGTCTTGATGTTAGCATGCCTGACGTTATTCAAAATGAGGCTCATCTCAGATTTCCACACTTCTTTTCTCACTTTTTATAATGGAGCTAAATATGTAATTTGTGACTATGCTTAATTTCAATGAAGTGAGCCACTAGTGTTGCCACTATAGGCTATATGGTGAATGCACCATCAGTAGTGTTACTACTAAAATAAGTGCTAAGAGAAGAGTGTTTAGCCGTTATGGAATGCTAGCTCCCAGCAGCTACACCACACAGGCTAGTCTAGACAAAGCTCCACAGGGGGCGGAGGGACGGCTATCTGAATCATCAGGACCTCTGGCTCTGTATACGTTACTTATTGGAGAACCTTCAGCTTTAGCCTGCAACCAGACACTCATATATACATCACTTATTGAAGATCAGCTTTTCTATTCAAAATTCTCACATTTTCAAGGCAAAATTCTCCCATTTCAATGACAAGTGGACAACTACAGCGCCCGGCTGGTCCACCGCTGTGTTCTGGACGGTCTGTCTGGGAACCCAGCAGACTGACCGGGTAGTTAGTTATTCTGAGGAACATTCACATCAAGGTGTATTTTGAGTCCTGTCACTCATGTATTCTAACAACCGTCCTGCTACATGTGTGACTCTGGTTTATTTCTCATGAACAGTCTTAGAACCAAAAGACTGTCCTTCAGGTTTCCTATCGGGTTCCTGTTGACCCCCACAGGTGGGCCCAGACGGGTTGGTCTGGGGAGGAGCTTTTGTTGGCCTGATGAATAAAGAAAGGCCATTGAATGCTAATCCCGACCACTTAAGTGCTTCCTGATCAGCTCCTCAGTGGAGGCTTAGAGGCCAAACTCCCCACATCTCACCGGAACACCGCTCCTGCTACAAGATGGACTGGTTCATAACCTTAGTCTAGTCTAGTCTAGTATTAGTCCATTCCTACTGTGGGAGAGAATGGGGAGTTCATTCCATTGTACTTGTTGCATTTGGTAAATATCCATGTGAATCTTGTCTCTTGCCCTGAACATGAATCTCTTCAAAGTCCTTTTTTAATTGAAATGCCTTAATGGCTGACCGTGCATTACCTTGTAACCATAACCATAACCCTGAACTTAACCCTTAACCCAGCTCTAACCCTGAACTTAACCCGTAACCCAGCTCTAACCCTGAACTTAACCCTTAACCCAGCTCTAACACTGAACTTAACCCGTAACTTAGAGAGCCGAACTTAGAGCCCTAAAGCCAACCCAACATCAACCAAGCATCACACCATCTTGTGTAATATTGCAAAATAATATATATGTATATGACATTATGTTAAAGTATCCTCTCTCTCTCTCTCTCTCTCTCTCTCTCTAGGGGTACTTTGGAGCAGTGGGGGCCTTCCTTGAACTACTGAAGACGTCTGATGACCTTTAATTGAACCTCAACCCAGCCAGCCATCCTGGATCCATCTGTCAAGAAGTCCTTTATCTATAGATCTATCATCCATCTGTCTATCCTCTAGACCTCATAGATCTATCATCCATCTGTCTATCCTCTAGACCTCATAGATCTATCATCCATCTGTCTATCCTCTAGACCTCATAGATCTATCATCCATCATCTCTACCCTATTGGTGACCAAGTGTAGGATGGTGATTGAACTCCCTGCAGGAGCCACTAGGGGAGGGTTGGGGGGGGGGGGGGGGGGGGGTTTGGGGGAGACACTAGGGGAGGGTTGGGGGAGGAGGGTCGGGGTTGTGGGGGAGACACTGGGGGAGGAGGGTCAGGGTTGTGGGGGAGACACTGGGGGAGGAGGTTTGGGGGGGAGACTGGGTTAGTTCTTCCACAGTGTTGTAATGTTCTAACTAAAGTATTTGTAGTTCCTAACCTGGTTGTCTGGGACTATCGGACTTAACAACAACTAGTTAGTAACTAACTACTTTTATCATCATATATTTTAATATTTTGTCTGACTTACTGTCTGTCTGACTGTATGGTTGTAGGTTGAAGTGGTCGGTTAAGACCTAACACTGGATACTGCTGGAACCATCTAGATTCAACAGAGATTAGAATGAGATGATTACTTTAGGATTGGATTAGATTAGATTAGCATCTGATCCTTCCCCGTGTTCCTTAATTCAAAATATGTTTTAATATATGCATTGTTTTTATCAGAGCACTACTTGAACCTGAATGTGAACCATTGTAATGTTATATACTTAAATTATAAAGAAAATGTTATGTTATTATTTCATACAACTCCCAGTGTTCGACACATCACACACAGCTCCTATCTGTAGATAGCATCATGCTAACAGTTCCTATCTTTAGCTAACCGCATGCTAACATAATGCCAACAGCTTCTATATGTAGCTAATTTAACACACACACACACACACACCCCCCCCCTGTCACATGGCGGTCCGGGACATTCCTGTACCATCCCGGGCTGTCTCCTAGCAACTGCCCCTCATCTCCATGGCGACCCCGCTGCCCTGGCTCGGTTTAATATCCCATGAAGTTTATTGTTGTCATGGAAACCACTAGTACCATCACAACGAGTTGTCATGGTGACTGTGGTCTCAAAAAACGGTTTCCCTTCGATATGTTGTATTATATTATGTAAATTAGCAGTGTGATTATGCAAATGAGTTAACGTTGACCTTTTGTTTGTGTTAATAAATAAACTAATGAACAAAGCGGGTGTGTCCAACTTGTTATTGATATGTAGATATATTCTATTTAGATCTATTACCGATCAGTGACTGGATAGTAACCACAGACCTGGTCAGTAACCACAGACCTGGTCAATAACCACAGACCTGGTCAGTAACCACAGACCTGGTCAATAACCACAGACCTGGTCAGTAACCACAGACCTGGTCAGTAACCACAGACCTGGTCAGTAACCACAGACCTGGTCAGTGAGCACAGACCTGGTCAATAACCACAGACCTGGTCAGTGAGCACAGACCTGGTCAGTGACTCTGATCCTTTAACTTGTCGGACTAGTCTGCAGACTAACTGACCAGGTGTTGACCAGTCACTGACCAGGTGTTGACCAGTCACTGACCAGGTGTTGACCAGTCACTGACCAGGTGTTGACCTGTACACACTGAACTCCTGTAGTTGCATAATTCCACGTGTCGCTGTGTGTGGGGGTGGGGTGGGGTGGGGGTGGGGGGGGGGGGGGGGGGGTGTCTCGTGTTGCTCGAGGGGACCGCGGCAGCAAAGTTCAGCTGCTGTCGAGTGGAGTGTGTGTGTGTTGTGATGCCATACGGTTGGTGTGCGTGTGTGTGTGCTGTCCCGCACGGTACCGGGACATGGCTGGTGATGATGCTGTGAAGTTCTGTTAACCGGGCGGAGCTCGAGCCGGACGGGACCCGCGGATCGCGACCCTCGGACCCGCCGTTCACCGCTCCTGGCTCGGAGGAACCACCAGGTGAGTGTTGACTCCTCGACAACAGAAGTTACAACATTAGTTATTAAATACGTTTGAACATGAGTTATTAAATAAGTTAGAACATTAGTTATAACATAAATTAGAACATTAGTTCAAATATAAGTTCCCAAATGTAATCCCGCTGACGTCGTGTTGGGCTCTGAGCGTTCAACTCTTACACTACGTGGAAAACAAAGACAAGATGGTGTGTGTGTGTGTGTGTGTGTGTGTGTGTGTGTGTGTGTGTGTGTGTGTGTGTGTGTGTGTGTGTTGTGTGTGTGTGTGTGGGGGGGGGGGGGGGTGGGGGTCTCACTGCAATAAACATGTTTTTATAGGTTTTACTGAGACCAGCTCCCAGGGGCCCTCAGGACCAGAGTACGTTCTGCTGGCTCCCAGGGGCCCTCAGGACCAGAGTACGTTCTGCTGGCTCCCAGGGGCCCTCAGGACCAGAGTACGTTCTGCTGGCTCCCAGGGGCCCTCAGGACCAGAGTACGTTCTGCTGGCTCCCAGGGGCCCTCAGGACCAGAGTACGTTCTGCTGGCTCCCAGGGGCCCTCAGGACCAGAGTACGTTCTGCTGGCTCCCAGGGGCCCTCAGGACCAGAGTACGTTCTGCTGGCTCCCAGGGGCCCTCAGGACCAGAGTACGTTCTGCTGGCTCCCAGGGGCCCTCAGCGTGTGCGCTGCAGTGTAAACACACCATAGCGTTAACGATGTGCTGTGTCGTCTGTCCCCGGCCGGTAAACACCTCTCACCCTCCTCTCAAGTCTGAGGGACCGGAATAACCAGCAGATAAAAATAGTCCTGTTGACGTATAGTCAGTCTGGGTGTCCCAGTTAGAACCCCACGACCCCCAAACTACAGTTAGAACCCCAACTACCAGACTACAGTTAGAACCCCACAACCCCCAGACTACAGTTAGAACCCCAACTACCAGACTACAGTTAGAACCCCATGACCCCCAGACTACAGTTAGAACCCCATGACCCCCAGACTACAGTTAGAACCCCACAACCCCCAAACTACAGTTAGAACCCCAACTACCAGACTACAGTTAGAACCCCACGACCCCCAGACTACAGTTAGAACCCCAACTACCAGACTACAGTTAGAACCCCACGACCCCCAGACTACAGTTAGAACCCCAACTACCAGACTACAGTTAGAACCCACCAACCAGACTACAGTTAGAACCCCAACTACCAGACTACAGTTAGAACCCCACAACCCCAGACTACAGTAAGAACCCACCAACCAGACTACAGTTAGAACCCCACGACCCCCAGACTACAGTTAGAACCCCACCAACCAGGCTACAGTTAGAACCCCACCAACCAGACTACAGTTAGAACCCCAACTATCAGACTACAGTTAGAACCCCAACTACCAGACTACAGTTAGAACCCCACAACCCCAGACTACAGTAAGAACCCACCAACCAGACTACAGTTAGAACCCCACGACCCCCAGACTACAGTTAGAACCCCACCAACCAGGCTACAGTTAGAACCCCACCAACCAGACTACAGTTAGAACCCCAACTACCAGACTACAGTTAGAACCCCAACTACCAGACTACAGTTAGAACCCCACGACCCCCAGACTACAGTTAGAACCCCAACTACCAGACTACAGTTAGAACCCCACAACCCCAGACTACAGTAAGAACCCACCAACCAGACTACAGTTAGAACCCCACGACCCCCAGACTACAGTTAGAACCCCACCAACCAGGCTACAGTTAGAACCCCACCAACCAGACTACAGTTAGAACCCCAACTACCAGACTACAGTTAGAACCCCAACTACCAGACTACAGTTAGAACCCCACGACCCCCAGACTACAGTTAGAACCCCAACTACCAGACTACAGTTAGAACCCCAACTACCAGACTACAGTTAGAACCCCACGACCCCCAGACTACAGTTAGAACCCCACGACCCCCAGACTACAGTTAGAACCCCAACTACCAGACTACAGTTAGAACCCCAACTACCAGTTTACAGTTAGAACCCCAACTACCAGACTACAGTTAGAACCCCACGACCCCCAGACTACAGTTAGAACCCCAACTACCAGACTACAGTTAGAACCCCACCAACCAGACTACAGTTAGAACCCCAACTACCAGACTACAGTTAGAACCCCAACTACCAGACTACAGTTAGAACCCCACCACCCCAGACTACAGTTAGAACCCCAACTACCAGACTACAGTTAGAACCCCAACTACCAGACTACAGTTAGAACCCCAACTACCAGACTACAGTTAGAACCCCAACTACCAGACTCTCACTCTCTCTCCTTCCCCCTCTCTCTCTCTCTGAAGCCATTGTGTATTTTCCAGAACGCTCCATGTCTTCCATGGCCGACCCCGCTGCAATGCATCCTGGGAAACGCCGGTGGGCGGAGTCCCCGCCGGACGGGGGGTGGGGCTGGGTCATCGTCGCCTGCTGCTTCATGGTTACAGTGTGTACCCGCGCTGTTACTAGGTAACACACACACTGTTACTAGGTAACACACACACTGTAACTAGGTAACACACACACTGTTACTAGGTAACACGCACTGTTACTAGGTAACACACACACTGTTACTAAGTAACACACACACTGTAACTAGGTAACACACACTGTAACTAGGTAACACACACACTGTAACTAGGTAACACACACACTGTTACTAAGTAACACACACATTGTAACTAGGTAACACACACACTGTAACTAGGTAACACACACTGTTACTAGGTAACACACACACTGTAACTAGGTAACACACACACTGTTACTAGGTAACACACACACTGTAACTAGGTAACACACACTGTTACTAGGTAACACACACACTGTTACTAGGTAAAACACACACTGTTACTAGGTAACACACACACTGTAACTAGGTAACACACACACACTGTTACTAGGTAACACACACTGTTACTAGGTAAACACACACTGTTACTAGGTAACACACACTGTTACTAGGTAACACACACTGTTACTAGGTAACACACACTGTTACTAGGTAAGACACACACTGTTACTAGGTAACACACACACACTGTTACTAGGTAACACACACACTGTTACTAGGTAACACACACTGTTACTAGGTTACACACACTGTTACTAGGTAACACACATTGTTACTAGGTAACACACACTGTTACTAGGTAACACACATTGTTACTAGGTAACACACTGTTACTAGGTAACACACACTGTTACTAGGTAACACACACTGTTACTAGGTAACACACATTGTTACTAGGTAACACACTGTTACTAGGTAACACACACTGTTACTAGGTAACACACACTGTTACTAGATAACATCATACCTCAGTGTATCTTCAAAACCCCCACTTTAGGAAAGCTAGGATATTTTTGTTATGTCACACATTTGCAGTAGTTGCAGTAGTCAATTTAGTTCAGTATGTTGTGGAATTATGCATATATCTATATATATCTATATATATATACTGTATATATAGATATATGTGTATATATATATGTATAAGATGTTAATCTCTCTCTCTCTCTCTCTCTCTCTCGCTCTCTCTCTCTCTCTTTCTCTCTTCCCCCCCCCCCCCAGGTGTATCTCTATCTTCTTTGTGGAGTTTCAGGCTCACTTTGGAGGAGACTATTCTGGGACTGCCTGGATCCACAGTCTGGTGGACTGTACCACTATGCTCTGTGGTAAGAACCTGGACCGTACCATTCTCCAGCCACCAGGTGGTCCAGGATGTACATATGAATGTGTAGATATTAATGTAGTGTGTGTGTAGCTCCACTAGGGAGCGCTGTAGCCTCCAGGTGGTCCAGCCGGGTGTCTGTGGTGTCAGGAGGTCTCCTCTCCTCCTTCGGGCTCCTGCTGAGCTCCTTCTGCTCCAGTCTGGAGGGCCTGTACCTCACCCTGGGAGTACTCACCGGTAATACTATACTATACTACTATATACTATCATACTGAATACTGGAGGGCCTGTACCTCACCCTGGGAGTACTCACCGGTAATACTATACTATACTACTATATACTATCATAATGAATACTGGAGGGCCTGTACCTCACCCTGGGAGTACTCACTGGTAATACTATACTACTATATACTATCATACTGTATACATACATACTCACTGGTAATACTATACTATACTACTATATACTATCATACTGAGTACATACATACTCACTGGTAATACTATACTATACTACTATATACTATCATACTGAATACATACATACTCACTGGTAATACTATACTACTATATACTATCATACTGAATACATACATACTCACTGGTAATACTATACTACTATATACTATCATACTGAATACATACATACTCACTGGTAATACTATACTACTATATACTATCATACTGAATACATACATACTCACTGGTAATACTATACTACTATATACTATCATACTGAATACATACATACTCACTGGTAATACTATACTATACTACTATATACTATCATACTGAATACATACATACTCACCAGTAATACTATTTTAAACTATTATATACTATCATACTGTATGTATACATACTCACTGCTAATACTACTATATACTATCATACTGTATACATACATACTCACTGGTAATACTAGTATATACTAGTATATATGTATATTTGTGTGTGTCTCCCCCAGGTGTACTGTGTGTGTGTGTGTGTGTGTGTGTGTGTGTCCCAGGTGTAGTACTGTGTGTGTGTGTGTGTCCCAGGTGTAGTACTGTGTGTGTGTGTGTGTGTGTCCCAGGTGTAGTACTGTGTGTGTGTGTGTGTGTGTCCCAGGTGTAGTACTGTGTGTGTGTGTGTGTGTGTCCCAGGTGTAGTACTGTGTGTGTGTGTGTCCCAGGTGTAGTACTGTGTGTGTGTGTGTGTGTGTGTGTGTGTCCCAAGTGTAGTACTGTGTGTGTGTGTGTGTGTGTCCCAAGTGTAGTAATGTGTGTGTGT
>CM051014.1:1280597-1338097 GCA_027704905.1 Muraenolepis orangiensis | reverse complement strand
TGTGGAGAACAGGACCTCCTCCTCCTCCTCCTCTGTGGAGAACAGGACCTCCTCCTCCTCCTCTTCTGTGGAGAACAGGACCTCCTCCTCCTCCTCTTCTGTGGAGAACAGGACCTCCTCCTCCTCCTCCTCTTCTGTGGAGAACAGGACCTCCTCCTCCTCCTCTCTATGTGGAGAACAGGACCTCCTCCTCCTCCTCCTCTTCTGTGGAGAACAGGACCTCCTCCTCCTCCTCTTCTGTGGAGAACAGGACCTCCTCCTCCTCCTCTTCTGTGGAGAACAGGACCTCCTCCTCCTCCTCTCTATGTGGAGAACAGGACCTCCTCCTCCTCCTCCTCTTCTCTGGAGAACAGGACTCCTCCTCCTCCTCTTCTGTGGAGAACAGGACCTCCTCCTCCTCTTCTGTGGAGAACAGGACCTCCTCCTCCTCCTCTTCTGTGGAGAACAGGACCTCCTCCTCCTCCTCTATGTGGAGAACAGGACCTCCTCCTCCTCCTCCTCCTCCTCCTCTTCTGTGGAGAACAGGACCTCCTCCTCCTCCTCTTCTGTGGAGAACAGGACCTCCTCCTCCTCCTCCTCCTCCTCCTCTTCTGTGGAGAACAGGACCTCCTCCTCCTCCTCCTCCTCCTCTCTGTGGAGAACAGGACCTCCTCCTCCTCCTCCTCCTCCTCTTCTGTGGAGAACAGGACCTCCTCCTCCTCCTCTTCTGTGGAGAACAGGACCTCCTCCTCCTCCTCCTCCTCCTCCTCCTCCTCCTCCTCCTCCTCCTCTTCTGTGGAGAACAGGACCTCCTCCTCCTCCTCTTCTGTGGAGAACAGGACCTCCTCCTCCTCCTCCTCCTCTTCTGTGGAGAACAGGACCTCCTCCTCCTCCTCCTCTTCTGTGGAGAACAGGACCTCCTCCTCCTCCTCCTCCTCCTCCTCCTCTCCTCCTCCTCCTCTTCTGTGGAGAACAGGACCTCCTCCTCCTCCTCTTCTGTGGAGAACAGGACCTCCTCCTCCTCCTCCTCCTCCTCCTCTTCTGTGGAGAACAGGACCTCCTCCTCCTCCTCCTCCTCCTCCTCCTCCTCCTCCTCCTCCTCCTCTTCTGTGGAGAACAGGACCTCCTCCTCCTCCTCCTCTTCTGTGGAGAACAGGACCTCCTCCTCCTCCTCCTCCTCCTCCTCCTCCTCCTCCTCCTCCTCCTCCTCCTCCTCCTCCTCCTCCTCCTCCTCTTCTGTGGAGAACAGGACCTCCTCCTCCTCCTCTATGTGGAGAACAGGACCTCCTCCTCCTCCTCCTCCTCTTCTGTGGAGAACAGGACCTCCTCCTCCTCCTCTTCTGTGGAGAACAGGACCTCCTCCTCCTCCTCCTCCTCCTCCTCTTCTGTGGAGAACAGGACCTCCTCCTCCTCCTCCTATGTGGAGAACAGGACCTCCTCCTCCTCCTCTTCTGTGGAGAACAGGACCTCCTCCTCCTCTTATGTGGAGAACAGGACCTCCTCCTCCTCCTCCTCCTCCTCCTCCTCCTCCTCCTCCTCCTCCTCCTCCTCTTATGTGGAGAACAGGACCTCCTCCTCCTCCTCTTATGTGGAGAACAGGACCTCCTCCTCCTCCTCTTCTGTGGAGAACAGGACCTCCTCCTCCTCCTCCTCCTCCTCCTCTTATGTGGAGAACAGGACCTCCTCCTCCTCCTCCTCCTCCTCCTCCTCCTCCTCCTCCTCCTCCTCCTCCTCCTCCTCTTATGTGGAGAACAGGACCTCCTCTCCTCCTCCTCCTTATGTGGAGAACAGGACCTCCTCTCCTCCTCCTCCTCCTCCTCTTATGTGGAGAACAGGACCTCCTCCCTCCTCCTCCTCCTCCTCCTCCTCTTATGTGGAGAACAGGACCTCCTCCCCTCCTCCTCCTCCTCCTCCTCTTATGTGGAGAACAGGATCTCCTCCCCTCCTCCTCCTCCTCCTCCTCCTCCTCCTCTTATGTGGAGAACAGGACCTCCTCCTCCTCCTCCTCCTCTTATGTGGAGAACAGGACCTCCTCCTCCTCTCCTCCTCCTCCTCCTCTTATGTGGAGAACAGGACCTCCTCCCCTCCTCCTCCTCCTCTTATGTGGAGAACAGGACCTCCTCCAAAACGGACCCTCACTGCGCATTTCACTATAGCAGCTAACGGCTTTCGAACCAATTACACTGATATAATGTGTGTGTGCGTGCGTGTGTGCGTGTGCGTGTGTGTGTGCGTGAGGCCGGGCGGCGGGCGGCGGCTCCATCAGAACAGGGTTGGGTTAATAAGGTCCATTAGTGTATTTATCTGGTAGCGCAGATGGCGCTCATTACTCAGACAATCAGATCAGCAGATTGAATAAGGAGACGCTGTCTGACGGGACGGGACGCGGTGTGGGCGGGGCTGGACGGGACGGGACGCGGTGTGGGCGGGGCTGGACGGGATGGGGTGTGGGCTGGGACGGGACGGGACGGGACGGGACGGGGTGTGGGCGGGGCGGGACGGGACGGGGTGTGGGCGGGGCGGGACGGGACGGGGTGTGGGCGGGGCGGGACGGGACGGGGTGTGGGCGGGGTGTGGGCGGGACGGGGCGGGACGCGGTGTGGGCGGGGCTGGACTGGACGGGACGGGGCTGGACGGGACGGGGCGGGGCTGGACGGGGCGGGGATGGACGGGGGGCGTGGGGAAGTAGAGTGTACTGGGGAGTACCTCCTGCGCTCCTTCGGGTCGCTTCGTTCGACGCTACAGACACTGCTCCCGCACCGAGTACTCCAGAGACAAGTACTCCAGAGACAAGTACTCCAGAGACAAGTACTCCAGAGACAAGTACTCCAGAGACAAGTACTCCAGAGACAAGTACTCCAGAACCGACCCTTCTTCACCACACGGTACTCACGCGGAGGGTCGCGGGCCCTACCGGAACCCGGGGTCTTTCTTCATCCCAACCCGCCGCCGTCATGTCAAGTGTCCTCCTTCCCTCCCGCGGTGCCTGCTGCTGAGCGCGCTTCTCCCTCCCTTCCTCCTGGGGATCTACAGACCGAGGAGTCGAGGAGTCGAGGAGGAGTCCAGATGGGGAGCCTGCTCCTCTCGGCGCTCCTCCTGGGAGCCGCGGTGAGTTCCTCCAGGAGACCGACGCACCTGCAGCGCCAAGAGAAAGAGAAAAGACTTCCAATTCAATAGTTTGAGACGAGTTGTTTTGTTGTTTTATCAATGTTGTTGTTAGTTAGGGTTAGATGATGTTAGGTTGTTAGGGTTAGATGATGTTAGGTTGTTAGGGTTAGATGATGTTAGGTTGTTAGGGTTAGATGTTGTTAGGGTTAGATGATGTTAGGTTGTTAGGGTTAGATGATGTTAGGGTTAGGTTAGGTTAGGTTGTTAGGGTTAGATGATGTTAGGTTGTTAGGGTTAGATGATGTTAGGTTGTTAGGGTTAGATGATGTTAGGTTGTTAGGGTTAGATGATGTTAGGTTGTTAGGGTTAGATGTTGTTAGGGTTAGATGATGTTAGGTTGTTAGGGTTAGATGATGTTAGGTTGTTAGGGTTAGATGTTGTTAGGGTTAGATGATGTTAGGTTGTTAGGGTTAGATGTTGTTAGGGTTAGATGATGTTAGGTTGTTAGGGTTAGATGATGTTAGGTTGTTAGGGTTAGATGTTGTTAGGGTTAGATGATGTTAGGTTGTTAGGGTTAGATGTTGTTAGGGTTAGATGATGTTAGGTTGTTAGGGTTAGATGATGTTAGGTTGTTAGGGTTAGATGTTGTTAGGGTTAGATGATGTTAGGGTTAGATGTTGTTAGGGTTAGATGATGTTAGGTTGTTAGGGTTAGATGATGTTAGGTTGTTAGGGTTAGATGTTGTTAGGGTTAGATGATGTTAGGTTGTTAGGGTTAGATGTTGTTAGGGTTAGATGATGTTAGGTTGTTAGGGTTAGATGATGTTAGGTTGTTAGGGTTAGGTTAGGTTGTTAGGGTTAGATGATGTTAGGTTGTTAGGGTTAGGTTAGGTTGTTAGGGTTAATGATGTTCGGTTGTTAGGGTTAGATGATGTTAGGTTGTTAGGGTTAGATGATGTTAGGTTAGTATTAGGGTTTGAGGTATTAGTCTGTATTTTTCTCTATATCTATGTACTGTATATACTGTATATTTGGCGTTGCTGATTGGTCTGCGTTGATTGGCAGGTGGGAGCTGCGGCCAATCAGGAGCCGTGTCCATCTGGTCACATGACCACGGGCAGGGAGTGTTGTCGTCAATGTCTCCCGGGAGAAGGAGTCCTCAAGCCATGTGGAGACACACAGACCGTCTGCTCCCCCTGCATAGACAGTACTGTACACTACACACAACTACACACTACACACTAAACTACACACTACACACTCTACTGTACACTACACACAACTACACACTACACACTCAACTACACACTACACTAAACTACACACTAAACTACACACTACACACTCTACTGTACACTACACACAACTACACACTACACACTCAACTACACACTACACACTAAACTACACACTACACACTCTACAGTACACTACACACAACTACACACTACACACTCAACTACACACTACACACTCAACTACACACTACACACTCTACTGTACACTACACACAACTACACACTACACACTCAACTACACACTACACACTCAACTACACACTACACACTCAACTACACACTACACACTCTACTGTACACTACACTCAACTACACACTCAACTACACACTACACACTCAACTACACACTCAACTACACACTACACACTAAACTACACACTACACACTCTACTGTACACTACACACAACTACACACTACACACTCAACTACACGCTACACACTAAACTACACACTACACACAACTACACACTACACACTCAACTACACGCTACACACTAAACTACACACAACTACACACTCAACTACACACTACACTCAACTACACACTACACACTAAACTACACACTACACACTCAACTACACACTCAACTACACACTAAACTACACACTACACACTCTACTGTACACTACACTCAACTACACTACACACTAAACTACACACTACACACTCTACTGTACACTACACACAACTACACACTCAACTACACACTCAACTACACACTAAACTACACACTCAACGACACACTACTACTACACACTACACACTCAACTACACACTAAACTACACACTACTACTACACACTCATACTACACACTCATACTACACATTAATACTACACACTCATACTACACACTCATACTACACATTCATACGACACACTCATACTACAAATTAATACTACACACTCATACTACACACCCATACTACACCCAGCCTACACACAAGTGAGTGTGAGTGAGTGTGAGTGAGTGTGAGTGAGTGTGAGTGAGTGTGAGTGAGTGTGAGTGAGAGTGAGTGAGTGAGTGTGTGTGTGGGCTCTTACCTCAGACCATTATTTAGTTATTACGGTTCTCTACTGCATTATTAATAATCTATATATTATGTGTGATATATATATATATATATATATATATATATATATATATATATATATATATATATATATATATATATATATATGGATGATATAATAAATATTATATATGAAATATGTATTCTCAATGCTAATGATTATAATGGAATAACAGTTGTCCTAATGTACCTGATGTCCTAGTAGATAACTATGTAGCAGGATGTCCTAGTAGATCACTATGTAGCAGGATGTACTAGTAGATCACTATGTAGCAGGATGTACTAGTCTGTCAGTCTGACTGGGGCCGGGTGAGGCTGCTACAACCAGCCTCTAATCAGTCTGACTGGGGCCAGGTTTATATGTAGTATATATAGTATATATATATATAGTATATATATATACTAAGTATATTGTGTGTTGTTTGTGGTGCAGGCGAGACGTTCTCCGAGGCCCTGAGCCTCACGGCCTCCTGCCAGCCGTGTACGCGCTGCGGGAGGCAGCAGAGGATGAAGTCTCCGTGTACGGACTCCAACGACGCGGTGTGCGTGTGTCAGTACGGCCTGTACCTCAACGCCTCCTCAGGGCGCTGCGAGGCCTGCACCCGCTGCCCCGAGGGGCGGGGCATGCTGGACAGCTGCGACGACGACCGCGACACGGTGTGCGAGGAGTGCCTGGCAGACACCTTCTCCGACCAGGAGTCGTCCACCGAGCCGTGTCTGCCCTGCGCCGTGTGTGACGAGGAGGTGGAGGAGGAAACGCACGCCTGCTCCTCCCTAAGGGACACCGGGTGTCGGGGTGAGGGCCGTGCACGCGCACACACACGCACACGCACGCATACACAGACTAGACACTCAGCTAGTACACATGGGACTAAGGCCACGCCCTCTTCTCTTGAGAGAGGACCAGGATCTCCGGTGACTCCTTATATAATCCTCTAATCCTACATATGAGGAGGAGAAGAATTCATTCTTCAGTGTGAGAACGTAGCGCTGGTGATGTCTCCTGCTAGCATTCACCCCTTCATGTGTCACTCTTCAGACCAGCAGAGAACCCTGATATTCACCCCTTCATGTGTCACTCTTCAGACCAGCAGAGAACCCTGATATTCACCCCTTCATGTGTCACTCTTCAGACCAGCAGAGAACCCTGATATTCAGCCCTTCCTCCGGCAGAAGGTCAGGGGTCAGTGTGTCATCCCTGAGACAAGTTGTCAGTGTGCTTGGAGAAGGTCATCTCCAACACTGGGGCGCTAGCGCTAGCCGCTGGCCCTGGAGACGCCACATTCCTACAGAGGTCTGATCAGGGAGATTGGAAACAATCAGTCTATTGATCATCTGACACCCGGAGCACAGAACTGGGACCTACTAATCTGCTGTTGTTCCGTCTTCCTGTCTGCTGCAGATACACTAGCTAACCCCAACCAGCTAGCTACATCCAACACGTAGCTAACCAGACAGTTAGCTAGCCCTAGCTACATCAGTGTGTGTGTGTGCGTGCGTGCGTGCGTGTGTGCGCATATGCGTGTGTGTGTGTTTGTGTGCATGTGTGTGTGTGCGCGCGTGTGTGTGTGTCTAGATTCAAGGGGATGTTTCTCCTGTGTTAGCGATACTGGATTATAAATTAGCTCTCCGCTGGCTAGCTGTCTCATAACTCTCACTAAGTGGAGAACTTCATCTGTTGTCTCGTCGTCCTCCTGCAGCACAGAACACACCCAGAGAGACAAGCTCTACATAGAGATACAAGCTCTCCATGTCTATAGAGAGGATAGAGATACAAGCTCTCCATGTATATAGAGAGGATAGAGATACAAGCTCTCCATGTATATAGAGAGGATAGAGATACAAGCTCTCCATGTATATAGAGAGGCTGGAGATACAAGCTCTACATGTATATAGAGAGGATAGAGATACAAGCTCTCCATGTATATAGAGAGGATAGAGATACAAGCTCTACATGTATATGGAGAGGATAGAGATACAAGCTCTCCATGTATATAGAGATACAAGCTCCATGTATATAGAGAGGATAGATAAAAGCTCTACATGTATATAGAGAGAATAGAGATACAAGCTCTACATGTATATAGAGAGGTTAGAGATACAAGCTCTCCATGTATATAGAGAGGATAGAGATACAAGCTCTACATGTATATAGAGAGGATAGAGATACAAGCTCTCCATGTATATAGAGATACAAGCTCCATGTATATAGAGAGGATAGAGATAAAAGCTCTACATGTATATAGAGAGGATAGAGATACAAGCTCTACATGTATATAGAGAGAATAGAGATACAAGCTCTACATGTATATAGAGGTTAGAGATACAAGCTCTACATGTATATAGAGAGGATAGAGATACAAGCTCTCCATGTATATAGAGAGGATAGAGATACAAGCTCTCCATGTATATAGAGAGGATAGAGTTACAAGCTCTACATGTATATAGAGAGGATAGAGATACAAGCTCTACATGTATATAGAGAGGATAGAGATACAAGCTCTCCATGTATATAGAGATACAAGCTCTCCATGTATATAGAGAGGATAGAGATACAAGCTCTACATGTATATAGAGAGGATAGAGATACAAGCTCTACATGTATATAGAGAGAAGAGATACAAGCTCTACATGTATATAGAGATACAAGCTCTACATGTATATAGAGATACAAGCTCTACATGTATATAGAGAGGATAGAGATACAAGCTCTACATGTATATAGAGAGGATAGAGATACAAGCTCTCCATGTATATAGAGAGGATAGAGATACAAATTCTACATGTATATAGAGAGGATAGAGATACAAGCTCTCCATGTATATAGAGAGGATAGAGATACAAGCTCTACATGTATATAGAGAGGATAGAGATACAAGCTCTCCATGTATATAGAGAGGATAGAGATACAAGCTCTACATGTATATAGAGAGGATAGAGATACAAGCTCTACATGTATATAGAGAGAATAGAGATACAAGCTCTACATGTAGCCAGACAAGACATAGAGAGACAGCTCATAGAGAGACAGCTCATAGAGTGAGTACCCTCCGCAGTACCGCCCCTCAATAGCCCCGCCCCTCCGCAGTACCGCCCCTCAATAGCCCCGCCCCTCCGCAGTACCGCCCCTCAATAGCCCCGCCCCTCCGCAGTACCGCTCCGCCCCTCCGCAGTACCGCCCGAACTAGTACACGAGAGTAGTTAACTAGTGTGCTAGTGAACTAGTGCACTAGAGGAGTGAACTAGTACACTAGAGTAGTGAACTAGTATACTAGAGGAGTGAACTAGTATACTAGAGTAGTGAACTAATGCACTACAGTGGTGAACTAGTATACTAGAGTAGTGAACTAGTATACTAGAGTAGTGAACTAATGCACTACAGTGGTGAACTAGTATACTAGAGTAGTGAACTAGTGCACTAGAGGAGTGAACTAGTATACTAGAGTAGTGAACTAATGCACTACAGTGGTGAACTAGTATACTAGAGTAGTGAACTAGTATACTAGAGTAGTGAACTAGTACACTAGAGTAGTGAACTAGTACACTAGAGTAGTGAACTAGTATACTAGAGGAGTGAACTAGTGCATTAGAGTAGTGAACTAGTACACTAGAGGAGTGAACTAGTGCACTAGAGTAGTGAATTAGTATACTAGAGTAGTGAATTAGTATACTAGAGTAGTGAACTAGTATACTAGAGTAGTGAACTAGTATACTAGAGTAGTGAACTAGTATACTAGAGTAGTGAACTAGTGCACTAGAGGAGTGAACTAGTATACTAGAGTAGTGAACTAGTGCACTAGAGGAGTGAACTAGTACACTAGAGTAGTGAACTAGTATACTAGAGTAGTGAACTAGTACACTAGAGTAGTGAACTAATGCACTAGAGTGGTGAACTAGTATACTAGAGTAGTGAACTAGTATACTAGAGTAGTGAACTAGTACACTAGAGTAGTGAACTAGTATACTAGAGGAGTGAACTAGTGCATTAGAGTAGTGAACTAGTACACTAGAGGAGTGAACTAGTGCACTAGAGTAGTGAATTAGTATACTAGAGTAGTGAATTAGTATACTAGAGTAGTGAACTAGTATACTAGAGTAGTGAACTAGTGCACTAGAGGAGTGAACTAGTATACTAGAGTAGTGAACTAGTGCACTAGAGTAGTGAACTAGTGCACTAGAGGAGTGAACTAGTACACTAGAGTAGTGAACTAGTATACTAGAGTAGTGAACTAGTACACTAGAGTAGTGAACTAGTATACTAGAGTAGTGAACTAGTATACTAGAGGAGTGAACTAGTATACTAGAGGAGTGAACTAGTACACTAGAGTAGTGAACTAGTACACTAGAGTAGTGAACTAGTATACTAGAGTAGTGAACTAGTGCACTAGAGTAGTGAACTAGTGCACTAGAGTAGTGAACTAGTACACTAGAGTAGTGCACTAGAGTAGTGAACTAGTACACTAGAGTAGTGAACTAGTATACTAGAGTAGTGAACTAGAGTAGTGAACTAGTATACTAGAGTAGTGAACTAGTACACTAGAGTAGTGAACTAGTATACTAGAGGAGTGAACTAGTACACTAGAGTAGTGAACTAGTACACTAGAGGAGTGAACTAGTGCACTAGAGTAGTGAATTAGTATACTAGAGTAGTGAATTAGTATACTAGAGTAGTGAACTAGTATACTAGAGTAGTGAACTAGTATACTAGAGTAGTGAACTAGTGCACTAGAGGAGTGAACTAGTATACTAGAGTAGTGAACTAGTGCACTAGAGGAGTGAACTAGTACACTAGAGTAGTGAACTAGTATACTAGAGAGTGAACTAGTATGCTAGAGGAGTGAACTAGTATACTAGAGTAGTGAACTAGTATACTAGAGGAGTGAACTAGTACACTAGAGTAGTGAACTAGTATACTAGAGGAGTGAACTAGTGCACTAGAGTAGTGAACTAGTACACTAGAGGAGTGAACTAGTATACTAGAGTAGTGAACTAGTATACTAGAGGAGTGAACTAGTACACTAGAGTAGTGAACTAGTATACTAGAGGAGTGAACTAGTGCATTAGAGTAGTGAACTAGTACACTAGAGGAGTGAACTAGTGCACTAGAGTAGTGAATTAGTATACTAGAGTAGTGAACTAGTATACTAGAGTAGTGAACTAGTATACTAGAGTAGTGAACTAGTGCACTAGAGTAGTGAACTAGTATACTAGAGTAGTGAACTAGTATACTAGAGTAGTGAACTAGTATACTAGAGTAGTGAACTAGTGCACTAGAGTAGTGAACTAGTATACTAGAGTAGTGAACTAGTATACTAGAGTAGTGAACTAGTGCACTAGAGTAGTGAACTAGTACACTAGAGTAGTGAACTAGTACACTAGAGTAGTGAACTAGTACACTAGAGTAGTGAACTAGTGCACTAGAGGAGTGAACTAGTATACTAGAGTAGTGAACTAGTGCACTAGAGTAGTGAACTAGTATACTAGAGTCGTGAACTAGTATACTAGAGTCGTGAACTAGTATACTAGAGTAGTGAACTAGTATACTAGAGTAGTGAACTAGTGCACTAGAGTAGTGAACTAGTATACTAGAGGAGTGAACTAGTACACTAGAGTAGTGAACTAGTGCACTAGAGTAGTGAACTAGTATACTAGAGTAGTGAACTAGTGCACTAGAGTAGTGAACTAGTACACTAGAGTACTGCACTAGAGTAGTGAACTAGTACACTAGAGTAGTGAACTAGTATACTAGAGTAGTGAACTAGAGTAGTGAACTAGTATACTAGAGTAGTGAACTAGTACACTAGAGTAGTGAACTAGTATACTAGAGGAGTGAACTAGTACACTAGAGTAGTGAACTAGTATACTAGAGTAGTGAACTAGTATACTAGAGTAGTGAACTAGTACACTAGAGTAGTGAACTAGTATACTAGAGGAGTGAACTAGTGCATTAGAGTAGTGAACTAGTACACTAGAGTAGTGAACTAGTATACTAGAGTAGTGAACTAGTATACTAGAGTAGTGAACTAGTATACTAGAGTAGTGAACTAGTATACTAGAGTAGTGAACTAGTATACTAGAGTAGTGAACTAGTATACTAGAGTAGTGAACTAGTATACTAGAGTAGTGAACTAGTATACTAGAGTAGTGAACATCATCACATCACATCATCACAACACATCACAACACAACTACATGATAATATCATCATATAGAGAGAGAGGGGGAGAGAGAGAGAGAGAGAGGTAGAGAGAGAGAGAGGTAGAGAGAGAGAGAGGTAGAGAGATGTAGAGAGAGGTAGAGAGAGAGAGCGAGAGAGAGAGCGAGAGAGAGAGGTGTATTGTGGTTAATTCAGTGAATCAGAAAACATTCCCAGGCTGATGATTGGATGTTAGGTCTTGGCTGGTTGCCGGGCGAAACTTCCTGTGTAGGATGTAATGACCAGACACACACACACCTGCACACACACCTGCACACACACACACATAGACACACATATAGACAGACAGACAGACAGACAGAGGAGAAAGGAGGAACAATAGTGATTCTACAAAGGAAGGAGGAGAGTTTGGTTTCCAGGGGGGAGGAGGAGGAGGAGGGAGGAGACAAAGATAGCCTGTGTGTCAGGGTGTCTGATATCTCCAATCAGAGAGAGAGAGAGAGAGAGAGAGAGAGAGAGAGAGAGAGAGAGAGAGAGAGAGAGAGAGAGAGAGAGAGAGAGAGAGAGAGAGAGAGAGAGAGAGAGAGAGAGAGAGAGAGAGAGAGAGAGAGAGAGAGAGAGAGAGAGAGAGAGAGAGAGAGAGAGAGAGAGAGAGAGAGAGAGAGAGAGAGAGAGAGAGAGAGAGAGAGAGAGAGAGAGAGAGAGAGAGACTATCTAACACCCTGGACACTATCTAACACCACTGCCCCTTTAACTGAGTGATATTGACATGCTGAGGGCAGACTGCCCCTTTAAGGGACAGAGAGAACCACTTAGAGTAGGGAACAAGACACCACTTAACCCTGAGGGCCGGACTGGTAAACACCAAGAGGATCAATATATGTACACTTTATACTTTACACACTTTATTGATCAGTATGTACTTACTGTGGCCTCAAAGATGTATAAGATATATATTGATATGTACACCATAACTCTCCTAATACACCTAGCCCTGTAACTACTGTAAAAACCCAGTAGAACCAGTAGCAGACTGACAGCTCCCAGTAGAACCAGTAGCAGACTGACAGCTCCCAGTAGAACCAGTAGCCGACTGACCGCTCTCAGTAGAACCAGTAGCAGACTGACAGCTCCCAGTAGAACCAGTAGCAGACTGACAGCTCCAAGTAGAACCAGTAGCAGACTGACAGCTCCCAGTAGAACCAGTAGAACCAGTAGCAGCAGTAGGAGCAGCAGTAGGAGCAGCAGTAGGAGCAGCAGTAGGAGCAGCAGTAGGAGCAGTAGGAGCAGCAGTAGGAGCAGTAGGAGCAGCAGTAGGAGCAGCAGTAGGAGCAGCAGTAGGAGCAGTAGTAGGAGCAGCAGTAGGAGCAGCAGTAGGAGCAGTAGGAGCAGCAGTAGGAGCAGTAGTAGGAGCAGCAGTAGGAGCAGCGGTAGGAGCAGCGGTAGGAGCAGCAGTAGGAGCAGTAGGAGCAGCAGTAGGAGCAGTAGGAGCAGCAGTAGGAGCAGCAGTAGGAGCAGCAGTAGGAGCAGTGGTAGGAGCAGCAGTAGGAGCAGCAGTAGGAGCAGTAGGAGCAGCAGTAGGAGCAGTAGTAGGAGCAGTAGTAGGAGCAGTAGTAGGAGCAGCAGTAGGAGCAGTAGGAGCAGCAGTAGGAGCAGTAGGAGCAGTAGTAGGAGCAGCAGTAGGAGCAGCAGTAGGAGCAGCAGTAGGAGCAGTAGTAGGAGCAGCAGTAGGAGCAGCAGTAGGAGCAGTAGGAGCAGCAGTAGGAGCAGTAGTAGGAGCAGCAGTAGGAGCAGTAGTAGGAGCAGTAGTAGGAGCAGCAGCAGTAGGAGCAGCAGTAGGAGCAGCAGTAGGAGCAGTAGTAGGAGCAGTAGTAGGAGCAGCAGTAGGAGCAGCAGTAGGAGCAGCAGTAGGAGCAGTAGTAGGAGCAGCAGTAGGAGCAGTAGTAGGAGCAGCAGTAGGAGCAGTAGTAGGAGCAGCGGTAGGAGCAGCGGTAGGAGCAGCAGTAGGAGCAGCAGTAGGAGCAGTAGGAGCAGCAGTAGGAGCAGCAGTAGGAGCAGCAGTAGGAGCAGCAGTAGGAGCAGTAGTAGGAGCAGTAGTAGGAGCAGCAGTAGGAGCAGTAGTAGGAGCAGCAGTAGGAGCAGTAGGAGCAGCAGTAGGAGCAGCAGTAGGAGCAGCAGTAGGAGCAGCAGTAGGAGCAGCAGTAGGAGCAGTAGTAGGAGCAGCAGTAGGAGCAGCAGTAGGAGCAGTAGTAGGAGCAGCAGTAGGAGCAGCAGTAGGAGCAGTAGTAGGAGCAGCAGTAGGAGCAGTAGTAGGAGCAGCAGTAGGAGCAGCAGTAGGAGCAGTAGGAGCAGCAGTAGGAGCAGCAGTAGGAGCAGCAGTAGGAGCAGCAGTAGGAGGTGGTAATGGTTGTTTCCCCACAGATGTGAACCCGGGGTCGACTCCCCCTCAGTCCACGCCGGTGTCCCCGGAGCCTTCTGTCACGTCGGACTACGAGGACCCGGCCGGTTCTCCTCCCGTGGACGGAGGCGAGGAGGAGGTCCTGGAGGCCACCGAGGGCCCGGAGAGGGTTTACAGGGACCTCCACCACAAGCTCATCCCCATCTACTGCTCCATCCTCGCTGCCGTGGTCCTCGGACTGCTGGCCTTTGTCATCTTCAAGAGGTCGGGACCTGCTGACCTTTAGACCCTAACCTATATCCTTTAACCCCTATCCCTCTAACCCTTATCCCTGACCCCTATCCCTGACCCTGTAACCCCTAACCCTCTGTGTGAGTGTGTGAGTGTGTGAGTGAGAGAGAGAGAGAGAGAGAGAGAGAGAGAGAGAGAGAGAGAGAGAGAGAGAGAGAGAGAGAGAGAGAGAGAGAGAGAGAGAGAGAGAGAGAGAGAGAGAGAGAGAGAGAGAGAGAGAGAGAGAGAGAGAGAGAGAGAGAGAGAGAGAGGAGGGGAGAGAGAGAGGTAGAGAGAGAGAGAGGGGGGGGAGAGAGAGAGAGAGAGAGGGGGGGGGGAGAGAGAGAGGTAGAGAGAGAGAGAGGAGAGGGGGGGGGGAGAGAGAGAGAGAGAGAGAGGGGGGGGGGAGAGAGAGAGAGAGAGAGAGAGAGGGGGGGGGGAGAGAGAGAGAGAGAGAGGGGGGGGGGACCAGCAGATCCTGATGGTCCGGTCTGACGGTTCGATTCTCCTGTTGAGACGTTCCAACAGGAGCATTCCTGTGTGTTAGGAATGGAGAGGAGACCTCCTCTACTCCTCTACTCCTCTCCTCCTCTCCCTCCTCTCCCTCCTCTCCCTCCTCTCCCTCCTCTACTCCTCTCCTCCTCCCTCCTCTCCTCTCCCTCCTCTCGCTCCTCTCCTCCTCTAGTGGTGTGTCTAGTGGTGTGTCTAGTGGTGTTTCTAGTGTTTCTAGTGGTGTGTCTAGTGGTGTGTCTAGTGGTGTGTCTAGTGGTGTTTCTAGTGTTTCTAGTGGTGTGTCTAGTGGTGTTTCTAGTGTGTCTAGTGGTGTTCTAGTGGTGTTTCTAGTGTGTCTAGTGGTGTGTCTAGTGGTGTTTCTAGTGTTTCTAGTGGTGTCTAGTGGTGTTTCTAGTGTTTCTAGTGGTGTGTCTAGTGGTGTTTCTAGTGTGTCTAGTGGTGTTTCTAGTGGTGTGTCTAGTGGTGTTTCTAGTGGTGTGTCTAGTGGTGTTTCTAGTGGTGTGTCTAGTGGTGTTTCTAGTGTGTCTAGTGGTGTTTCTAGTGGTGTGTCTAGTGGTGTTTCTAGTGGTGTGTCTAGTGGTGTTTCTAGTGGTGTGTCTAGTGGTGTTTCTAGTGGTGTGTCTAGTGGTGGTTCTAGTGGTGTTTCTAGTGTGTCTAGTGGTGTGTCTAGTGGTGTTTCTAGTGTTTCTAGTGGTGTGTCTAGTGGTGGTTCTAGTGGTGTGTCTAGTGGTGGTTCTAGTGGTGTCTAGTGGTGTGTCTAGTGGTGGTTCTAGTGGTGTGTTTAGTGGTGTGTCTAGTGGTGTGTCTAGTGGTGGTTCTAGTGGTGTGTCTAGTGGTGGTTCTAGTGGTGTGTCTAGTGGTGGTTCTAGTGGTGGTTCTAGTGGTGTGTCTAGTGGTGGTTCTAGTGGTGTGTCTAGTGGTGGTTCTAGTGGTGGTTCTAGTGGTGTGTCTAGTGGTGTGTCTAGTGGTGGTTCTAGTGGTGGTTCTAGTGGTGTGTCTAGTGGTGTGTCTAGTGGTGGTTCTAGTGGTGGTTCTAGTGGTGTGTCTAGTGGTGGTTCTAGTGGTGGTTCTAGTGGTGTGTCTAGTGGTGTGTCTAGTGGTGGTTCTAGTGGTGGTTCTAGTGGTGTGTCTAGTGGTGGTTCTAGTGGTGGTTCTAGTGGTGTGTCTAGTGGTGGTTCTAGTGGTGGTTCTAGTGGGTTCACAGATTAGATTCTCAAGGAAAGAAAAACGACATGAATATTTTATTTGATGTTTCTTATTAATGAAGTCATCTGCCATGTCCCTCGACACACACACACACACACACACACACACACACACACACACATACACTGCAGTAATTACTGAAGCACACACACAAACAGACACACACACACACCCACACACACACACTCTCTCTGTAGTAATTACTGCAGCAGTGAGAGAGAGAGAGAGAGAGAGAGAGAGAGAGAGAGAGAGAGAGAGAGAGAGAGAGAGAGAGAGAGAGAGAGAGAGAGAGAGAGAGAGAGAGAGAGAGAGAGAGAGAGAGAGAGAGAGAGAGAGAGAGAGAGAGAGAGAGAGAGAGAGAGAGAGAGAGAGAGAGAGAGAGAGAGAGAGAGAGAGAGAGAGAGAGAGAGAGAGAGAGACTTTCTCTAAAACGAGTTCTAGTTGTTTTATCTCAATGGGACTAACCGGTTTAAATCAAATCAATAACTATCAATAACTTGTACTGGTAGCTCCCAGTAGAACCAGTAGCAGACTGTGGTTCTACTGGTAGCTCCCAGTCTACTGGTAGCTCCCAGTAGAACCAGTAGAACCAGTAGAGACTGTGGTTGTACTGGTAGCTCCCAGGAGAACCAGTAGAGACTGTGGTTGTACTGGTAGCTCCCAGTAGAACCAGTAGAGACTGTGGATGTACTGGTAGCTCCCAGTAGAACCAGTAGCAGTAACAGTAGCAGTAGAGTAACTCCCTCTCAAGGGAGTTACTCCCTCTCAGGGGTAGTAACTCTCAGGGGGAGTAACTCTCAGGGGGAGTTACTCCCTCTCAGGGGTAGTAACTCTCAGGGGTAGTAACTCTCAGGGGGAGTAACTCCCTCTCAGGGGAGTTACTCCCCCTGAGAGGGAGTTACTCCCCCTGAGAGGGAGTTACTCCCTCTCAGGGG
This sequence comes from Muraenolepis orangiensis, assembly GCA_027704905.1. Taxonomy (NCBI): domain Eukaryota; kingdom Metazoa; phylum Chordata; class Actinopteri; order Gadiformes; family Muraenolepididae; genus Muraenolepis; species Muraenolepis orangiensis. The sequence goes on along the minus strand of CM051014.1, from coordinate 1,321,161 downwards.
TAGTAACTCTAAGGGGGAGTAACTCCCTCTCAGGGGAGTTACTCCCCCTGAGAGGGAGTTACTCCCCCTGAGAGGGAGTAACTCCCTCTCAGGGGAGTTACTCCCCCTGAGAGGGAGTTACTCCCCCTGAGAGGGAGTTACTCCCTCTCAGGGGTAGTAACTCTCAGGGGTAGTAACTCTCAGGGGGAGTAACTCCCTCTCAGGGGAGTTACTCTCCCTGAGAGGGAGTTACTCCCCCTGAGAGGGAGTTACTCCCTCTCAGGGGTAGTAACTCTAAGGGGGAGTAACTCCCTCTCAGGGGAGTTACTCCCCCTGAGAGGGAGTTACTCCCTCTCAGGGGTAGTAACTCTAAGGGGGAGTAACTCCCTCTCAGGGGAGTTACTCCCCCTTAGAGGGAGTTACTCCCCCTGAGAGGGAGTTACTCCCTCTCAGGGGTAGTAACTCTCAGGGGTAGTAACTCTCAGGGGGAGTAACTCCCTCTCAGGGGAGTTACTCTCCCTGAGAGGGAGTTACTCCCCCTGAGAGGGAGTTACTCCCTCTCAGGGGTAGTAACTCTAAGGGGGAGTAACTCCCTCTCAGGGGAGTTACTCCCCCTGAGAGGGAGTTACTCCCTCTCAGGGGTAGTAACTCTAAGGGGGAGTAACTCCCTCTCAGGGGAGTTACTCTCCACTATCACAATCAGATGGTTAGAAATAAGAACAATCAAGAAGTGTCAAAAAAGTGTGTACAAATTTTTTTATTTTTAAAGCGGTGTCATGCTGTGTGTGTATGCATGTGGTGGTGTGTGTGTGTATGCATGTGTGTGTGTATGCATGTGTGTGTGTGTATGCATGTGTGTGTGTGTGTGTGTGTGTCCTACAGGTGGAACAGCTGTAAGCAGAACAAGCAGGGGAACAGCTGTCCAGCCCCGCCCCCCCAGCCGGCCTCCCCCGAGGCAGAGAAGATGCACAGTGACAGTGGAATCTCAGTGGACAGCACCAGCCTCCACGAAGGACACAGCCAATCACAGACAGGCACGGCACACACACGCACACACGCACGCACACGCACACGCACACACACGTGCAGTATGACGTAAACATGTAGTACAGTGTTGTAAGGACAGTGAACCGTCTGTTAAACACACACCATTTAACTGTGATACTATTGATCATTTATTATTATATCATTATATTATTTGTAAGTTGTTCCATGTGTTCTGCATCAGGGAACATGGTGTAGAACATGGTGTAGAACATGGTGTAGAACATGGTGTAGAACATGGTGTGGAACATGGTGTAGAACATGGTGTAGAACATGGTGTAGAACATGACTGTAGAACATGAATGTATAACATGAATGTATAAAATGGTGTAGAACATGGTGTAGAACATGGTGTAGAACATGACTGTAGAACATGGGTGTAGAACATGGTGTAGAACATGACTGTAGAACATGGTGTAGAACATGGTGTAGAACATGAATGTAGAACATGACTGTAGAACATGGTGTAGAACATGGTGTAGAACATGAATGTAGAACATGACTGTAGAACATGAATGTAGAACATGGTGTAGAACATGGTGTAGAACATGAATGTAGAACATGGTGTAGAACATGACTGTAGAACATGGTGTAGAACATGGTGTAGAACATGAATGTAGAACATGGTGTAGAACATGACTGTAGAACATGGTGTAGAACATGAATGTAGAACATGGTGTAGAACATGACTGTAGAACATGACTGTAGAACATGAATGTAGAACATGACTGTAGAACATGGTGTAGAACATGACTGTAGAACATGGTGTAGAACATGGTGTAGAACATGAATGTAGAACATGGTGTAGAACATGAATGTAGAACATGGTGTAGAACATGACTGTAGAACATGGTGTAGAACATGAATGTAGAACATGGTGTAGAACATGACTGTAGAACATGACTGTAGAACATGAATGTAGAACATGACTGTAGAACATGGTGTAGAACATGACTGTAGAACATGGTGTAGAACATGACTGTAGAACATGGTGTAGAACATGAATGTAGAACATGGTGTAGAACATGAATGTAGAACATGAATGTAGAACATGGTGTAGAACATGGTGTAGAACATGAATGTAGAACATGAATGTAGAACATGGTGTAGAACATGGTGTAGAACATGGTGTAAAACCATGTGACTCATTGTGTCGGTTCTAGAATATAGTATGTTATGTTATAGTATGTTATGATGTATATAGTATGTTATGTTATAGTATGTTATAGTATGTTATGTTATAGTATGTTATGTTATAGTATGTTATGTTATAGTATGTTATAGTATGTTATGTTATAGTATGTATATAGTATGTTATAGTATGTTATAGTATGTATATAGTATGTATATAGTATGTTATAGTATGTTATGTTATAGTATGTATATATATGTTATAGTATGTTATAGTATGTTATAGTATGTTATGTTATAGTATGTATATAGTATGTTATGTTATAGTATGTATATATAATGTTATATGTTATAGTATATATATTATGTTATAGTATGTATATAGTATGTTATGTTATAGTATGTATATAGTATGTTATAGTATGTTATGTTATAGTATGTTATAGTATGTATATAGTATGTTATGTTATAGTATGTATATAGTATGTTATGTTATAGTATGTTATAGTATGTTATGTTATAGTATGTTATAGTATGTTATGTTATAGTATGTATATAGTATATATATATATTATGTTATAGTATGTTATAGTATGTTATATCTATATCTCATGTATATCTTGTTGTTCCAGTGGTGATGGTGGACGAGGATCCCTGCCTGCTGGTCCCTCTGCAGACCCGGGAGGACCTGGAGGTTCTGGAGGCTCTGGTCCTGGACGGGGACACCGGTCTGGCCGAGGGGGAGTGGGTCCGCCTGGCCGGTCTCCTCGGGTACTCCCAGGACCAGATCGAGGGCCTCCGCCAGCGGCCTCAGCCTCTCCGGGCCCTGCTCAGCGACTGGGCTGGCCGCCAGGGGGCGGGGCGGGAGCCCCTGTGTGCGGCCCTGAGCCAGATGAAGAGAGGCCACCTGGTGGACCAGCTGGTCCACTCCAAGCCCAGCGCCACCTCCGTGGTCTGACCTCCATTCACAACTACAACACAACCTTATGCATGTGCTTACAGATGTCCGTTTAAACATGAAACCGAGGCCAAAACCCTCTCATCCTCTCACCCTCACACCCTCCCATCTCACCTTTACACCCTCACCTTTACACCCTCTCACCCTCACCTTTACACCCTCTCACCCTCACCTTTACACCCTCTCACCCTCACCTTTACACCCTCTCACCCTCACCTTTACGCCCTCTCACCCTCACCTTTACGCCCTCTCACCCTCACCTTTACACCCTCACCCTCACCTTTACGCCCTCTCACCCTCACCTTTACGCCCTCTCACCCTCACCTTTACACCCTCTCACCCTCACCTTTACGCCCTCTCACCCTCACCTTTACACCCTCTCACCCTCACCTTTACGCCCTCTCACCCTCTCACTACTAACCATCAACTCTGGACCCAATCCAGAACTTTCTCTGGGAACAAGAGGGTAAAGTCCCAGTGTCCATGTTGTTTATAGAAGGTCTATAGAAGGTCTAGTCACATGACTAGTCACATGACTACTGAACTGAACATATATATGACTACTACTACTACTACTTATACTACTAATAGTACTTATAGTACTAAATACTAAATACAAATAACTACTGTGCTCTTATTAATCATGCATGGACAATCTAATTGCATCCCTGCAGTGAGAATATCTGGACAATCTAATGCAAAGTGTCTCTAGGATATACCCTCACTAGCTGCTAGCCACGGACCTGCCCTCGCTAGCCACATATCTGCTCTCTGCTAGCCAAGTACCTGCCCTCATTAGCCACATTTCTGCTCTCTGCTAGCAATGTTCTGTCCCCACTAGCCATGTTCTGTCCTCACTAGCCATGTTCTGTCCCCACTAGCCATGTTCTGTCCCCACTAGCCATGTTCTGTCCTCACTAGCCATGTTCTGTCCTCACTAGCCATGTTCTGTCCCCACTAGCCATGTTCTGTCCTCACTAGCCATGTTCTGTCCTCACTAGCCATGTTCTGTCCCCACTAGCCATGTTCTGTCCTCACTAGCCATGTTCTGTCCTCACTAGCCATGTTCTGTCCTCACTAGCCATGTTCTGTCCTCACTAGCCATGATGGAGAACTGTCTCCCAGTCTGCCTGCTGTCCCTCTCAGTTCTCAGTTATGGAACATCATTCACATCTGACCTTATGACTTTTATTTCCTACCCTTTGGAATTAAGAATGACATGACAAATATTAGGTTAGTACTCCTAGTGGAGCTCCCCAAAGTGAAGGCGTGTATTCTCTGATACGCGTCATGTCTTATGAATGTATTAATCATGTCTTCATCATCATGTCACATGAATGTTTTAATCATGTCTTCATCATCATGTCACATGAATGTTTGTATCCTTCCTACTTGTGACTGGGATCTTCCTCAGGGGTTTTAAAACCTACGTGCTAGTTTTTCTAAATATGTATTAGTTTGATAAGTTAAATGCTGGGTTGAGTTTGTAGATATCAGTAATATGGTGTGGCACCCATGTGGTGTGTGGGCTGTAGGATGCTGGAGACCTTCACTGGAAAGACTGAACCTCCTCCACCCAAGATCCTAGCTTGAAGAATGGAATGAGCAGGGAGATGTCTCACCCTGGAAGACATTGAGAGACCTTTGGAGACATTTGGGGGACGTTGGGACAATGTCCCTCCGCCTGTTCACCCGGAGACGTTGGGAGATGTTCAGAGATCTAACGAGACATTAGGAGACCCTGGGAGACCGGGGAAAATGTGGGGAGACTCTGGGAGATGGGGGGAGATGTGGGGAGACTCTGGGAGACGGGGGGAGACTCTGGAGATGTGGGGAGACAGGGGGAGATGTGGGGAGACTCGGGAGATGTGGGGAGACTCTGGGAGACAGGGGGAGATGTGGGGAGACTCTGGGAGATGTGGGGAGACTCTGGGAGATGTGGGGAGACTCTGGGAGATGTGGGAGACAGGGGGAGATGTGGGGAGACTCTGGGAGATGTGGGGAGACTCTGGGGACCGGGGGAGATGTGGGGAGACTCTGGGAGACAGGGGGAGACGTGGGGAGACTCTGGGGACCGGGGGAGATGTGGGGAGACTCTGGGGACGGGTGAGATGTGGGGAGACTCTGGGAGACGGGGAGATGTGGGGAGACTCTGGGAGACAGGGGGAGATGTGGGGAGACTCTGGGGACCGGGGGAGACTCTGGGGACCGGGGGAGACGGGGGGGAGACTCTGGGGACCGGGGGAGACGTGGGGAGACGGGGGGAGATGTGGGGACCGGGGGAGATGTGGGGAGACTCTGGGGACCGGGGGAGATGTGGGGAGACTCTGGGGACCGGGGGAGACTCTGGGGACCGGGGAGACGGGGGGAGACTCTGGGGACCGGGGGAGACGGGGGAGATGTGGGGACCGGGGAGATGTGGGAGACTCTGGGGACCGGGGGAGATGTGGGGAGACTCTGGGACGGGGGAGACTCTGGGGACCGGGGGAGACGTGGGAGACGGGGGAGATGTGGGGACCGGGGAGATGTGGGACGGGGGGAGACTCTGGGGACCGGGGGAGACGGGGGGAGACTCTGGGACAGAAGTGCCTCAGCCGGTGGACCTGAACTCCTGTCAGGAGGCGGCTTGGCCAGAGTCTCAGTGGTGTTTCATTTGTAACTAACCAACTAGTATTAGTATATGTGTCCTTATCTCAACGGCAGACGTCGCTCTTTTTATAAACATTCAAGATACTTTATTCAAGATCTGCTTGATGAGACGGAGGTCAGGAAGAGTTGAGTACATGAAACTAATTTATGAGTGAAGGGGAAAATAAATGTGATGACAATGCACTTCTAAGTTACCATGTCATCTGTTGGCAGAGTTAGGGTTAGACTTAACTTAGTCTAAGGGTTAGGGTTAGACTTAACACTAGTCTAAGGGTAAGGGATAGACTTAACACTTAGTCTAAGGGTTAGACTTAACACTAGTCTAAGGGTTAGTGTAACGGTTAACATTAGTATTAAGGTTAGTATTACAGTTCAAATTATTATTAGGGTTCGTTTTAGGATTTGTATGAGGGTAAGGGTTAAGATTAGTATTAGGGTTCGAGTTAGTATTAGGGTTCGAGGGGTTGTTGCGTCTCACTGAGACTGAAGTATACAGAGAAAAACAATGAATGTTGTACTTACTAACATTATATAATATAGTATATACTACATCATACGCAATATGATTATCAAGCAGTAAGATACATTAAAACTGTACAAATGTGTGTTTCTGTTCTGGATAATTCATACACACACACACACACCACCAGCACCTCTGGATGTAAACACTCCTGGACCTTAGTGGTCCTAAAGACACTTCATCTGGAGCGTTGGCCCTCCTCTAAGCTCAAGTAATTCAATCACATCCATTATGAACAGAAGGCCACTCTGTGTGCCTCTCCTCTCCATCAGATAACTGTTGAGCCTGGGTGGTACACCAGCCCTCCCCCAGACCAGACCCTCATATCAACCCGACCCCCGTGGGAGGATGGGAGCAGGGGCTGGATATGTGATGTTTTCTAGACACTAGACACTACTAGAGATATAAGAACCAATACTAGACACTACTAGAGATATGAGAACCAATACTAGACACTACTAGAGATATGAGAACCAATACTAGACATGACTAGAGACATGAGAACCAATACTAGACACTACTAGAGATATGAGAACCAATACTAGACACGACTAGAGATATGAGAACCAATACTAGACATGACTAGAGACATGAGAACCAATACTAGACACTACTAGAGATATGAGAACCAATACTAGACACGACTAGAGATATGAGAACCAATACTAGACACTACTAGAGATATGAGAACCAATACTAGACACGACTAGAGATATGAGAACCAATACTAGACATGACTAGAGACATGAGAACCAATACTAGACACTACTAGAGATATAAGAACCAATACTAGACACTACTAGAGATATGAGAACCAATACTAGACATGACTAGAGACATGAGAACCAATACTAGACACTACTAGAGATATGAGAACCAATACTAGACACGACTAGAGATATGAGAACCAATACTAGACACTACTAGAGATATGAGAACCAATACTAGACACGACTAGAGATATGAGAACCAATACTAGACATGACTAGAGACATGAGAACCAATACTAGACACTACTAGAGATATGAGAACCAATACTAGACACGACTAGAGATATGAGAACCAATACTAGACACTACTAGAGATATGAGAACCAATACTAGACACTACTAGAGATAGAGATATGAGTACCAATACTAGACACTACTAGAGATATGAGAACCAATAGCCACCAGAGACACTACTAGAGATAGTAGATGGTGAACTAAATCTCTACTCTACTCCACACTTCAGTGAGCGATTACGTGCTAAGTGGTAGTTGGCTGGTAGCTATGAATCATTCAGGACATCTTCCAGGCCTTTTAGAACAAATGGATCATCACATCTACAGCTGGTGTCAGCAGTCTCCAGCGACCTCATATGACTCCCAGGTTGGAACCGCCGCACTAGAGACAATAGAGACATAGAGACATAAAAACACCAGAGACATAAAGACACAAGAGACACAGAGACACTAGAGACATAAAAACACCAGAGACATAAAGACAAGAGACACCTGAGAGATAGAGAAACTAGAGACACCAGAGACACAAGAGACACCTGAGACATAGAGACACAAGAGACATAGAGACACCAGAGAGATAGAGACACTAGAGACACCAGAGACATAGAGACACTAGAGACACTAGAGACACCAGAGACATAGAGACAGAGACACCAGAGACATAAAGACGCAAGTGCTGTACGACCTGGTGTGTCGTAGTCCCTCCTGATAACAACACAGCGTGACGCAACAAGAAGCTCACAAACCAGTTGAGACGTCTGAGCGAGTCAGAAAGGCCTTATGAAAACATGCCTCCAGCAAAGGTTTGTTTGCTCCTCCTGCAATGCATGCTGGGACATGTCTCGTTCTTCTGTCAACACATATTAATAAATAGAAAAAGGTTCATGGTCAGAAGAAGGTGAGGCCCCTGGTGAGGCCCACATGGCCCCTGGTCTCTACTGGTGTCTACTGGTGTCTCTACTGGTGTCTACTGGTCTCTATGGTTTCAGCAGTAGGCTCAGCTGAAGGCTGTCCTAGTCTCGAGAGAGAGAGAGAGAGAGAGAGAGAGAGAGAGAGAGAGAGAGAGAGAGAGAGAGAGAGAGAGAGAGAGAGAGAGAGAGGGAGAAAGGGTCCTGTTCTCTATTAGGACTCTGATGAAATTAAACCTGCTGAGGGGAGGGGAGGAGAGGGGGAGAGAGGAGGAGAGAGGGAGAGAGGAGGAGAGAGAAGAGAGGGGGAGAGAGGAGAAGAGAGGAGGACAGAGGAGAAGAGAGGAGGAGAGAGGAGAAGAGAAGAGGAGAGAGGGGGAGAGATGGGTAGGGGAGCCTCCCTGGGGGGTAGAAGGAAATGATATTAGACACTTAGAGGCCGTTTATCTCCATCTGTGTACCTCACAGACAAAACTCATGATTTAATGTTTATTCATGTCTTACTATTCCTCTTTTTGTACCTTTATGTTTTAACAGTTCATGAAGTATTTTTGATTACTGCAATATTGGTAAAAAAAATGTTATTATTATTAGTTGTGACTTAAAGACTAACAACCGAGAGACAGACAGACAGACAGAGAGAGACAGGGAGATAAGGGGGGGAGGGGAGGAGAGAGAGAGAGAGAGAGAGAGGAGAGAGAGAGAGAGAGAGAGAGAGAGAGAGAGAGAGAGAGAGAGAGAGAGAGAGAGAGAGAGAGAGAGAGAGAGGATCAATCAAGGCTGTTAGTATTGACAGATCAGGTCAGACTGGTCCTTACAGCAGCTTGAAGATCGCAAAAGCACTTAGCTGCTGGTACAGACTATAACCTGGTTAGGTTATGGTACAGACTATAACCTGGTTGGGTTATGGTACAGACTATAACCTGGTTAGGTTATGGTACAGACTATAACCTGGTTAGGTTATGGTCCAGACTATAACCTGGTTGGGTTATGGTACAGACTATAACCTGGTTAGGTTATGGTACAAACTATAACCTGGTTAGGTTATGGTACAGACTATAACCTGGTTAGGTTAAGGTACAGACTATAATCTGGTTAGGTTATGGTACAGACTATAACCTGGTTGGGTTATGGTACAGACTATAACCTGGTTAGGTTATGGTACAGACTATAACCTGGTTAGGTTAAGGTACAGACTATAATCTGGTTTATGGTACAAACTATAACCTGGTTAGGTTATGGTACAAACTATAACCTGGTTGGGTTATGGTACAGACTATAATCTGGCTTAAGGTACAGACTATAATCTGGTTAGGTTATGGTACAGACTATAATCTGGGTTAAGGTACAGACTATAATCTGGTTTATGGTACAGACTATAATCTGGGTTTTGGTACAGACTATAATCTGGGTTATGGTACAGACTATAATCTGGTTTATGGTACAGACTATAATCTGGGTTTTGGTACAGACTATAATCTGGGTTATGGTACAGACTATAATCTGGTTTATGGTACAGACTATAATCTGGGTTTTGGTACAGACTATAATCTGGTTTATGGTACAGACTATAATCTGGGTTTTGGTACAGACTATAATCTGGGTTTTGGTACAGACTATAATCTGGTTTAAGGTACAGACTATAATCTGGGTTTTGGTACAGACTATAATCTGGGTTTTGGTACAGACTATAATCTGGGTTATGGTACAGACTATAATCTGGTTTATGGTACAGACTATAATCTGGGTTTTGGTACAGACTATAATCTGGGTTTTGGTACAGACTATAATCTGGTTTATGGTACAGACTATAATTTGGGTTAAGGTACAGACTATAATCTGGTTTATGGTACAGACTATAATCTGGGTTTTGGTACAGACTATAATCTGGTTTATGGTACAGACTATAATCTGGGTTTTGGTACAGACTATAATCTGGGTTTTGGTACAGACTATAATCTGGGTTTTGGTACAGACTATAATCTGGGTTATGGTACAGACTATAATCTGGGTTTTGGTACAGACTATAATCTGGGTTATGGTACAGACTATAATCTGGGTTATGGTACAGACTATAATCTGGGTTATGGTACAGACTATAATCTGGTTTATGGTACAGACTATAATCTGGGTTTTGGTACAGACTATAATCTGGGTTTTGGTACAGACTATAATCTGGGTTATGGTACAGACTATAATCTGGGTTTTGGTACAGACTATAATCTGGGTTATGGTACAGACTATAATCTGGGTTATGGTACAGACTATAATCTGGGTTATGGTACAGACTATAATCTGGGTTTTGGTACAGACTATAATCTGGGTTTTGGTACAGACTATAATCTGGGTTATGGTACAGACTATAATCTGGGTTAAGGTACAGACTATAATCTGGGTTAAGGTACAGACTATAATCTGGGTTTTGGTACAGACTATAATCTGGGTTATGGTACAGACTATAATCTGGTTTATGGTACAGACTATAATCTGGGTTTTGGTACAGACTATAATCTGGTTTATGGTACAGACTATAATCTGGGTTTTGGTACAGACTATAATCTGGGTTTTGGTACAGACTATAATCTGGTTTAAGGTACAGACTATAATCTGGGTTTTGGTACAGACTATAATCTGGGTTTTGGTACAGACTATAATCTGGGTTATGGTACAGACTATAATCTGGTTTATGGTACAGACTATAATCTGGGTTTTGGTACAGACTATAATCTGGGTTTTGGTACAGACTATAATCTGGTTTATGGTACAGACTATAATTTGGGTTAAGGTACAGACTATAATCTGGTTTATGGTACAGACTATAATCTGGGTTTTGGTACAGACTATAATCTGGTTTATGGTACAGACTATAATCTGGGTTTTGGTACAGACTATAATCTGGGTTTTGGTACAGACTATAATCTGGGTTTTGGTACAGACTATAATCTGGGTTATGGTACAGACTATAATCTGGGTTTTGGTACAGACTATAATCTGGGTTATGGTACAGACTATAATCTGGGTTATGGTACAGACTATAATCTGGGTTATGGTACAGACTATAATCTGGTTTATGGTACAGACTATAATCTGGGTTTTGGTACAGACTATAATCTGGGTTTTGGTACAGACTATAATCTGGGTTATGGTACAGACTATAATCTGGGTTTTGGTACAGACTATAATCTGGGTTATGGTACAGACTATAATCTGGGTTATGGTACAGACTATAATCTGGTTTATGGTACAGACTATAATCTGGGTTTTGGTACAGACTATAATCTGGGTTTTGGTACAGACTATAATCTGGGTTATGGTACAGACTATAATCTGGGTTAAGGTACAGACTATAATCTGGGTTAAGGTACAGACTCAAAGCCTACTAGTCCTTAAATGTGCTGTTAGGCTCAAATGTTTTCAGAATGTCCTTTCCCTGAACTCCTTCCCTTACCTGCATTATAGAATATATTATATTATATATATAGACTATATTATATTATATATATAGACTATATTATAATAAATATTAAACAGGGTGGGTTAGGGTGGGGCCACAATAACTAATGATCTTTCTCTGTCTCTCTCGCTCTTTATATATATATATATATATAAATATTCAACAATATGTCATATATTATGTATCATATTATATTGCTGGTTGTTCTGTAACCAGAAGCCATCAGAGCTCTGTCACTTCAAAGCAGAGAGAGAGAGAGAGAGAGAGAGAGAGAGAGAGAGAGAGAGAGAGAGAGAGAGAGAGAGAGAGAGAGAGAGAGAGAGAGGATCCACACCCTCTCTTATCTAATGGGACCCCCCCCCCCCCCCCCCCCGGGACCTCTAATGGGAGTGTCCAGTTACCCTGTGGGCTGGAGCCATATGGGTCGGCCCAAAGAGCCCGGGGGGGGGGGGGGAGGAAGTGACTTTATTCTAAGCTTTATTCTGAAACCATTCCTAAAATATATATATATATATATATATATATATATATACATGTATATATATATATATATATATATGTATACATATATATATATATATATATATATATATATATATATATATATATATGTATATATATATTTATATATATATATTCCACTTGCAAACTCTGGTCGGACAAAGGGCAGGGTTTAGGTGTCCTTCAAGTACATATGAGGGAAGTAGAATTGTTTATTACATATTACAAGATTTAAGATATATTATATTATTAAAGGTGCAGTAGGTTTAAGAGCTATTATATTACTAGTATTATTAAAGGTGCAGTAGGTTTAAGAGCTATTATATTACTAGTATTATTAAAGGTGCAGTAGGTTTAAGAGCTATTATATTACTAGTATTATTAAAGGTGCAGTAGGTTTAAGAGCTATTATATTACTAGTATTATTAAAGGTGCAGTAGGTTTAAGAGCTATTATATTACTAGTATTATTAAAGGTGCAGTAGGGTATAAACTTAAGTATAAGCCGTCTGCCTCCATGAGAGAACATTTAGATGTTAAATGGCGTCTCATTTCTGACCAATCCGGGCGTCCACCCCTGATGGCTCGAGGGATCCATCTCGTTTGTCAATCACATGCATGGATCATAGCTCCGCCCAGGTGATGGATGCGTCACTTCTCATTGGAGGAAAAACAAAGGGCGGGGACGGCGTAGCCAATCGCAGCGAAGCAGCGTCATAACGTCAGCCCGTTATAGTATATAGCTATACTATAGATCTATATATAATAAATATATATATTGTATAGATATATAGTATAACTACATCTATAGTATATAGATCTATATTTTATAGATATTATATAGATATAAAGCATCTATATTGTATAGAAATATAATATATCTATAGTATATAGCTCTATATTGTATAGAAATATAGTATATCTATAGTATATAGATCTATATACTATACAAATATAGTATATCTATAGTATATAGATCTATATTTTATAGATCTGGTGTCTGGAAGACAGGATGTCCCGACTCATCGACCAGGAAGTCAATCTCAGGTCTTTAGTTTCACATTTGATTACTTATCATCTAACACACACACACACACACACACACACACACACACACACACACACACACACACACACACACACACACACACACACACACACACACACACACACACACACACACACACACACACACACACACACACACACACACACACACACACACACACACACACACACACACACACACAATTCTAATCATCATTCTAATCATCGAGTAACAGTATAGTACAGTACATTTTATACTGTATTATCAGTACTAATAACAACCTATATTATTATATTGTTATTATAAAACAATATTATCTAACTATTTTATTATTATTAAACGATGTTTTCATATATATATATATACACACATATACAACATATATATATACACACACATATATATATATATATATGTGTGTATATATATATATATACATATACATATATATATATACATACATACATACATACATACACACACACACACATATATATATATATATATATGTGTGTATATGTGTGTATATATATATATATATACATATATACATATACATATACATACATACATACATACACACACACACACACACACACACATATATACATATATATATATATACATATACATATACATATACATATATATATATATATATACACACACATATATATATATCAGTGTGCTTTAAAACCACCTCCATTGTGCCAGTGCCTAAACCCTCCTCTGCAGCGAGCCTCACTGACTTCCGCCCTGTTGCCCTCACCCCCATCATCATGAAGAGCTTCTAGAGGCTGGTCCTGGCTCACCTCCAATCTGGCCTCTCACCCTCACTGGATAAACACCAATCTGCCTACCGTGAGAAGAGGAGCACGGAGGACGCCATTTCCTCAGCCCTTCACTCCGCTCTGTCCAACCTGGATGAGAGCAACACCCACGTGAGAATGCTGCTCATAGACTTCAGCCCCCAGTCTGTCAGATTAGCCAATGTCACCTCCTCCACCCTCACCCTAAATACCGGCGTCCCTCAGGGCTGTGTGCTGAGCCCTCTCCTCTACTCTCTCTTCACACACGACTGCACATGGACACGACGGTGGTGGGCCTCATCAAGAACAACGATGAGGCAGCCTCCAGGGAGGAGGTCCAGCACCTGGTGGCGTGGAGCGCTGACAACAACCTGGCCCTCAACACCAAGAAGACCAAGGAGCTCATCGTCGACTTCAGGAAGACCAGAGCTGGCGCGCACGCCCCATCCTTATCAACGGAGCGGAGGTCGAGCGTGTCTTCAGCTTCAAATTCCTGGGGGTCCACATCTCCGAGGACATCTCCTGGTCCCTCAACACGGCCTCACTGGTAAAGAAGGCTCACCAGCGTCTCTTCTTCCTGAGGAGACTGAGGAAAGCCCACCTGTCACCTCACATTCTGGTGAACTTTTACCGGTGTGCTATTGAAAGCATCCTCACCAACTGCATCACAGTGTGGTGCGGCAACTGCACTGTTTCAGACCGGAAAGCGCTGCAGCCCAACGCATCATTGGATTACCCCTCCCTGCAATAAACACTACCCACCACAAACAGTGTCTAAGGAAGGCACAAAAAATAGTGGAAGACCCTCTCACCCCTGTATATATATATATATATATACATGTATATATATATATATATATATACATATATGTATATATATATATATATATACATGTATATATATATACATGTATATATATATATATATATATATACATGTATATATATATATATATATATATATATGCTCATATCCCATTTAATACCCAGTAGACTTTTAACCTCTAAATTTAAACTGTAAATTATATTATATATTATATATTATTACCATGCACTTTACTGCAACATTTGCACTCTGGTTAGATGCTAAATTATTTCTGCTGTACTGTACTTGTGCAGTGAAACACATTAGAATCTAATCTAATCTAAAATATCTATATTGTACAGTGGAGATAGGGCTGTCCTGGCAGACTGTAACACGCGGCTGCCCCCTGTTGGTGTCAAACTGTACTGCGATCTGCTACAGCAGAAAAACAATAATGCCCGGTTGTCAGCAGTGGTACTGCTCCTTAAAGCCAAATAATCCTTACCCTTAACCCTGCCACACCCACTACTCCTTAACCCAGCCATGCCCACTAACCCTTAACCCTGCTCACTAACCCTTAACCCTGCCCACTAACCCTTAACCCTGCCCACTAACCCTTAACCCTGCCCACAACCCTTAACCCTGCCCATTAATCCATAACCCTGCCCACTAACCCTTAACCCTTAATCCTGCCCATGTGATTATTGGGCATCGTGGAACGTCCCTTACTTATTTTATTATCATAATATACATCCTAAGAATAATTACCTTTAATAAAACACAAGGAATCCAAGTCTGCTTTGCATTAAATACAAAATAGCTGTGATTTATTCCTTTAGAACCGACAGCGTAGCAACGGGAGCTAACAGCCTTTCTCTTGAACAGTAAAACGTGTTCAAACTCGGTTCTCCCGTCGTTCCTCCGTCCACAAAACGACGACTTTACAACTTTGACATTTGGTTCACAAAGCCTCCAAACGGCTCGTACAAATCCATATGAAAGTAAATACAGGGACACCGCGGGACGCCGGGACGCTAACGACGGGACGCTAACGCCAGGTTCCAGGCCGATGGGGGGGCTGGTTAGCTGCAGCTTTGACAGCAGATGGCTGTCCGGCTTCTCCTCAGGCTCATCAGCGATCCAAGGTGTCTAGCTGGGTCTTCTAGTCCTACTAATGGATCTTGTAGTCCAAGAGGGTTTTGTAGTTATATTACTGGGTCTTGTATTCCTATTTGTGGGTCTTGTAGTCCAAGGTGGATTTGTAATCTTACTAAGAGGTCTTGTAGTCCCACTAGTAGATCTTGTAGTCCCACTAGTAGATCTTGTAGTCCTAGTCGTGGGTCTTGTAGTCCCACTAGTAGATCTTGTAGTCCTAGTCGTGAGTCTTGTAGTCCCACTAGTAGATCTTGTAGTCCTAGTCGTGGGTCTTGTAGTCCCACTAGTAGATCTTGTAGTCCTAGTCGTGGGTCTTGTAGTCCCACTAGTAGATCTTGTAGTCCTAGTCGTGGGTCTTGTAGTCCCACTAGTAGGTCTTGTAGTCCCAGTTGTGGGTCTTGTAGTCCCACTAATAGATCTTGTAGTCCCACTAGTAGGTCTTGTAGTCCCAGTTGTGGGTCTTGTAGTCCCACTAGTAGATCTTGTAGTCCCACTAGTAGATCTTGTAGTCCTAGTCGTGAGTCTTGTAGTCCCACTAGTAGATCTTGTAGTCTTAGTCGTGGGTCTTGTAGTCCCACTAGTAGATCTTGTAGTCCTAGTCGTGGGTCTTGTAGTCCCACTAGTAGATCTTGTAGTCCCAGTCGTGGGTCTTGTAGTCCCACTAGTAGATCTTGTAGTCCCAGTCGTGGGTCTTCTAGTCCTACTCGTAGATCTTGTAGTCCCACTAGTAGATCTTGTAGTCCTAGTCCTAGTCCAATAGAGGGGGGGGGTCCACCCACGACCTCTCACAAGTTGTTGCTAGGTTACAAAAACGTTCCAGCGCCTGGCATCCCTTGTTTGTGAAGGTAAACAGTAGCAGTCTGTTTCTATTACAAATGAGTTGTTAACTTTAGTTATTAACTTTGAATGATGGAAATAAATGGCGCTGTGTCATGGGCAGCAGCTCTAGACATGAGTCCATGCTACTATCAGTCTGTCCTTCAACATTGATGACAATTGAAACCGTACGTCCCGCCCCCCCTCGGTTTTAATTGGTCGGTAAGAGAGAAGCGACATTGACGAGCGGAGCCGATCCAGAAGATGAACTTCAACTGAAAGCCGAGCAGAAAAAAAGCTGAACGCTGTCAGGCGATTGGTGGACACGGGCCCTTTGACGACTACAAAGTAGTCCAGGTGTGTTAGGACTGTTTGAGGCGCTTGCGGGGGGGGCCCAGGAAGGGACACTGGGCGGAGGCCAGGGAGCGGTACGCCTCCGCTACCAGGTGGGGATGAGACGCTACCATGGATCTCCACCCAGAGGTCTCCATCACCTCCACAGCATGGCTAGAGAGAGAGAGAGAGAGAGAGAGAGAGAGAGAGAGACACATCAATCAATTAAGAACTATCTGGGCTTGCAGGTTTCATACACTTACAGACCTTCTTATAAAGCTGATGGAGAAAGAGAGAGATACATGGAGAGAGAGAGAGAGAGAGAGAGAGAGAGAGAGAGAGAGAGAGAGAGAGAGAGAGAGAGAGAGAGAGAGAGAGCGAGAGTGAGAGACTACTGACTAGTTGATGAAGTCTACAGCCTGGGTCTTCAGCTGGTCTGCACTGTGCAGGTCAGCAAGGATCAGGACGTCTGCTGCGTTCTCCACAGACAGGCTGCTGCACAGGGCATCCTCACACATGACCTTTAACCTCTCCAGGGCATACTGACACACACACACACACACACACACACACACAATCTTTAACCTCTCCAGGGCACACCGACATATACACACACGTCCTTTAACCTCTCCAGAGCATACTGACACACACACACACAACCTTTAACTTTTCCAGAGCGCGCGCACGCACACGCACACGCACACACACACACACACACACACACACACACACACACACACACACCTTTAAGGTATCTTTAAGGACCAGGGTATGTCACCTTGTCTGCTGCAGCTAGGAGGTCGTCGGCCATCTTGTCCAGGTTAGGCGCCTTGTCCGTGTAGATAAAACACATCATCTCTTTGAAGACCTCTGGCTCTACATCGTTGATCTCAACGCGGTTCTGCAACACCACAGGACAGTGTAGTAATAATAATAATAATATACCATAACAGTACAGGGTAATACCCAATAACAGTACAGGGTAATACCCAATAACAGTACAGTGTAATACCCAATAACAGTACAGTGTAATACCCAATAACAGTACAGTGTAATACCCAATAACAGTACAGGGTAATACCCAATAACAGTACAGGGTAATACCCAATAACAGTACAGTGTAATACCCAATAACAGTACAGGGTAATACCCAATAACAGTACAGTGTAATACCCAATAACAGTACAGTGTAATACCCAATAACAGTACAGGGTAATACCCAATAACAGTACAGTGTAATACACAATAACAGTACAGTGTAATACACAATAACAGTACAGGGTAATACCCAATAACAGTACAGTGTAATACCCAATAACAGTACAGTGTAATACCCAATAACAGTACAGGGTAATACCCAATAACAGTACAGTGTAATACCCAATAACAGTACAGTGTAATACCCAACAGTACAGTGTAACATACAACAACAGTACAGTGTAACATACAATAACAGTACAGGGTAATACCCAATAACAGTACAGTGTAATACCCAATAACAGTACAGGGTAATACACAATAACAGTACAGTGTAATACCCAATAACAGTACAGGGTAATACACAATAACAGTACAGTGTAATACCCAATAACAGTACAGTGTAATACCCAATAACAGTACAGGGTAATACACAATAACAGTACAGGGTAATACACAATAACAGTACAGTGTAATACCCAACAGTACAGTGTAATACCCAATAACAGTACAGGGTAATACACAATAACAGTACAGTGTAATACCCAATAACAGTACAGGGTAATACACAATAACAGTACAGTGTAATACCCAATAACAGTACAGTGTAATACACAATAACAGTACAGTGTAATACACAATAACAGTACAGTGTAATACACAATAACAGTACAGTGTAATACCCAATAACAGTACAGTGTAATACCCAATAACAGTACAGTGTAATACCCAATAACAGTACAGTGTAATACCAACAGTACAGTGTAATACCCAATAACAGTACAGTGTAATACCCAATAACAGTACAGTGTAATACACAATAACAGTACAGTGTAATACCCAATAACAGTACAGTGTAATACCCAATAACAGTACAGTGTAATACCCAATAACAGTACAGTGTAATACCCAATAACAGTACAGTGTAATACCCAATAACAGTACAGTGTAATACCCAATAACAGTACAGTGTAATACCCAATAACAGTACAGTGTAATACCAACAGTACAGTGTAATACCCAATAACAGTACAGTGTAATACCCAATAACAGTACAGTGTAATACCCAATAACAGTACAGTGTAATACACAATAACAGTACAGTGTAATACACAATAACAGTACAGTGTAATACACAATAACAGTACAGTGTAATACACAATAACAGTACAGTGTAATACCCAACAGTACAGTGTAATACCCAATAACAGTACAGTGTAATACCCAATAACAGTACAGGGTAATACACAATAACAGTACAGTGTAATACCCAATAACAGTACAGTGTAATACCCAATAACAGTACAGTGTAATACCCAATAACAGTACAGTGTAATACCCAATAACAGTACAGTGTAATACCCAATAACAGTACAGGGTAATACACAATAACAGTACAGGGTAATACACAATAACAGTACAGGGTAATACACAATAACAGTACAGGGTAATACACAATAACAGTACAGTGTAATACCTAATAACAGTACAGTGTAATACCTAATAACAGTACAGTGTAATACCCAATAACAGTACAGTGTAATACCCAATAACAGTACAGTGTAATACACAATAACAGTACAGGGTAATACACAATAACAGTACAGTGTAATACCCAATAACAGTACAGTGTAATACCCAACAGTACAGTGTAATACCCAATAACAGTACAGGGTAATACACAATAACAGTACAGTGTAATACCCAATAACAGTACAGGGTAATACCCAATAACAGTACAGGGTAATACCCAATAACAGTACAGTGTAATACAGAATAACAGTACAGTGTAATACAGAATAACAGTACAGTGTAATACACAATAACAGTACAGGGTAATACCCAATAACAGTACAGTGTAATACCCAATAACAGTACAGGGTAATACCCAATAACAGTACAGGGTAATACCCAATAACAGTACAGTGTAATACAGAATAACAGTACAGTGTAATACAGAATAACAGTACAGTGTAATACACAATAACAGTACAGTGTAATACCCACCAGTACAGTGTAATACCCAATAACAGTACAGTGTAATACCCAATAACAGTACAGTGTAATACCCAATAACAGTACAGGGTAATACACAATAACAGTACAGTGTAATACACAATAACAGTACAGTGTAATACCCAATAACAGTACAGTGTAATACAGAATAACAGTACAGTGTAATACCCAATAACAGTACAGGGTAATACACAATAACAGTACAGTGTAATACCCAATAACAGTACAGTGTAATACAGAATAACAGTACAGTGTAATACAGAATAACAGTACAGTGTAATACACAATAACAGTACAGTGTAATACCCACCAGTACAGTGTAATACCCAATAACAGTACAGTGTAATACCCAATAACAGTACAGGGTAATACACAATAACAGTACAGGGTAATACACAATAACAGTACAGTGTAATACCCAATAACAGTACAGTGTAATACCCAATAACAGTACAGTGTAATACCCAATAACAGTACAGTGTAATACCCAATAACAGTACAGGGTAATACCCAATAACAGTACAGTGTAATACCCAACAGTACAGTGTAATACCCAATAACAGTACAGTGTAATACCCACCAGTACAGTGTAATACCCAATAACAGTACAGTGTAATACCCAATAACAGTACAGTGTAATACCCAATAACAGTACAGGGTAATACACAATAACAGTACAGTGTAATACACAATAACAGTACAGTGTAATACCCAATAACAGTACAGTGTAATACCCAATAACAGTACAGGGTAATACACAATAACAGTACAGTGTAATACACAATAACAGTACAGTGTAATACCTAATAACAGTACAGTGTAATACCCAATAACAGTACAGGGTAATACCCAATAACAGTACAGTGTAATACCCAATAACAGTACAGGGTAATACACAATAACAGTACAGGGTAATACCCAATAACAGTACAGTGTAATACCCAATAACAGTACAGGGTAATACCCAATAACAGTACAGTGTAATACCCAATAACAGTACAGGGTAATACACAATAACAGTACAGGGTAATACACAATAACAGTACAGTGTAATACACAATAACAGTACAGTGTAATACCTAATAACAGTACAGTGTAATACCCAATAACAGTACAGTGTAATACCCAATAACAGTACAGTGTAATACCCAATAACAGTACAGGGTAATACCCAATAACAGTACAGTGTAATACCCAATAACAGTACAGGGTAATACACAATAACAGTACAGGGTAATACCCAATAACAGTACAGTGTAATACCCAATAACAGTACAGGGTAATACCCAATAACAGTACAGTGTAATACCCAATAACAGTACAGGGTAATACACAATAACAGTACAGGGTAATACACAATAACAGTACAGTGTAATACACAATAACAGTACAGTGTAATACCTAATAACAGTACAGTGTAATACCCAATAACAGTACAGTGTAATACCCAATAACAGTACAGTGTAATACCCAATAACAGTACAGTGTAATACCCAACAGTACAGTGTAATACCCAATAACAGTACAGTGTAATACCCAATAACAGTACAGTGTAATACCCAATAACAGTACAGTGTAATACCCAACAGTACAGTGTAACATACAACAACAGTACATTACAGTGTAACATACAACAACAGTACATTACAGTGTAACATACAATAACAGTACATTACAGTGCCGAAAATATTAAATAAAGATTAGTACCTTTTTACTCTCCTCCATCTCGTGCTCAAACATGGCGCTGAAGACGGGCGACCGAGCTACACCAGGAGAGAGAGCCCCCATCATCACCCAGATAACACAGGTATTATACTATATATGATCAATATGATATATATTCTATTGTATAGATTATATAATATATCACCCAGATAACACAGGTATTATACTATATATGATCAATATGATATATATTCTATTGTATAGATTATATAATATATCACCCAGATAACACATGATTATATTAGATAATATATATATGACATATTCTATTATATATATTATATAATATATCATCCAAATAACAGATAATACAATATATAATATAAATAATATGATATATAATATAATATATAAAATATAATTTATATAATATGATATATTATATATATTATATTATATATATTATAGATGATGTCTGATATAATATATAGTAGATATATTCTCACCTGCCAGGATGGCTTTGTGTGCCTGGAACTCCTGCCCAGCGACACACAGAGAGCAGTCAGTGAAGCGAGAGTTCTCCCACAGACCCCCTAGCTCCTCCGCCAGGCGACACTCAGGAACCTTCACCATGTTCATGGTGTTCTGACCAGAGATGTTGACTGAGTCCTGGACCACGCTCACCTACAGGAGAACCACACCAGAACAGCTTTCAGTAGAACCAGTAGCGGACTGACAGCTCCCAGTCGAACCAGGAGCAGACTGTGGTTGTACTGGACCGCTCCCAGTAGAACCAGTAACAGTTTGACAGCTCCCAGTAGAACCAGTAACAGTTTGACAGCTCCCAGTAGAACCAGTAACAGTTTGACAGCTCCCAGTAGAACCAGTAGCAGACTGACAGTTCCCAGTAGAACCAGTAGCCGACTAACAGCTCCCAGTAGAACCAGTAGCCGACTGACAGCTCCCAGTAGAACCAGTAGCAGACTGACAGCTCCCAGTAGAACCAGTAGCAGACTGACAGCTCCAAGTAGAACCAGTAGCAGACTGACAGCTCCAAGTAGAACCAGTAGCAGACTGACAGCTCCCAGTAGAACCAGTAGCAGACTGACAGCTCCCAGTAGAACCAGTAGCAGACTGACAGCTCCCAGTAGAACCAGTAGCCGACTGACCGCTCTCAGTAGAACCAGTAGCAGACTGACAGCTCCCAGTAGAACCAGTAGCAGACTGACAGCTCCCAGTAGAACCAGTAGCCGACTTACCTCACAGAACAGGGTGAGCTTGTCGTCGGGCAGGAGGCCGTTGGCCTCATCCAATAGGAAGTCTCGTCGGATGAACTTCTTGAAGCCCCAGTCTTTACCCTGCACGAAGCGGTAGGCTCGCTGGCTCTCTGAAGACAGACAGACAGACAGACAGACAGACAGACAGACAGGCAGGCAGTCAGTCAGTTTTTAGCACACCTTATCCGTGGACCACGTGGTTCCCAGTGTGGGATGCTAGCTCCTCACCCATAGCCTTGGTCTCCTCTCCTTTGGCGTTCAGGATGGAGAACTTGAACTTGGCGCGGACCTCCGCTTTGGGGCAGCTGACCAGCAGCAGGTAGAGGGACAGGTAGTCCTTACTCTCCTCGTCCAGACCCTTAGGGTTGACACGCAAGCACCTGCAGGGGGACACCAAGGACCAGGGTAGGGTTAAGAACCTACACGGGACCATGGGAGGGTTAAGAACCTGCAGGACAGGAGACCAGGGTAGGTTTGGGGTAAAGGGTTTATGTTTGGGTCAGTGTAAGGGTTAGGGGTCAAGGGTCAGTGTGAGGGTTAGGGGTCAAGGGTCAGTGTTAGGGTCAGTGTGAGGGTTTGGAGGGGAGAGCATGTGTGGACGAGGTAGTCAGAAGGTTGGGCTCCAGTGAGGAGATGAACACGTTGGGGTAAAGAGGAGAGGGTGGGGCCAGCTCTCCACCCACCATTTCAGTTTATCGTTAGCACCGGAGGAGAAGGTGGAGCTCTTGATGACCTCGCCCATCTCCTCACGACAGAAGCTAAAGTTGTTGATGGTCCACATGTAGGAGAACTTGACCACTTTGATCTGAAACATAAAGAACAGTCTGGTAACTGATTTACTCTACAGGTACCGTCACCTGGTCCTGGTCTCATCTAGTTGGATAACCTTACTTTTCCCTTACACTTTTACCTGAATTGTTACCTTACCTTATTGTACTTCTACCTGAACTTATTGTACTTCTACCTGAACTTATTGTACTTCTACCTGAGCACTGGCTCAGTTCTTGGAGACTTGTTAGAAATGCACTTTTGACTTCTGGTGACGAGATGTTCTCTTACCTTCCTTTGTTGAAACACACTATTGTAAGTCGCTTTGGATAAAAGCGTCTGCTAAATGACTGTAATGTAATGTGAGTGCTCACCTGTGTGTAGCACCAGGACTCAGCCACCGGTCCACCGGACATGTCGGCAGGGGGCGGGGGGCTCGGGACTCTGGACATGGCCAGCTTGACCACCGGTGCGCTAAGCTAAGAGCTAAGCTAAGCTAAGCGTTCTTCTTCTTCTCCTCAGTAAAGCCGTTCCAACGATCCCAGCACTCGAACACCTGGAAGACACCATCATCATCACGTCCATGTGAACAAAAATGATAGATACTACATCCTAGTTCCTCCTTCTACCTCCACACTTGGCTAGGAGCCGGTTGCTGGTTCCATTCCCCGGGTCCTCCTGGTAGCCAGTGTGGAGGAGTTCCTGAGCAAGGCACTAACTGACCAGCTGGTTGTCTCCTGGAGGACACCACCGGACCAGGATGAACATGGTATGGATGTGTGAATAAACGTGTGTATAAACGTGTGTATGAACGTGTCAATGAATGTGTGAACGAAAGTGTGTGTGTGTGTGTGTGTGTGTGTGTGTGTGTGTGAATGTGTGTATGAATATACACACCATCATTTCTTATAAAGTTCTATGGGTAAAAACGCTGTATAAATGCAGCCCATGACTTATTTCTAAACTGGTTGGCAGCGTAATCACAGGGTATTTCTTCACACATCACAGAAGTACTCCTAGTCCACATACTACATACTTGGCACCTTGCAGTAATTGTGTAATATTGGGACCAATATTAGGACCTCCTGTCCAGACCAGTGGGACTTCCTTAGTGTCCCTAGTGTGTCATGGGGATTACCCCTTTCACTTCCTCTTTAGAGTTAGATGACCATGAAACCTGTTCCTCAAACCACCTGTAAAACCGCTAAATAACAAGTCATTAAAAAATAACAATAAGTTCAACAGATCGATCAGCTTGCAAGCTCTGCATTCTCTCTCTCTCTCTCTCTCTCTCTCTCTCTCTCTCTCTCTCTCTCTCTCTCTCTCTCTCTCTCTCTCTCTCTCTCTCTCTCTCTCTCTCTCTCTCTCTCTCTCTCTCTCTCTCTCTCTCTCTCTCTCTCTCTCTCTCTCTCTCTCTCTCTATAATGATATTAGTTATAAAGCTAAAGAAACTGATTGTTCTATGTATTATAAGCTTTGATATCATGGTACATGGTGTGTTTATATATATATATATATGATATATATATAATATATATATATATATATACACACACACACACATATATATATATATACACATATATATATGTATAAACATATACACACATATATATATATATACACATATATATATGTATATACATATACACACATATATATATATATACACATATATATATGTATATACATATACACACATATATATATATATACATATACATATATGTACCGTATATATATACACACATATATATATACACACATATACACATATATATATATATACACATATATACATATATATATATATATATATATATATATATACATATATATATTCTTTATAAAGATTAAGTAAAGCAGCAGATTTTTTTATAAATAATATCTATATTATATTACATATTTATATATGACTTATATCTTATTATATATTTATATATCGATATTCGTTATAAGGAAAGCAGGACATTGTTTTATGAATGATATCTATATTGTATATATTATATATGAATATATTATATCTTTATATATTATATATCTTTATATATTATATTGTATATATATTACATCTTTATATATATTATAAATTATATCTCTATATTGGTTAAAGTAAAGCAGCAGATTGTTTAATCCATAAGGAACAATCTGATAAATTAGCAGCGCAACGTTAAATCCTCCAGAAGAGCCATGAGTTAAGGGTTAAGAGAGTTAATAAAAGGTCAATCAATGATCGGAAGAAGAGATCCGACTCACCGTAAACATTTAATCCAGATGTAATCCTAACGTTAGTGTTCTTGTTGTTGTTAGCTCCAGGCTAGCGCTGAGCTAGCGGTATCTGAAGGTTTAGCGACGAGGAGCACAGTGAACCCCCGTGGCCCGGAGGGGAACTACACACACTAACTAACCCCTACAGCTAGACTCACCCCTACAGAGAGGTAGACTAACCCCCAACAGATAGGAGACGAACCCCAACAGATAGTAGACTAACCTCAACATATAGGAGACTAACCCCAACAGATAGGAGACTAACCCCAACAAATAGTAGACTAACCCCAACAGATAGGATACTAACCCCAACAGATAGGAGACTAACCCCAACAAATAGGATACTAACCCCAGCAGGTAGGAGACTGACCCCAACAGATAGGAGACTAACCCCAACAGATAGGATACTAACCCCAACAGATAGGATACTAACCCCAACAGATAGGAGACTAACCCCAGCAGATAGGAGACTAACCCCAACAGATAGGATACTAACCCCAACAGATAGGATACTAACCCCAGCAGGTAGGAGACTGACCCCAACAGGTAGGAGACTGACCCAAACAGATAGGAGACTAACCAACAGATAGGAGACTAACCCCAATAGGTAGGAGACTAACCCCAAAATATAGTAGACTAACCCCACCAGATAGGAGACTTACCCCAACAGATAGGATACTAACCCCAACAGATAGTAGACTAACCCCAACAGATAGGAGACTAACCAACAGTTACACTAACCCCAACAGATAGGAGACTAACCCTAACAGATAGGAGACTGATATGTAAACAACAAATACAAATGAATCTTTATTGATATATACAGAAATATTGCATTTGTAACTTGTAACAGTGCTACACGGACAAGGATAAACAACGATTCAAGTAACTTTATTGGTTATTTGAGTTTGGGTATGACGACGTTCCCGCTGGTCGCCATGGGGATCAGCATTCGACGGTACTCCATGGGAAGAAACTTCTCAATAAGGACGGCGACAGGAACTTCATCATTAACATGACCCTGTCTGGATGGATGGACACACTTCATTAAGGAAGGAACACTGTATACTGCCCCCTGGTGGACAGAACAGAAAGAAAGACACACCCCCTCTCCTCTCCATCACCCTCTTATCACCCCCTCTCCTCTCCATCACCCTCTTATCACCCCCTCTCCTCTCCATCACCCTCTTATCACCCCCTCTCCTCTCCATCACCCTCTTATCACCTCCTCTCCTCTACATCACCCCATCTCCTCTCCATCACCCTCTTATCACCCCCTCTCCTCTCCATCACCCTCTTATCACCCCCTCTCCTCTCCATCACCCTCTTATCACCCCCTCTCCTCTCCATCACCCTCTTATCACCCCCTCTCCTCTCCTCTCCATCACCCCCTCTCCTCCCATCACCCCCTCTCCTCCCATCACCCCCTCTCCTCTCCTCACCCCCTCTCATCACCCCCTCTCCTCTCATCACCCCCTCTCCTCTCCTCTCATCACCCCTTCTCCTCTCCTCACCCCCTCTCCTCTCCTCTCATCACCCCCTCTCCTCTCCCCTCATCACCCCCTCTCCTCTCCCCTCATCACCCCTCACCTCCCTCTCCTCTCATCACCCCCTCTCCTCTCCTCACCCCCTCTCCTCTCCTCACCCCCTCTCCTCTCATCACCCCCTCTCCTCTCATCACCCCCTCTCCTCTCATCACCTCCTCAGCAGCAGCTCCACATCTGCCACCTCGATGGTCTTCCTCCTGGCATGGTGGGCGTAGGTCTCCAGGTCCACGGACATCCGGCCCAGGAAGGTGTCCACACTGAGAACAGGAGAACCTCAGAGATCAAACTACTGACCATGAAGGAACACAGGAGAACCTCAGAGATCAAACTACAGACCATGAAGGAACACAGGAGAACCTCAGAGATCAAACTACAGACCATGAAGGAACACAGGAGATCCTCAGAGATCAAACTACAGACCATGAAGGAACACAGGAGATCCTCAGAGATCAAACTACAGACCATGAAGGAACAGAGAACCTCAGAGATCAAACTACAGACCATGAAGGAACACAGGAGATCCTCAGAGATCAAACTAGACCATGAAGGAACACAGGAGATCCTCAGATTTCAAACTACAGACCATGAAGGAACACAGGAGATCCTCAGAGATCAAACTACAGACCATGAAGGAACACAGGAGATCCTCAGAGATCAAACTACAGACCATGAAGGAACAGAGGAGATCCTCAGAGATCAAACTACAGACCATGAAGGAACACAGGAGAACCTCAGAGATCAAACTACAGACCATGGACCGAACCATATGGTTCTACTATATGTTGCAGAGTCAGTGTTCACGGTCTACCAAGGTTCCTTGAAGGCGACTCACATCTGGTCCAGGACCGGGAACAAGTCAGAGGAGACCCGGGCCTTGGCAAAGTGCTTGAAGGTGTTCATCAGGTAGCTCTTGGGGAGGCGGGGCGGGCCATCTGCTCGCTTCCTCCTCACCTTCAGCTTCCTGGGCGGGACCGGCTCCTCCCTGGGGACATCCACATGATAAGAGTCCTTAACTGGTTCATTATACGCACCTTACTTTAACTAGTTTAATATACGCTCCTTACCCTAACTAGTGTAATATACGCTCCTTACCCTAACTAGTTTAATACACGCTCCTTACCCTAACTAGTTTAATACACGCTCCTTACCCTAACTAGTTTAATACACGCTCCTTACCCTAACTAGTTTAATACACGCTCCTTACCCTAACTAGTTTAATACACGCTCCTTACCCTAACTAGTTTAATACACGCTCCTTACCCTAACTAGTTTAATACACGCTCCTTACCCTAACTAGTTTAATACACGCTCCTTACCCTAACTAGTTTAATACACGCTCCTTACCCTAACTAGTTGAATACACGCTCCTTACCCTAACTAGTTGAATACACGCTCCTTACCCTAACAAGTTTAATACACGCTCCTTACCCTAACTAGTGTAATATACGCTCCTTACCCTAACTAGTTTAATACACGCTCCTTACCCTAACTAGTTTAATACACGCTCCTTACCCTAACTAGTGTAATATACGCTCCTTACCCTAACTAGTTTAATACATGCTCCTTACCCTAACTAGTTTAATATACGCTCCTTACCCTAACTAGTTTAATACACGCTCCTTACCCTAACTAGTTTAATACACGCTCCTTACCCTAACTAGTTTAATACACGCTCCTTACCCTAACTAGTTTAATACACGCTCCTTACCCTAACTAGTGTAATATACGCTCCTTACCCTAACTAGTTTAATACACGCTCCTTACCCTAACTAGTTTAATACACGCTCCTTACCCTAACTAGTGTAATATACGCTCCTTACCCTAACTAGTTTAATACACGCTCCTTACCCTAACTAGTGTAATATACGCTCCTTACCCTAACTAGTTTAATACACGCTCCTTACCCTAACTAGTGTAATATACGCTCCTTACCCTAACTAGTTTAATACACGCTCCTTACCCTAACTAGTTTAATACATGCTCCTTACCCTAACTAGTGTAATATACGCTCCTTACCCTAACTAGTGTTATATACGCTCCTTACCCTAACTAGTTTAATATACGCTCCTTACCCTAACTAGTTTAATACACGCTCCTTACCCTAACTAGTTTAATACACGCTCCTTACCCTAACTAGTTTAATACACGCTCCTTACCTTATCTAGTTTAATATACGCTCCTTACCTTAACTTGTTCAATACAACACTCCTAACCCTCCTACACTCCTAACAACTCCTAGCCCCTGACAGGGCGAATCCATGTGTGAGTTTATACTCATTTAGAGCTTAGAGTTCAAGTCTATTAAGCAAAGTCTCTTTATTGTCCCCAACAGGCAGCCAGGAAGTACAAAAACAAACCACTGATAGAAACCAACAAGCCACAGGAAGTAGTGAGGATATAGAGATCTACAGAGTAAGGGAACACTCGTCCTCATATTATATGATATTTAAGATCATGTGATTTAGGAAGGGTTAACCCTCCCTCGGTGAGATGGGAACAAACTGGCACACCGACTGTGAAATGATACAGTCACTGATAGAAGGTCAGAGGTGAGAGGGTCAGAAGGTCAGAGGGTCAGAGGTGGTTACTCACCGGGTGTCCAGGACACTTGGTTGAGGACCAGCAGCGTCGTTCCCTAAACCAAAGATCCTCTTCTGACGCACAAAGGCAGGAGTCTTCAGAGAAAGTTCTAGAGAGATATAGAGGTCACACACAGAGGGAACAAGGAGACATCACACTTAGAGGGAACAAGGAGACATCACACTTAGAGGGAACAAGGAGACATCACACTTAGAGGGAACAAGGAGACATCACACACAGAGGGAACAAGGAGACATCACACAGAGGGAACAAGGAGACATCACACACACAGAGGGAACAAGGAGACATCACACACAGAGGGAACAAGGAGACATCTAGATACTAGGGCTGACCTCCACTGAGCTCCTCCTCCAGGTCTTCAGGTCCTTCATGGAAGTCCTCCTCCTCCTCCTCCCCCCCCCCCCTGAACCTCCTCTTCTCCCACCCCCTGGACCTCCTCCTCCTCCTCCCTTTCCTGGGCCTCCTCCTCTACCCCCCCCTTGACCTCCTCCTCCTCCTCCCCCCCCTGAACCTCCTCCTCCTCCTCCTCTCCTCCTCCTCTCTCTCCCACCCCCTGGACCTCCTCCTCCTCCCCTTCCTGGGCCTCCTCCTCTTCTCCCACCCCCTGGACCTCCTCCTCTTCTCCCACCCCCTGGACATCCTCCTCCTCCCCTTCCTGGGCCTCCTTCTCCCCCCCCTGGGCCTCCTCCTCCTCTTCCTCTTCTCCCACCCCCTGGACCTCCTCCTCCTCCCCTTCCTGGGCCTCCTTCTCCCCCCCCTGGGCCTCCTCCTCTACCCCCCCCTTGACCTCCTTCTGACCACCCCCCTGTACCACCTCCTCCTCTTCTTCTTCTTCTTCTTCCTCTCCCAGGACCTCTTCCTCATCTTCCTCCTCCTCCGCCTGGACCACCTCCTCCTCCTGGACCAACTCCTCCTCCTCCTCCTCAACTTGGACCTCGTCCTCAACCTGGACCTCGTCCTCAACCTGGACCTCGTCCTCCTCCTCAACCTGGACCTCGTCCTCTTCCTTAACCTGGACCTCGTCCTCCTCCTCCTCCTCAACCTGGACCTCGTCCTCCTCCTCCTCAACCTGGACCTCGTCCTCCTCCTCCTCCTCAACCTGGACCTCGTCCTCCTCCTCCTCAACCTGGACCTCGTCCTCCTCCTCCTCAACCTGGACCTCGTCCTCCTCCTCCTCCTCAACCTGGACCTCCTCCTCCTCAACCTGGGCCGCCGCTGCCTCCGCCGCCGCCGCCTCCTCCTCCTCCTCCGCTTCCTCCTCAACCCCCCCCTGCGTCTGGTCTGAGGAAGAAGCCTCATAGATCAGCTCCATTGGAGCAACATCCATCTCTTCGTGCTCTAACTTGCTGGGGTCTTGGAGAAGACACACAGGGTCAAGGGTCATTATACGATGATACGTATGTGTGTTACATCATTAGCGTTTCAGTTTACAGCCTCTGTAGTGATCCTCACCAACATAGCCCTTCCCTCTCTGGCCATCAGCAAGCAGGTGACCTTCAGAACCATGTTCCCTCAGCAGACGACCTTCAGAACCATGTCCCCTCAGCAGACGACCTTCAGAACCATGTTCCCTCAGCAGACGACCTTCAGAACCATGTTCCCTCAGCAGACGACCTTCAGAACCATGTTCCCTCAGCAGACGACCTTCAGAACCATGTTCCCTTAGCAGACGACCCTCAGAAAGAGCCCTGCTACTGCTGTGCTCCACGCCAGGCTGCTCTGAGGCCTTCTCTTGGTACCCAGGAACCTCTTCCTCACTGGGCGTCTCCATCTGTTCTCCCTGCTCCTCCGTCTCCGTAGGAAACGGCTCCAGCCCGGCAGTGGAGGCAGAGGGCTGGTCTCTCTGTTCAGCGACCCCTAATGGTAGGCAGGCTCCGTCGGACAGCACCGTGCTGAGCCGGAAGACGTCCACCGTGACGTCGGGAAGGTCGTCGAGTTCAAGGGTGAGGCATTCGGCAGAATACCTTTCATGGAGGGCTGAGTGGACCCCGTCCTCGCCTTCTGCTGGGGGGGGACAAAGATGAGTCACTAACGTGGACCCTGTACAAGCTAGCTCCCCCAAGACCCAGCTAACCCAACAAATTGTCCCAGAACCAACCAGGACTGTCCTAGACCAGCTAACTATCCCGAACCAGCTGACTGTCCAAGACTCTTAACCCCTAGAGCTTAACCCCTAGACCCACTTGGCTCCCCCAGACCCAGCTACCCCCAAGGAACCAGGTCCCTCACCGGAACCAGCAGCCATCTGTCTCTGGTGAACCGCAGCGCTGAAGTCCTCAGCACTGAACTTGGTCTGTCTGTGAGCCATCCTCCTCAGGCGTCCCTTCATCGAGGAGACGTCCACCACCGGGGTTTTAAAACTCAAAGTAGCAGATCTGCAAATACACGTTACATCAGATTAAAGTTCTATATAAGGCCTCTCTTTAAAAGGGACCCTACATGATGAATCAGTGCATTCCCCTCCTCAGCTACGTACCCCAAAGAGGTAGACAGTGAAGAGAGCTCATGTCCTGATTCCTCAGCCTGAAGTTCTGCTTTTGGATTAAATAAATGTTAGGAAACAAGAACACAAAGATCAAAGTTAAACATGACGGTTATGAACATATCCGCTCACCCTGATCCGGTTCAAGTAGCTCACCCTGATCCGGTTCAAGTAGCTCACCTTGATCCGGTTCAAGTAGCTCACCTTGATCCGGTTCAAGTAGCTCACCCTGATCTGGTTCAAGTAGCTCACCTTTACCCGGTTCCAAGCGGTTCTCAAAAGCCGTGACGTTGAAGCTGGGCCGCGGTCGAGTTCTCCTCAGTTTCATCACTGTTTGGGCCACCGAGGCTACGCTCTCATCCGGCCAATCCAGCCCCGTACTGAAGGAGAGCAGTGGGAGGACTTCATCAGAACAGTTCCTACAATACCTACAGTACAGTTCCTACTGTATAGTTCCTACAATACCTACAGTACAGTTCCTACTGTATAGTTCCTACAATACCTACAGTACAGTTCCTACAGTACAGTACAGTTCCTACAGTACAGTTCCTACAATACAGTTCCTACAGTCCAGTCCAGTTCCTACAGTACAGTACAGTTCCTACAGTACAGTCCAGTTCCTACAGTACAGTTCCTCCACTAGAGGTGAGGTGTCTTCCTACCTGGTCGTGCTGCTGGCCACACTGACATCTGATGTGGGATTGTTGGCCTCAGGGCCTCCAGCACTCCTCACATGGAGGACCGGAGACACCACAGCCTCTACCACACACACACACACACACACACACACACACACACACACACACACACACACACACACATATTAAGGATGTGCATCTCACCACTGAGGGCGATGCAATGTGTTGATGCATTGCCAACAAACCCAATAACTTAAGATACATATGAGGAACTACTTTGCAATGCCATTCAATTCATTCCTAGTGCTTTCCTTTGCTTTTATTTATCTATCTTTTGTTCCTTGTCAAATCAGATGAATTTACAAGCAGCAAGCAGCCAATTAACCTCAGTGGTTCCAATGCTCAGACTGACAGCTGATTGGTGGATGCTTCCAACAGCTCTTACGAAAAATAGGATGGTCCTGTGCGATGAAGAGCAGAGCCCGGCCTCCCGGACATTTTGGGCGATTTATTGGGGTCCCAAAAAGAGCACAGGGAAAAGACGATATTTTTTAACACACACACACACACACACACACACACACACACACACACACACACACACACACACACACACACACACACACACACACACACACACACACACACACACACACACACACACACACACACACACACACACACACACACACACACACACACACACACACACACACACACACACACACACACCTGTGTGCAAGATGTTCTGCAGCAGGCGTCTGGGTGTGATGTCGTCGTCGTCCAGGAGTGATGTCATGGGTCCAGGCCTGCGTAATGCTGACCACCGTTTGGTCTCTGGGCCCACAGACGACCTGGAGGCACTCTGAGGACACACGGACAGGCTGCTGCTGGGTGGATGGTTTACAGGCTGCTGGGTGGATGGTTTACAGGCTGCTGGGTGGATGGTTTACAGGCTGCTGGGTGGATAGCCTACCTGGTGGAGTTTCCGTTTCAGGTGCCTCTTCAGGGCTTCCTGGGGGGTGGTATTAGTGTCAGGGAGGCTCTTCCGTTGCCTGATGCTGCGCCTCAAGATGCCATGCTGAGGCTCCACACCCTGGGCAACCTGCAGGGTCTGGGGGTTGGACCCCATGTGTTTAGGACAGATGGACCATAGCAATGTGCTAGTGAGGTATAACATGTTCACCAGAGAGCGGTGTTTTAACATGAGCTGACCTGGTGGACTGTGTTCAGGTGCCTGGAGTCTGGAGTCTGACCTGCACCAGGCAGGCTCCTCCTGGGCCGGAGGCTCCAGCTGGAGGTGGGGGGTGACCGGGGTGACCGGGGTCCCTGGGCCCCCGCGTGGCCCGAGGGTCCCTGGGCCCCCGCGTGGCCCGGGGGTCCCTGGGCCCCCGCGTGGCCCGGGGGTCCCTGGGCCCCCGCATGGCCCGGGGGTCCCTGGGCCCCCGCGTGGCCCGGGGGTCCAGTCCTGCTCCAGGATCTGCAGTGCAAATAATCCGGATGGGGAGCCGACCCATATCCACTGCAAGTTAGTGCTTTCCGTTAAAGCATTATTTATACTATATATACACAAGTATATACTATATATACACAAGTATTTGGTTGTACGATGACAATAAAGGCCTTCTGAATATGATTCTCCAATGGACTAAAATAATTGGAAAGATCTGAGAAATGTTTAAATCAACAGTGAGTAAATAACTGGCGATGTTCTATGATGTGGTTGTCTATAGTAAGGTCAACAGCTGCTCTTATATAAGACCTATAGCCATGTTTCTCAAGACGTCTCAGTCTAAGTCACGTGTGTTTGTTATGTGTTCCGGTTGGCAGAAAGCGAAGTGTGACCTGAACTTTACACACTAATGAAGGATTGTCAGGACTAAAGTAACCATTGTTTTAGGCATAACGCCAGCAAGGTGTTGTGTTCTTGGTTACACTTATGGTTTCAAAAGGGTCCTAGTAAACGTTTCCTGAGGATTCCAGAAGGAGGAGCAAAGCGAGAGGCCTGGAGAAATGACATTCATAGAAAGAACTGGAAGCCTTGGGGTCACACCTTGGGGTCACACCTTGGGGTCATTCAAGATTTATATTGTCCATGTGCAACAAGTACAATAGAATGCTTACTCCCCATTCCCTACCACAGTATTATAAGTAATAGTAGTTTTCTAAACGCTAAAGGCCTACTATAAAGATACTGTACCGGTCAAACATAACAATTAAGTGACTGATGGATGATGGAGATCAGTATTTATTGGGTAACGACTATGTTCAGTTTATTAACTTTTGATGACAGTTTTCTTTATTCAATGTTTTGGTACGAATGATCTCAGTTATTGGAATTGAACCGTTCGAAAACTCATAATAAAATGCATTTAGCATGAAATAACTGTCAAATAGCGGTTTACCGTGACCACTAAGGAAGAACTGATCAGATCCAGTGATTGTAAAGCCTTGAGAGAGACTCCTTCGTGTCGATCCCTAACGTATCGACCAGGTGTACATATCACAGAAGCTCACATCCGGCCAAAGAGTCGGTTATTTAGCCATCCGTTAACGCGTACGGGTCTGAAGTGAAGCCCGACCGTTATCATCCGTTAGTTTAGAGAGATATCAGAACTAAAGCCTTGATTAAGAGTGTTTTAACGTATTCAGAGAGCAGTCCAGCACGCCGTACTTCATGGTCAAACAAACCAATAACAACAAGGACCTCTGACCACCGTAGAACTGCGCATGCGTGGAAATGACGTCATTGTTGGTAAACAAGAAACATCGCTATAGCACCTAATAAGTGCTCCAATGTAGTCTGTTGTTTATACATGGTTCTTAATAGTACCGATGTGTACTTTATACTCCTCAATACTGTGTATAATGAGCGTTATAAGCAGTAGAGTAGTCTATATTCATATTAATATACATACTACTATATTAATAATTATATTAGACAGACAGCTTGTCTCCCCAATACTGTGTATAAGTGTTAGTACGCAGTAGTGTAGATTAAGTAAAGTCATATATCATGTACTATAAGTATTATATATATTACCGTCATATCATGTACTATAAGTATTATATATATTATATATATATTGTATTATATATATTACCGGGTAGCGGGGGACCGCGGCGGCTCGGTCGACAGAATACTCCTCAGCAGAAGACGAGCGGACACGTCTTCAGTGAAGTCCATCGTGTTTGGCTGTTATTATACTACTATTGAGTATGTTCTATTTGATATATGTGTATACTACTAGATGATGATAATAATAATAATAATAATCTATACGATGAGGAGAAGCTTGTCATGCTGTTGTTGTCATGCTCTGTCCCGCGTTAAATTGAACAAATCTCGCGATAGGACAGACTGGTTGGGGTATGTTGGTTATCAGTAAGTCCCGCGATAGGACAGTCTGGGTGCGTCGGTTATTAGTGACACTCGCGATAGCAGTCTCGGGTGTGTAGCTAACCAGTTAGCTCTCACGGTAGCAGTCTGGGATATGTAGTTTATTAGTGATCCATGGATGGGATATGTCGTTCAGTAGTGACCTATCTTGAAATTATGGAGACAGACAATGTCAGGGATGTGTTCTCTAATAATAATAATAATGTAATAAAAAGACTGGAAGAAAGACCACAGGTTGTCACACATTAGCAACACTTATTTAGACGTTTGAAGTGTTATTTTATTTGGCATAACTTATTTTGCTGCAGACGAACGTGTCAGAAGTCAGGCCTGTCCTTCTTCAAAGTGGAGTAGTCCATGTTCACTGTAAACAGCTGTGGAAATAAATACATCATATAACATATACAACAATAATACATTTAATATATTAATATATCATTCTAAACATAATGATATGCTAATTGTTAGGCTCCGTGAAATATAATATGGTATGATTATTTGAATGAAATCCAATACCATGATATGATTAATAGAATGAGATGTAATACTATTATCCAATTAATAGAATGAGTTGTAATACCATTATGTGATTAATAGAATGACCTCTGAGGCTCCGATATGATCAATATCATGAAGTATATCAATCTAATATCTAATCAGTGTATAAGGACCTTGTACTGATGCTTGGCGTCTATCTTGTTCCAAGGCTCTGGGTTGTTATTGCGGTCCCACCTGAAAAGTGCAGTAGACGAGTACAGCTGTCACACGTACATCTAGTGTAGAGACTATATCGACTCACGACACGTCAGGGTTCTTCAGGGCCAAGCGGCCCAGGTACAGCACACTCATGGTCCCTCCCCCACTGATGAAGATGAGGAGAGGGATGAACTGGAGAGAGACCAGAACATCACAGACTGAATGGAGAGAGACCAGAACATCACAGACTGAATGGAGAGAGACCAGAACATCACAGACTGAATGGAGAGAGATCAGAACATCACAGACTGAATGGAGAGAGACCAGAACATCACAGACTGAATGGAGAGGGACCAGAACATCACAGACTGAATGGAGAGACCAGAACATCACAGACTGAATGGAGAGAGACCAGAACATCACAGACTGAATGGAGAGAGACTAGAACATCACAGACTGAATGGAGAGAGACCAGAACATCACAGACTGAAAGGAGAGAGACCAGAATATCACAGACTGAATGGAGAGAGACCAGAACATCACAGACTGAATGGAGAGAGACCAGAACATCACAGACTGAATGGAGAGAGACCAGAACATCACAGACTGAAAGGAGAGAGACCAGAACATCACAGACTGAATGGAGAGGGACCAGAACATCACAGACTGAATGGAGAGGGACCAGAACATCACAGACTTAATGGAGAGAGACCAGAACATCACAGACTGAATAGAGAGGGACCAGAACATCACAGACTGAATGGAGAGGGACCAGAACATCACAGACTGAATGGAGAGGGACCAGAACATCACAGACTGAATGGAGAGAGACCAGAACATCACAGACTGAATGGAGAGACCAGAAAAACATCACAGACTGAATGGAGAGAGACCAGAACATCACAGACTGAATGGAGAAGGACCAGAACATCAAAGACTGAATGGAGAGAGACCAGAACATCACAGACTGAATGGAGAGAGACCAGAACATCACATGTCACACGTGTTGAGGAATTCTACAAAATGTAAGTACGTACAGGTCGACCTCAAACCAGTTGCTCCAGACTGGTTGAAAAAAAACCCCGATTTAATCTGATTAAACATTAGATCAACGAATTGATCATATACAATCATAAGCTATTCCATTTCCTATTAATATTGAATGACATCGGGTCTAATGGATCAGGCGCGTGCAGGAGGACACGAGTCAATGTCATCCATTCGTGACTTGACATCGAGGCGCTCAGACTCACGGCGGGGTGCTTCTTCAGCTGCCGGCCCACGGCTCCCAACAAGGACCACATGGCGATGAAACACTATGCGTGGAAACCAAGCGATTGAGTGTTGAGAGTCCTCCAGCCGGGTGGTCGGCGTCCAGAACCTTCTGTCGTCCTCTGCAGAACCTCCTCGTGATCAGAGTCCTCCACACGTCACGGAACATATGGATGTGGGCGTTGGACCAGTCTGAGACTGAAACACCCTCAGAACTAATACTAATACGAACACCAACAATAAGATGACTTCAACTCATTATATTACAACTAATACTATTACTACTAACACTAATATTACTTTTAATTATAATAATAATAGGCCTATTATACTACTACTACTTATACTACTACTACTACTACTAATATTACTACTAATAATAATATTATACTACTACTACTAATTATAATAATAATGTTACTACTAATATTATACTCATATACTCAATACTAATACTGCAATTATCCTATTGTATTCATACTACTATAATAGGCCTACTAATATTATAAAAATATAATAATAATTGAATGTGTATAATATTCAATAATATTATACAAATACTATAATACTACTACTACCACTACTATTACTACAACTACTACTTTTACTACTACTACAACTATTATACTATACTACTACTAATAATAATTATTATTATTATTTTTATAATACAAATACAAAATATTATTATTATTATTATTATATTATTATTATATAACAATAATATAATATTCTGCTTTTATACTTTAGTATTAATGCTGATATGGTTCATAATAGTATATATTTGTGGGACATAAATCAACGCTAGAACAGCCGCAAGCACCACCTTTTGGCGCTGCAAACTTCAATCCTCTGGTGGCCGTTGAGCAGAACAACAGGAACCGTGTGTGTGTTCTTGACTTCAGACACCTAACCAAGGCTAAGAGATGGTGAGGTGTTCTAATCAGACATCAACTTTAATCACATAACTCAACATAAAATCACTTAACTCAACATGAAAAACACACACACATTCTAAATCATGGTGCTTATCACTGAGGTACCAACAGTGTCCGGTGGTCAGTGTTTGGCTGTGCAGGCTGAAGAGTCCAGTCTGAATGAAGGGTTAGGGTTAGGGTCACAGCATGGTCTCCTGGTCCTCCAGGTGGGCTTCCTGGGGCCCTCCAGGGGTCCTGGGGCTGCTCCAACCTGACCCCCCCGGTCCAGACACGCTGCCTGGGGAGCCAGGGGCCCTGAGGGGGTCCCTGGAGGTGTAGCCCGGGGGACTGCTTCTGATTGGGTGCAGGGAAGGTGGGGCTGGCGGCATCACTCCGCCCCTCAAGGTGACGGCGGAAAAGCTGACGCTGTTATTGGTGGTCATGTTGCCGTAGTAACCGCTGACTCCGCCCCCGCTGCTGGTCATCCTGGACTTCTGTCTGAGGTCAGAAACTAAACTCCGTCTCAGCCACGCCTTCTTCACCTCTGCCTGCACCTGATAGGTAATCAGATTAGATTAAGACTAGATATCAGATTATATATTAGATTACATATCAGATTAAGATATTAGATTATAGATCAGATTAGATGAGATAGCAAATCAGATTACCTCTCCGTTGCAGAAACAGTAGATGAACGCCACAACAAAT
>CM051014.1:1268097-1278097 GCA_027704905.1 Muraenolepis orangiensis | reverse complement strand
CACACAAATAAAGACAACACACACATGGTGTTACTGACTGCGTGTCTGCCAGCGAAGCCCGAGCACTAACCCAGATGGAGACAAATACAACTGGTAGACCTGAGAGAGAGAGAGAGAGAGAGAGAGAGAGAGAGAGAGAGAGAGAGAGAGAGAGAGAGAGAGAGAGAGAGAGAGAGAGAGAGAGAGATGAATCTAATATATAAACCATTACTCCAATCCAATAATAATAATTCTAAAAATATAATATAATATAATATAATATAATATAATGTAATAAAATATAATAAAATGTAATATAATGTAATATATTGTAACATAATCTAATGTTATATAATGTAATATAATGAAATAACGTGTAATGTATTGTAATGTAATATTATGTAATGTAATATAATGTAATGTAATGTAATGTATTATAAGTAATGTTATGTAATGTAATGTAATTAATGTAATGTAATTTAATATAATGTCCTGCCCTTCCTGACACACATCATCAACGCATCTCTGACGTCTGGATGCTTTCCCGCTGCTTTCAAGACTGCCAGAGTCACCCCCCTCCTGAAGAAACCAACACTCGACCCCTCTGAACTCAAGAACTACAGACCGGTATCCCTTTTGCCCTTCTTATCCAAAACTCTTGAACGTGCTGTCTTTAACCAATTGTCCTTGTATCTCCACCAGAACTGCCTCTTGGACCCCCACCAATCTGGTTTCAAGGTGGCTCTTGACAGAAATGGCCCTCGTGGCAGTGACAGAGTCACTCCATGTTGCTAGAGCAAATTCTCTCTCCTCGGTCCTGAAGCTCAACCTGGACAAGACTGAGCTAGTGTTCTTCCCTGCAAAGGGCTGTCTGCACCGAGACCTGGCTGTCACCATTGATGATGCTGTGGTGACACCTACTCGGACTGCAAGGAATCTGGGTGTGACCCTGGATGACCAACTGTCGTTCTCGGCAAACATTGCATCGGTGACACGCTCCTGCAGATTCCTCCTCTACAACATAAGGAGGATTCGGCCTTTTCTCACTGAAAAGGCTGCGCAGGTGCTCATCCAGGCTCTTGTCATCTCCCGGCTGGACTACTGCAACTCCCTCCTTGCTGGCGCCCGGCATTTACCATCAGGCCCTTGGAGCTCATTCAGAAAGCTGCAGCTCCCCTGGTGTTCAACCGACCCAAGTTCTCCCACACATCTACCCTCCTTCGGTCTCTGGCTCCATGTAGCTGCTCCATCCAGTTCAAGACCTTGGTGCTAGTCTACAAGGCAGTGAAAGGAACAGCTCCATCCTACCTCCAGGCAATGGTCAAGACCTACATCCCTGCCCTTCCACTTCACTCTGCTTCTTTGGGCCGTGACCGCGTAGATCGGCCACAAGGACCCCTAGGCGGTCACGGCTCTTCTCTGTTCTGGCCCCTAATTGGTGGAATGAACTCCCCATGGATGTCAGGAATGCAGAGTCTCTGCCCATCTTCCACCGCAGGCTGAATCCTCACCTCTTCAGGACACACGACCCGGATCCTTCCTCCTTGGGCATCCTCTTATCACTTTACTAGCATACTAGCGTCTTTCTAAGTAGATTGTCTAAGTAGATTGTTATCTAGATATTGTTCTATTGTTTTCCAACTAATTGTACTTTTAGCTAATAGTACTTTTACCTAAACTTATTGTACTTTTACCTGAGCACTGGCTCAGTTCTTGGAGACTTGTAAGGAATGAAATGCACTTTCGACTTCTGGTGACGAGATGTTCTCTTACCTTCCTTTGTTGAACACACTATTGTAAGTCGCTTTGGATAAAAGCGTCTGCTAAATGACTGTCATGTAATGTAATGTAATGTAATTTAATACCCCAGCCGATGATGCTCAGGGTGCACAGGTAGCTGCGGTCCGACAGGAAGGCCATGAAGATCAGACTGTGGAGGTAAACGCCCTCCACCAGGATCCAGTAGTGGTTGGTAGCCAGGAAGTAGAGGAACAGCGTGACCGCCAGCTTACAGCCAGACTGGTTGAGAGACAGACACACTTGGTTAGTGTTACTGCTAGGTTGTAAGGTCCTAGTGTGAGCTTCATGGGTTCATGGGTTAGTGTTAGGTCATAAGGGTTAGGGGGTAGTACTTCTGCTAGATCGTAAAGATAAGGGGTAAGTGCTAGTTTGGGCTTTAGTGCTAGAGTTAGGCCCTCGGGGTCAGTGCTATGGTTAGTTCCTCAGGGTCAGTGCTAGGGTTAGGCCCTCAGGGTTAGTTTTAGGGTTAGTCCCTCAGGGTCACTGCTAGGGTTAGGCCCTCAGGGTTAGTTTTAGGGTTAGGCCATCAGGTTCAGTACTAGGGTTAGGGCCTTAGGGTCAGTGCTAGGGTTAGGCCCTCAGGGTCAGTACTAGGGTTAGGCCCTCAGGGTCAGTACTAGGGTTAGGCCCTCAGGGTCAGTGCTAGGGTAATTCACTCAGGGTCAGTGCTAGGGTTAGGCCCTTAGGGTCAGTGCTAGGGAAATTCCCTCAGGGTCAGTGCCATGGTTAGGCCCTTAGGGTCAGTGCTAGGGTTAGGCCCTCAGGGTTAGTGTTAAGGTAAGGCCCTCAGGATCAGTGCTAGGGTTAGGTCCTCAGGGTCAGTGCTAGGGTTAGGCCCTCAGGGTCAGTGCTAGGGTAATTCCCTCAGGGTTAATGCCAGGGTAAGGCCCTTAGGGTCAGTGCTAGGGTTAGGCTCTCAGGGTCAGTGCTAGGGTAATTCCCTCAGGGTTAATGCCAGGGTAAGGCTCTTAGGGTCAGTGCTAGGGTTAGGCCCTCAGGGTTAATGCCAGGGTAAGGCCCTTAGGGTCAGTGCTAGGATTAAGCCCTCAGGGTTAATGCCAGAATCAGGGGGGTTACTCAAAAGAAACTGCCCTTCTGGCAGTAACTGAGTCGCTCCATGTTGCTAGTGCGAATTC
This sequence comes from Muraenolepis orangiensis, assembly GCA_027704905.1. Classification (NCBI taxonomy): domain Eukaryota; kingdom Metazoa; phylum Chordata; class Actinopteri; order Gadiformes; family Muraenolepididae; genus Muraenolepis; species Muraenolepis orangiensis. The sequence continues at coordinate 1,275,182 of CM051014.1, read as the reverse complement.
TCTCTCCTCGGTCCTGATCCTCCTGGACCTGTCTGCAGCATTCGACACTGTGAACCACCAGATTCTCCTCTCCACCCTTGAGGGGATGGGTGTCTTGGGCTCTGTTCTCTCCTTGTTTGCTTCCTACCTGACGAGTCACTCCTACCAGGTGGCACTGGGAGGGTCTGTGTCAGAACCACGCCGACTGACTACCGGGGTTCAACAAGGATCGGTCCTGGGTCCTCTTCTCTTCTCCCTCTACACCATGTCCCTTGGTTCTGTTATCCACTCCCATGACTTATCCTACCACTGCTATGCTGACGACACCCAACTGGTCTTGTTGTTTCCCCCCTCGGACACTCAAGTGGAAACATGCATTGCTGCATGCTTAGCAGACATCTCAAAGCGGATGTCGATGCACCACATAAAGCTCAACCTGGACAAGACTGAGCTAGTGTTCTTCCCTGCAAAGGGCTGTCCTCACCGAGACCTGGCTGTCACCATTGATGATGCTGTGGTGACACCTACTCGGACCGCAAGGAATCTGGGTGTGACCCTGGACGACCAACTGTCATTCTTGGCAAACATTGCATCGGTGACACACTCCTGCAGATTCCTCCTCTACAACATAAGGAAGATTCGGCCTTTTCTCACTGAAATGGCTGTACAGGTGCTCATCCAGGCTCTTGTCATCTCCCGCCTGGACTATTGCAACTCCCTCCTTGCTGGCGCCCCGGCATCTGCCATCAGACCCCTGGAGCTCATTCAGAGAGCTGCAGCTCGCCTGGTGTTCAACCGACCCAAGTTCTCCCACACATCTACCCTCCTTCGGTCTCTACACTGCTCACATCCAGCTCAAGACCTTGGTGCTAGCCAAGCCTAGCGTGCCTACAAGGCAGTCAAAGGAACAAAATCCTACCTGCAGGCAATGGTCAAGCCCTACATCCCTGCCCGTCCCCTTTGTTTGCTTCTTCGGGCCGTCTGCTTGCACCTTCGCTTATGGGCCCTTGTGGCTGATCTACGCGGTCACGGCTCTTCTCTGTCCTGGCCCCAATTTGGTGGAATGAACTTTCCACAGATGTCAGGACTGCAGAGTCGCTGCCCATCTTCCACTGCAGGCTGAAAACTAATCTCTTCAGGAAACACGACCCGGATGCTTCCTCCAAGCGCGTCCTCTTATCACTTTACTAGCGTACTAGCGTCTTACTAAGTACATTGTCTACTAAGTACATTGTCGAAGTAGATTGTTAGTTAGATATCTTTCTATATTGTTCTATATTGTTTGCCAACTTATTGTACTTATTGTACCTGAGCACTGGCTCAGTTCTTGGAGACTTGTTAGAAATGCACTTTTGACTTCTGGTGACGAGATGTTCTCTGACCTTCCTTTGTTGAAACACTATTGTAAGTCTCTTTGGATAAAAGCGTCTGTTAAATGACTGGAATGTAATGTACTGGTTAACAGTGGAGACTTCACCAGCTGAGGCTTGTGTCCGGTAGGCTGCCATCCTGCAGGGGGGTCCTCGGACACGGCGTGGAGGACGGCGTCCTTCACGAAGATGCTGAGGGCCCGACAGATGAAGGACATGAAGAGGTGGACGTGGATGTGGTTACGGGGGCAGTGGAGGCGCCTTTAGGGTCGAAAACAAAGATAAACATGGAGCAGAACATGTTATGCTTGTGTATATGTTAACATATATGCTAACATATATGTTAACATATATGCTAACATATATGCTAACATATATGTTAACATATATGCTAACATATATGCTATGGTATATACTGTATATATATCTATATATATATATATATATGTGCTAACAACATACTTGAAGTAGCACAAGGTGAAGACAGCGACCAGCAGACACAGCAGGGAGGTGGAGTAACCCACCGTGTACATCAGATGGAGCCTTCTAAACACCTAGTGAGAGTTAAACATCAGACCTAAACACCTAGTGAGAGTTAAACATCAGACCTAAACACCTAGTGAGAGTTAAACATCAGACCTAAACACCTAGTGAGAGTTAAACATCAGACCTAAACACTTAGTGAGAGTTATACATCAGACCTAAACACCTAGTGAGAGTTATACATCAGACCTAAACACCTAGTGAGAGTTAGACATCAGAACTAAACACCTAGTGAGAGTAAGACATCAGACCTAAACACCTAGTGAGAGCTAGACATCAGACCTAAACACCTAGTGAGGGTTAGACCTCAGACCTAAACACCTAGTGAGAGTTAGACATCAGAACTTAACACCTAGCGAGAGTTATACATCAGACCTAAACACCTTTAGAGAGTTATACATCAGACCTAAACACCTAGTGAGAGTAAGACATCAGACCTAAACACCTTTAGAGAGTTAGACATCAGACCTAAACACCTTTAGAGAGTTAGACCTCAGACCTAAATACCTTAAGAGAGTTAGACCTCAGACCTAAACACCTTAAGAGAGTTAGACCTCAGACCTAAACACCTTAAGAGAGTTAGACCTCAGACCTAAACACCTTAAGAGAGTTAGACCTCAGACCTAAACACCTTTAGAGAGTTAGACCTCAGACCTAAACACCTTAAGAGAGTTAGACCTCAGACCTAAACACCTTTAGAGAGTTAGACCTCAGACCTAAACACCTTTAGAGAGTTAGACCTCAGACCTAAACACCTTAAGAGAGTTAGACCTCAGACCTAAACACCTTAAGAGAGTTAGACCTCAGACCTAAACACCTTAAGAGAGTTAGACCTCAGACCTAAACACCTTTAGAGAGTTAGACCTCAGACCTAAACACCTTTAGAGAGTTAGACCTCAGACCTAAACACCTTTAGAGAGTTAGACCTCAGACCTAAACACCTTAAGAGAGTTAGACCTCAGACCTAAACACCTTAAGAGAGTTAGACCTCAGACCTAAACACCTTTAGAGAGTTAGACCTCAGACCTAAACACCTTTAGAGAGTTAGACCTCAGACCTAAACACCTTTAGAGAGTTAGACCTCAGACCTAAACACCTTAAGAGAGTTAGACCTCAGACCTAAACACCTTAAGAGAGTTAGACCTCAGACCTAAACACCTTTAGACTGTCAGACATGCACATTGTGAAACCAGCTCCAACAAGCGGCCACCTCAGCGTGGCTGCTGTAGTCGGAGGAGAGCAAGGTGCACTCAGAGTAGTTGGCCCAGGTCCTGTTCAGAGCGTCTGCCTGCTCCCAGGCCCCGGAGACATCACACTGACGATATACCCGACCTGTCCAGAACCACACCTTGCAATCAACCACTGACCTAATGCTATGGTTAATACACAGAATACTAGAGTTAATACTAGAGTTAATACTAGAGTTAATACACCAAATACTATAGTTAATACTATAGTTAATGCTATAGTAAATACAGTTAATACTATAGTTAATACTATAGTTATTACACCTTATACTATAGTTTATACACCTAATACTACCAAATAATGCAGTAATACTGACTTAAATTTAAAAGAGAGGCAGAGAACAATGAAAGCACACAATCTGAATTGGCGTAACTAATATAGATAAAGGACTAATAGTTGTATACAGTACCTCTGTGGTTGAAGTCATAGATGTACTCTGGACAGGCCATGGACACCCACTGGCCAGCTGCACCTCTGGGCCAGCACACAATGCCGTCCCATTCAGGAACACACTGGCCTGCTGGGGTTACACTAGGGTTAGACTCGGGTTAGGGGTTAGACTAGGGTTAGGGGTTACACTAGGGTTACACTAGGGTAAGACTAGGGTTAGGGGTTAGACTAGGGTAAGACTAGGGTTAGGGGTTAGACTAGGGTAAGACTAGGGTTAGGGGTTAGACTAGGGTAAGACTAGGGTTAGGGGTCTGGTGCCTTGCTCAAGTCCAATAGTCACGTCGGCAGTGCGCCAAGAGTACCAGTTTCACTCCATGCTTGGTCCGTCGGGGATTGAACCGGCAACCTTCCAGTTCCCAACAGACTGAGCTACTGCAGCCCTTGATGTTGAGCATTCTGCATCCAAAAGACCTTCATTGATCTTACATAAGATAGAAATGTGATGAATATTAGCCGTGGTTTATATTAGCCGTGGTTTATATTAGCTGTGGTTTATCTGTGAATCAGAGCTGTTCCAGGCTGATATCTACATGGTTATATTCTTTCTGTGACAGCTGAGGGCTGAATGGAGGAAGATTGAAACCTTTTCATTTCCTTCTGGTTGATTTGTTTCCCTTGACGCTCTTAGAAGGAGAAGGAACCGTCCAAACCTTCAATGAGGGCCATCTGGCTCCGGATGCTGCGGTCACACGCTGCCCGAGCACCAATCAGAAGGTAGATTTGCTCCTCTCGAGTGATGACATCATCAGAGTCGATCTGAGGGAGACAGACGTGTTGAAATATTAAACCTCACGAAAATGTTGATGAGATAACTTCAATCAGCTTTCACCAGTTTAATGAATCACAACCACACAGATGTGAACCAAGACTTTCTCAAGATCTAGACATGTTAAACAGCGAGTTAACATGTCAACAACAACAAGACAACAAGACAACAAGACAACAAGACAACAAGACAACAAGACAACAACAAGACAACAACAAGACACGAAGCACCACGCTGTCAACACTTGGCTCTGCATTCTCCTGATCCAACATGGTTCCTGTGTCACAGCATGTCTGTTATAAATAGCAGCCAACAGAGGACCAGGCGGTCCAGGAGCATGCGGTCAGAGTTTGGGTTGGGCTGTCCTTCCGAAGTGGTTCTTCAACCACAGCCGAGGACCGGCTCTCTCCCAGCCGGCCCATGGGGCGTCTCAGGGAGTCGTGAAATAGTTGTACAAGGATGCAGAATGTGGCACAGACACGCCAGGTGGGGGGGGGGGGCCCGAGCACCCATCCTGTTACACCACCACAGGCCTGCTGTTTTGTTTGTTAGTACTGCTCCTGGGCTTACGGCCCGTGATTGGTCGTGCTCGTGTGTCAGTCAAGGCCTCCTCCTGACAAGTGGGCGGGTACCTGACACCTCACTGTGTCTCAGGGACACAAGCAGCTTCCCTGAAGGGAATCTAAAACACACAAACCATCTGCCAGACAGCAGAAAGACCCTGTCTGGCCCCATCCCGGCTGTCTTGGTGGTACAGAACCGGGTCAGAGCCAACGATCCTTTATGGAGAGCTAAATGTACACTGACCTTTTGTGCTCGCCGTTTCAGAAATAATAGATTTTAGATAACTACAATGACAGCACTCTCTCAACAGGCCTATTCATTCACTGAGCAGAAGGTTGGAGGTCAGGGGTCAACAGAGTGAATTATTCTGTAGAAAGCTGAGATCAGGTTAGCGCTGACCTGAGGGTTAGGTCAACCTAACCCTCACCCCTAACATCCCACGACGAGCCCAGACTCAACTAAGAGCTTGAAAGCTATACGTTGGCTGTGTTTGGTCGTGGGCTGGAGCAACGCCTGTTTTAACCTGTTTGAACCTGTTTGAACCTGTTTTAACCTGTTTTAACATGGTTTGTTCCTCCTCCTTCTCCTCCTACCTGCAGATGAACATCCAACACAGGGAAAATCGTCAAGCGCTGGAGTGAGAATCCCCAGGCGTTCTCCTGGACGTTTGGACCCAACAGAAGGTGTTGTTTGTTGAAGTCAACGGAACACAGACCAAGTGTGTTGACCATATCACTGGCTACCAATCACTGGCTACTATCTACTAACTATCTACTGCTATCTACTGCTATCTACTATCTATCTACTGCTATCTACTGCTATCTACTATCTATCTACTGCTATCTACTGCTATCTACTATCTATCTACTATCTATCTACTGCTATCTACTATCTATCTACTATCTACTGCTATCTACTATCTATCTACTGCTATCTACTGCTATCTACTATCTATCTACTATCTATCTACTGCTATCTACTGCTATCTACTATCTATCTACTATCTACTGCTATCTACTATCTATCTACTGCTATCTACTATCTATCTACTATCGATCTACTATCAATCTACTGCTATCTACTATCTATCTACTATCTATCTACTATCGATCTACTATCAATCTACTGCTATCTACTATCTATATACTATCTATCTACTATCAATCTACTGCTATCTACTATCTATCTACTATCTATCTACTATCTATCTACTGCTATCTACTATCTATCTACTATATATCTACTATCTATCTACTGCTATCTACTGTCTACTGCTATCTATCTACTATCAATCTACTATCTATCTACTGCTATCTACTATCTATCTACTATATATCTACTATCTATCTACTGCTATCTACTGCTATCTACTATCTATCTACTGTCTACTGCTATCTATCTACTATCTATCTACTATCTATCTACTATCTATCTAGTGTTATCTACTATCTATCTACTATATATCTACCGCATGCCGTTAGATAGCAGGAGAGAAGAGAAAATCCCCAAAGATGAGGCCACATTAAAGGGTAACCTCCACATTAAAGGGTAACCTCCTCATTAAAGGGTAACCTCCACATTAAAGGGTAACCTCCACATTAAAGGGTAACCTCCACATTAAAGAGTAACCTCCTCATTAAAGGGTAACCTCCACATTAAAGGGTAACCTCCACATTATAGGGTAACCTCCACATTAAAGAATAACCTCCTCATTAAAGGGTAACCTCCACATTAAAGGGTAACCTCCACATTATAGGGTAACCTCCACATTAAAGGGTAACCTCCACATTAAAGAGTAACCTCCTCATTAAAGGGTAACCTCCACATTAGAGGGTAACCTCCACATTAAAGGGTAACCTCCTCATTAAAGAGTAACCTCCTCATTAAAGTGTAACCTCTTCATTAAAGGGTAACCTCCACATTAAAGGGTAACCTCCACATTAAAGGGTAACCTACTAGTCACCATAATAATAAAATATATTCATACATACACGCATATATAATAACATAATATATAATCAATTACATTACAATAACATTCAACAGGTAGACAATATAACTACCAGTCACCATAATATATAATATATCATACATACACACATAGATAATAACATAATATATACCGGTAATACATTACATTTCCTCCAAGAGTCGACCCAATAAGT
>CM051014.1:1235597-1263097 GCA_027704905.1 Muraenolepis orangiensis | reverse complement strand
TACGGTTCACCTACCAATCTAAACAGAAGTACAGTACAGCGAGTTCAGAGAGATGAGAGATGACAGCTGAGGGGAAGAAGCTGTTCCTAAGCCTGCTTGACTTGGAACAGAGGTTTCTATAGCGCCTCCCAGAGGGGAGGAGGGAAAACAGTCCATGGTTGGGGTGAGAGGGTCTTTCACTATTTTTTGTGCCTTCCTCAGACACTGTTTGTGGTGGGTAGCGTTTATTGCAGGGAGGGGTAGTCCAACGATGCGTTGGTGAGGATACTTTCAATGGCACACTGGTAAAAGTTCACCAGAATCTGAGGTGACAGGTGGGCTTTCCTCAGTCTCCTCAGGAAGAAGAGACGCTGGTGAGCCTTCTTTACCAGTGAGGCCGTGTTGAGGGACCAGGAGAGGTCCTCGGAGATGTGGACCCCCAGGAATTTGAAGCTGAAGACACGCTCGACCTCCACTCCGTTGATAAGGATGGGGCGTGCGCGCCAGCTCTGGTCTTCCTGAAGTCGACGATGAGCTCCTTGGTCTTCTTGGTGTTGATGGCCAGGTTGTTGTCAGCGCTCCACGCCACCAGGTGCTGGACCTCCTCCCTGGAGGCTGCCTCATCGTTGTTCTTGATGAGGCCCACCACCGTCGTGTCGTCTGCAAACTTGATGATGGTGTTTGTACCATGTACAGGAGTGCAGTCGTGGGTGATGAGGGAGTAGAGGAGAGGGCTCAGTACACAGCCCTGGGGGATGCCGATGTTTAGGGTGAGGGTGGCTAATCTGACAGACTGGGGGCTGTTGGTTAGGAAGTCAAAGAACCAGTTACAGACAGAGAGGTTAATGTCAAGATTCTTGGTTTTCATGAGGTCACCAAGTTTGAAGATGAGTTTGGAGGGGATGATGGTGTTGAATGCTGACCTGAAGTCGATGAACAGCATTCTCACGTGGGTGTTGCTCTCATTGTGGGAGAGAGCGGAGTGAAGAGCTGAGGAAATGGCGTCCTCCGTGCTCCTGTTCTCACGGTAGGCAAATTGGTATTTATCTAGTGAGGGTGAGAGGCCAGATTTGAAGTGAGCCAGGACCAGCCTCTCAAAGCACTTCATGATGATGGGGGTGAGTGCAACAGGGCGGAAGTCTTTGAGGCTCACTGCAGAGTGTTTTGGCACTGGCACAATGGAGGTGGTTTTAAAGCATCCTGGGACAACTGCCTGAGCTAGTGAAATGCCTAAAATGTCAGTAAGGACCTCGGTCAGCTGCTCAGTGCAGTTCCTGAGGGGATAGGGTGAGGGGTTGGTGGTCAGCGGGGAGAGTAGCCCTGGTGGGCCATTCGTGGTTGTCCTGGCATAAAAATGATTGAGCTTGTCAGGGAGGGATGAGTCAGTAGTTGGGGGGGGGGGGTTGTTGGAGGGTTTATAGTCTGTAATGGCCTGGATGCCCTGCCACATGTGTCGGGGATCAGAGTTGTTGAAGTGGTCTTCAACCCTAAGCTTGTGGTTGAGCTTGGCCAGCTTGATGCCCTTGTTCAGGTTAGCCCTGGCTGAACAGTAGGCCTGTGCATCGCCTGACCTAAAAGCAAATATATGTTGGATGTACGTTATGCAGGAGAAGGCTAAAGCAGGGGCCCAGCACATGTTCGAGGCCAAAGGCCCGGGAGGATGTGTGCTGCTCATCGAGGTTCTGACCGACAACAACAATCGGACTCACCAGGACCTCAGATACTTGCTGACCAAGAACGGGTACTGGTACTTTTATACTGTAGTGGTACTGTAGTACTACTAATAATATTACTGTAGTAGTACTGTTACTCTTACTGTAGTAGTACTGAATTACTACTATTACTCTTATTGTTGTGGTACTGTAGTACTGTCGAGTACCACCTAAATACTGTCCAGTGTTAAGGTTCCAGATGGATGAGACTGTGGTTCCGCTCCACAGGGGGGCGCTGGTGGACGGGGCTCGCCACCCCTTTGAAAGGAAAGGAGTGGTGCTGGCGGAGGCTCGGGGCATGTCCCCCGACGACGCCCTGGAGCTGGCCATCGAGGCGGGGGCCGAAGACGTCCGGGAGGTAGAGGAGGAGGAGGAGGAGGAGAAGAGGCCACCGCTGCTGCAGGTAACGATGGTCCGCTACTGTGGTGGAGGCACCTGTTAGTTTGATGTTCCCTAGAGTCTCACCAAGGTCTTCTGTCTGCCTGTCTGTCTGTTTTCTGTCTGTCTGTTTGTCTTCTGTCTGTGTCTCTCTGTCTTCAGTTCATTTGCGACCAGGCGGAGCTGCGCTCTGTGAGGACATCTCTGGAGGACAGAGGGGTCCACGTGGTGTCTTCTGGACCAGAATTTGTGTCCCGGTCCCCATCGCTGCTGGACCCCAGTCAGCTGGAGGCGGCCTCCGCCCTCCTGGAGGCCCTGAACAACCACTCAGACGTCATGCGGGTCTGGGACAACATCCAGCCCCAACCCTGAACACTCACCTGTACCTGGAGATGAGGTTCCTCACCACAGGGGCCACCAGGGGCCTCCAGGGGCATCTCGCTTTCCCCTCTTTCTCCTACGTTGTTAAATCACCTCCAATGCCCCTATAGTACAAAACGTACGGTAAAGGACATATCAATTGTTCCCATTCAAGACTCAAGGCGAAATTCAAGATTCAAGATGTTTGTGCAAAAGTACAATGGAATGCTCTGGAGTCATCACCCCTCTGGAGTCATCACCCCTCTGGAGTCATCACCCCTCTGGAGTCATCACCCCTCTGGAGTCATCACCCCTCTGGAGTCAAGGGAAGGTTTGACACATGTTCTGCGATATGTTCCCTCCCAGCAGTTCAGAATCACTGGGTTAGAGAAAGTAATCGTATCTGAATAAATATACATAATGTACGTTTCAAAAAGTGCTATTAATTAGTACCGCAAGTTGACTGTTGACTGAATCAACCCCAGTGACTCATGTGGAAACACGTGGTCCCAGTCCAAAGTTGCGATGTCTTCACTTTAGTTCAGAGACCCGGTTCTGGGTCTGTGGAGACTGATTCAGGACCGACCTGGTTGATGATCTGGTTCTTCGGTCACGACTTCAGATTAACAGACGATCACGTTTGTTTTATTTAAATATAGAATGAATCATTCTGTTTCACTGATGATCGTTCCTGTAGTGGAACAACGAGCATTGATAAGACCAAACATTAGACAATAAAACGCAACTGCAAGAATTAACTGTCTGTTTTGAGTTTGTACAATATCTTAACATTACTGGTGACTTTACACATTGTGTACTCCCTATATAAATATCAACTAAGGGACTCAATATACTGTAAGTATCAACTAAGGGACTCGATATACTGTAAATATCAACTAAGGGACTCGATATACTGTAAATATCAACTTAGGGACTCGATATACTGTAAATATCAACTAAGGGACGTCCCGTTCCAGATGAGTGACGCCCCAGTGACCGTCCCGTCACTACTGGATGTCCTGTTACACGGCGACCAGAAATAGTCTCAGTACTGATTCTGACGGTGGTGTCCCGGTGGTTCTTCGTGGGTCCAGGTGATGAAGACTGTGGTGACTACCCTTCCTTAATCATAGCGTTATCACGCACTAACAAGTGTGTTTATTTGCTCCATCCACCACGTTCCCCAACAGCCCCTCACATAAGATGGAAATAGTAATTAACAGAAAAAGTGATTTATTATTGATTACCCTGTGGTGGCCTGGATGCTATTGTATTGATCTGGTGCTATAGAGGGACAGCGCCGCAACACTCAGACCCTCACTACACGGAGAACCATGAGAACCTTTGGATTATTCAAGCATTCAGAAATCTGACTTTCAAATAAGGTACAGGATCTGCTGAATTACATTTCATAAACCGTGTACTAGACTTTCAGATAGTTTACCACAACCCTTTCCCAGTTACATAAACCATGTACCAAGAAAATAATTTGATTTGCAATGTTAGTGTTCTAGATCTAGATAGTCTATACTACATTTGTAGTTGTCTATACGTTCTAGAGCTGTAGTTAGTCTATAATGTACTAGAGCTGTAGTTAGTCTATAATGTACTAGAGCTGTGGTTAGTCTGTAATGTTCTAGAGCTGTGGTTAGTCTGTAATGTTCTAGAGCTGTGGTTAGTCTGTAATGTTCTAGAGCTGTAGTTAGTCTATAATGTACTAGAGCTGTAGTTAGTCTATAATGTACTAGAGCTGTAGTTAGTCTATAATGTTCTAGAGCTGTGGTTAGTCTGTAATGTTCTAGAGCTGTGGTTAGTCTGTAATGTTCTAGAGCTGTGGTTAGTCTGTAATGTTCTAGAGCTGTAGTTAGTCTATAATGTACTAGAGCTGTAGTTAGTCTATAATGTTCTAGAGCTGTGGTTAGTCTGTAATGTTCTAGAGCTGTGGTTAGTCTGTAATGTTCTAGAGCTGTGGTTAGTCTGTAATGTTCTAGAGCTGTGGTTAGTCTGTAATGTTCTAGAGCTGTGGTTAGTCTGTAATGTTCTAGAGCTGTGGTTAGTCTGTAATGTTCTAGAGCTGTGGTTAGTCTGTAATGTTCTAGAGCTGTGGTTAGTCTGTAATGTTCTAGAGCTGACTAGTCCAAGACATGGTGTTCTAGACTAGTCCAAGACATGGTGTTCTAGACTAGTCCAACACATGGTGTTCTAGACTAGTCCAACACATGGTGTTCTAGACTAGTCCAACACATGGTGTTCTAGACTAGTCCAACACATGGTGTTCTAGACTAGTCCAAGACATGGTGTTCTAGACTAGTCCAAGACATGGTGTTCTAGACTAGTCCAAGACATGTTCTAGACTAGTCCAAGACATGGTGTTCTAGACTAGTCCAAGACATGGTGTTCTAGACTAGTCAGGCGGGCAAGTGTGTCAAAGTAAGGTGGACAGATAAAAAGCCATCTCTGAAAAAAAGAGGTTTATGTTGATGAAATGTGTGCATAGAGGTTCAGAGTTAAGACGTTCTAGATTGGTCTAGATTGGTCACCACTCTATTGGTGATGTTTAACCCACACCAGGTCCTATTATTCATTATTCATTATGTCATTTTATACTCGTTATTTGCAATTGGCTGTCATGTGGGGCGTCCGATGATCTCCTCCAGTGTGTGAGGCTGTATTATTATTATTGGGTTCGATTATTTTCCTCTAGGCACACTAAAGGTTCTTGGCAGGTTGAGGCCTGACTACTTCATACAGCAGCATTCAGGAGTGCACCCTTCATTGGTGGACTGTTACTAATTATCATTTGTCATTTCACTCTTATTTGATTAATATTGGGATATCGATATAATGGCGTGAAGTGACTGCACTGGTGGTCAGCGGCCCATGTCTCAGTCCTGCTCTCAGAGTACAGATGTGGACGTGTGATAGCAGAGCTGCAGGTCCAGTCCAGCGGTGGTGATGAAGAGAGACGGGTCGGCCCTGGGCTCCCCCCAGAGCCTCCACCTCCTGGGCCCATCCAAGGTGAAACAGAGAACTCACAGCGTCACAGAGAAGGTGACTCAGGTACCAACCCCTCACAGCAGGCCTTCAGCCTCCAGGTGGATCTCCTGCCTCTATCTAGATCTCCACCTTCTTTAGCAGAGCCTCAAGACCTAGATATGAGAAATGATTAATAAATAAAGTCCAGAATAGAGATAAAGATGACAAAGATGACATAGGTGACATGTGCTGATGTATGTCTGACAGAAAGATTACATTTATCCCCAGTCAGTGACCTACTGAACCACTAGGAGTGCTGCCACTTTCATAACATTGAACTTGAACATACACAGGTCTATAACAAACCTCTCTTCTCCAAGGTCCTCTCGCTTGAGTCTGACGTTTTGCCAAAATACAAGCTCCAGCTACCAGAGACCACCTGGTGGATTTTACTGCACTACAGTCCGTTCAAAGCGTTCTGGGACTGGATCATTCTGCTCCTGGTTCTGTACACTGCTGTGTTCACTCCCTACTCTGCTGCGTTCCTCCTGGACGAGCACCGAGACAGAGCGTGTGGCTACACATGTGATCCTCTGAACATGGTGGACATCCTGGTGGACATCCTGTTCATCGTGGACATCGTCATCAACTTCCGCACCAGCTACGTAAGTCAGAGCGACGAGGTGGTGACCGAGCCCGGCAGGGTGGCCAAGCATTACATCACCGGCTGGTTCCCCATCGACCTCTTTGCCGCCATCCCCTTCGACCTCCTTGTCTTCCGATCCGGCTCCGATGAGGTAAGGTCGCCTTTCTCATTTATTTAGATTGCGTCGTAAAATACCGCTGTAAGAAACCATTCCTATAACACGTCTCCCCTTTGTGTCCGTGCACACCGAAGATGGCCACCTTGATCGGCTTACTGAAAACGGCACGACTGCTTCGATTGGTTCGAGTGGCCAGGAAGCTGGACCGCTACTCTGAGTACGGAGCGGCGGTTCTGTTCTTGCTCATGTGCACCTTTGTTCTGATCGCCCACTGGCTGGCCTGCATCTGGTACGCCATCGGGTTCGTGGAGAGGCCCTACACGGAGACGGGCTGGCTGGACAACCTGGCCCAGCAGCTGGGCAAGACGTACAACGACAGCGACTCCGGCTCCGGACCGTCGGCTAAGGATAAGTACGTGACGGCGCTCTACTTCACCTTCAGCTCTCTGACCAGCGTGGGCTTCGGGAATGTCTCCCCCAACACCAACTCTGAGAAGATCTTCTCCATCTGTGTCATGGTCATTGGCTGTGAGTCCTCACCTCAAACCTAACAGCAGATGATTTCCCTTTCTTGTTGCGGTGCGTTCTGACCTTCCCTGCGTCTCCCCCACAGCTCTCATGTACGCCAGCATCTTTGGCAACGTGTCGGCCATCATCCAGCGTCTGTACTCCGGGACGACTCGCTACCACACCCAGATGCTGCGGGTCAAGGAGTTCATCCGCTTCCACCAGATCCCCGGGGGGCTGCGCCTGCGTCTGGAGGAGTACTTCCAACACGCCTGGTCCTACACCAACGGCATCGACATGAACGCCGTGAGAAGCCCCAAAACACTATATAGATTCAGATATCTCCAAAAATAATAATAAAGATGTGTTTATTTATATATATATATATATATATATATATATAAACACAATGAATGTGTGTGTTTATTTATATATATATATATGTATATTGTCATCATCAAGCGTCCTCTGGTACAGGTTTTAAAGGGGTTTCCAGAGTGCTTGCAGGCTGACATCTGTCTGCACTTGAACCGCTCTCTGCTGCACCACTGCAAGGCCTTCAGGGGGGGCAGCCAGGCCTGCCTGAGGGCCCTGGCCATGAGGTTCAAGACGGTGCACGCCCCCCCGGGGACACCTTGGTCCGCTACGGGGACCTCTTGGACTCCCTCTTCTTCATCTCCCGCGGTTCCCTCCAGGTGGTCAGGGACCACGTTGTGGTTGCAATGCTCGGTACTGTGTTTCTACATGTTCATGTGTTTCTACATGTTTCATGTGTTCATGTGTTTCTACATGTTTCATGTGTTCATGTGTTTCATGTGTTTCTATCTGGCCTGTACAAAGTCAGTGGGTTGGAAGAATCCTTACTGTAAATATTGCATTTACAATATTAGATATATATATATATATAAAAAAGTTTATTTATATGGTAAATGTTTATATTGTAAATATTTTTATAATATTTTTATATGGCTTCACTGCCCATGTTTGAATAGTGTACAGTATTGCATGTCCAGTTGTCATGTCAGTTTATCGCTGCTATAACCGTAATATGATTGTGAGTAAGCTGTCAAGCAGTCATAAGACGATCTTGCTTTTTTTCAGATCAATTTAACCTCAAATGTATAGTTTTATTGCAATCTATTGAATGTTGACCATGGTATCGCAATGCGTTGAGTATGGCCAGATCCCTCCCAATACCCCTGATAGAAAGCTTGGGAGACCCGACTGATGCTGATGTCATGCGTTCCTCCGGTAGAAAAGAACGATGTGTTCGGAGAGCCCATTCACCTGCACCACCAGCCGGGGAGGTCCAGCTCCCACGTGCAGGCCGTCACCTACTGCCACCTTCACCGCATCCTTAGGGAAGACCTGCTGGAGGTCCTAGACCTTTACCCAGACTTCACCAACCACTTCTGGACCGACCTTGTGATCACGCTGGACCTCAGATGTGTAAGATAATAATAATAATAATAATTATAATAATAATAATGCCGGCTTTACAAGTCATGCCTCACCCATTCAACCACCAACGGCGGAGTCAGCCATCAAGGAGACAGCCAGGACGTCAGGAGCAGTTAGGGTTAGGGTGTCTTGCTCAAGGACACCTCGACAGTTTTTGCTGGAGCTGGGGGATGGAACCAGCGACCTTTCGGTTGTGAGGCGACCGCTCTGCCTCCTGAGCCAAGATGGCAGCGCTGTCTCCGCTACACCATGGATTGATAGTAGATTAGCGTCAGCCCGCACTACTGTGTCCTAACGTTGTCCTAACGTTGGCCTGTCCTCCTCAGATTGACCAATGTCCACATCCAGAAGACTGTGGTAATGACTGGGAACACCAGCCAAGACCCAGAGGATACTCCCTGGACTGCAGAATCCGACCTGGTGAGCCACACGCTGCTACTGTCCAATACAACCTACTGGAACCATAGGGCCCTCAGTGTGTGTACCTACTGGAACCATAGGGCCCTCAGTGTTAGTACCTACTGGAACCATAGGGCCCTCAGTGTGTGTACCTACTGGAACCATAGGGCCCTCAGTGTGTGTACCTACTGGAGCCATAGGGCCCTCAGTGTTAGTACCTACTGGAACCATAGGGCCCTCAGTGTTAGTACCTACTGGAACCATAGGGCCCTCAGTGTTAGTACCTACTGGAACCATAGGGCCCTCAGTGTTAGTACCTACTGGAGCCATAGGGCCCTCAGTGTGTGTACCTACTGGAACCATAGGGCCCTCAGTGTTAGTACCTACTGGAACCATAGGGCCCTCAGTGTGTGTACCTACTGGAGCCATAGGGCCCTCAGTGTTAGTACCTACTGGAGCCATAGGGCCCTCAGTGTTAGTACCTACTGGAACCATAGGGCCCTCAGTGTGTGTACCTACTGGAACCATAGGGCCCTCAGTGTTAGTACCTACTGGAGCCATAGGGCCCTCAGTGTTAGTACCTACTGGAACCATAGGGCCCTCAGTGTGTGTACCTACTGGAACCATAGGGCCCTCAGTGTTAGTACCTACTGGAACCATAGGGCCCTCAGTGTGTGTACCTACTGGAGCCATAGGGCCCTCAGTGTTAGTACCTACTGGAGCCATAGGGCCCTCAGTGTTAGTACCTACTGGAACCATAGGGCCCTCAGTGTGTGTACCTACTGGAACCATAGGGCCCTCAGTGTTAGTACCTACTGGAACCATAGGGCCCTCAGTGTTAGTACCTACTGGAACCATAGGGCCCTCAGTGTGTGTACCTACTGGAGCCATAGGGCCCTCAGTGTTAGTACCTACTGGAACCATAGGGCCCTCAGTGTGTGTACCTACTGGAACCATAGGGCCCTCAGTGTTAGTACCTACTGGAACCATAGGGCCCTCAGTGTGTGTACCTACTGGAGCCATAGGGCCCTCAGTGTTAGTACCTACTGGAACCATAGGGCCTCAGTGTGTGTACCTACTGGAACCATAGGGCCTCAGTGTGTGTACCTACTGGAACCATAGGGCCTCAGTGTGTGTACGGTATGTTTGAAGCTGATAATAGCAGATGGGTCAATCCTCTCTGGGACGTCCAGATGGAATCGACCACGATGACTCATTTCCGCTCCAGTCGGTCGGCCAACGTCACTCCGCCCCGCTAGCTTGCAGCGGCACCTCCCCCTCCTGCTCCACTGAGGACCTAAAAGAGACCTTCTCACGGGGCCCCGGGTTGCGCCTGTCAGAAGAGGACCACTTGGACTACGCTTCTTCTGTGGTGAGACTGCGGGCCCCTGGCAGCGGCCCCCTGGAGAGAGAGCAGACTCTGGACATCCCTGGTCAGTGCAGTCCGGACCGTCGCTCATGAAGGATTCATGACAAACTACTCCTGATTGATCAGGAGCCGTCTCCTCTTCCAGCTCCCTCTGTTAACAGGCCCGGGATGTTCCACTGCTGGCCCAACAGAACCTCCATGCAGTTGAGCGGTCTGCCGTGGTCCTCCCACCACCCTCAGCCCCACCCTGAAGGGGAGGCTGACCTGGGCTTCAGGCTGGAGGTGTTGCAGTCCCAACTCAACAGGTGAATAAACAAAGACTTTGATGCATACACTTTTTGTCACGTATTGCGAATTATAATATGAGAAGAACAACATGTCGATGATATAATGGATCATATTATTATTATTAAGGGCCGTGTTTCCTTTGCTAATCTCTAGGCTTGAGACTCGCATGACAGCGGACATCAGTGTCATCCTTCAGCTTCTGCAGGGACCGACCGCTCGTCTGCTCCCCCCTACCTACAGCACAGTGTCCTCTACTGGGCCCCCTAACCCCTCTACTAGGGCCCCTAACCTCTCTACTGGGCCCCCTAACCCCTCCACTGGGGCCCCTAACCTCTCTACTGGGGCCCCTAACCCCTCTACTGTGGTCCCTTACCCCTCTACTGGCCCCCCAAACCTCTCTACTGTGGCCCCTAACCCCTCTACTGGGACCCCTAACCCCTCTACTGTGGCCCCTAAAACCTCTACTAGGGCCCCTAACCCCTCAACTGGCCCTCCTAACCTCTCTACTGGGGCCCCTAACCTCTCTACTGAGGCCCCTAACCCCTGTACTGTGGCCCCTAACCCCTCTACTGGGACCCCTAACCCCTCTACTGTGGCCACTAATACCTCTACTGGCCCCCCTAACCTCTCTTCCGGGGCCCCTAACCCCTCTACCGGGCCCCTAACCCCTCCACTGGCCCCCCTAACCTCTCTTCCGGGGCCCCTAACCCCTCCAGTGTCTACGGCCCTAGAACTCCAGGTTTGCCAACCATGTGCACCATCTCTGCTGTAGTCATGGACAGCTTAACGTCCACCCAGGTAAAACTATGACTAATACTGCTATTCAGCAGGTTATCGTACTAGTAATGCGATGTACTACTAATACTGAAACAATTGAGTTTAGAATAAATTACTACGAGCTCCACTCCACGCAGAATTTGAACTCTGTCTCACACGGAAGACCAAGGCAGCACATTGAAATAGTTGTCATCATCACATTTTGTTCTTCATTCCAGCTCTGCCAAGAACCTAATCCCCACTCACATTAGAAACCAAGTCTCTGGAGGTCCAAGTCTCTGGAGGTCCAAGTCTCACACACAACCACTCTCACCAACCAGTCAACCAGAGAACCAGCCAACCAGAGAACCAGTCAACCAGAGAACCAGTCAACCAGCCAGGTTGCCATGCTACCACTGCCAGTGAAGTGAGGACTGTGCATAGTGCTGCTGCAACCATGAGTTCATTAAGTTAATACATGAAAACTAAAATGCACTTACTTTGGCTTTTCTGCACTGGAGAAACTAGTTTCTAGTACATCACTACAATCAACTACAATGAAACTACAGTTTCTAGTTCATCACTATAATCAACTACAATGAAACTACAGTTTCTAGTTCATCACTATAATCAACTACAATGAAACTACAGTTTCTAGTTCATCACTATAATCAACTACAATGAAACTACAGTTTCTAGTTCATCACTATAATCAACTACAATGAAACTACAGTTTCTAGTTCATCACTATAATCAACTACAATGAAACTACAGTTTCTAGTTCATCACTATAATCAACTACAATGAAACTACAGTTTCTAGTTCATCACTATAATCAACTACAATGTGAAACTGGATTGTAGCCAGACTGTAGAACATCTGGCTCAACATGCATTGGGGTTTGATTCCATTCCTTTAACGCTAAATCAAACAATCACAATTACTTCAAACTGATTTAATCAAATCAGGGAGTTAGTATTGAGTGTTCCTGTGTAGTCCAGCATGTAGTGAATATGTAAATACTTGTTCTACACGTGTCTCTGTATAACCATGTCAAATACAGTCAACACTAAAGCACCCTACTACCCACATATCCCTGACCCCAGAGACTGGTGTTCAAATGGAGGCTTGTTTAGTTTGACAGATGTTGTGGTAAGCTGTAGTCTGGTCCAAAGTCAAACCAGATCTTCATTCTGATCATAACCAACCTTCAGAGGAACATCTCAGGGACTAACAGACATTCATGGAGAGGTTATGTTTTCACCTTGTCTGTTATCAAGATAACTCGGTTCTGTACAGAATTGGACAAAACTTGGGTAGATGACCTGCCAAGGAACGAATTTGCATGAGTTATATTTGCATAAACCTTGGTGAGGGTTTAGGTGGAATGACGATTAGGATTTAAGAACATTTAGAGACACAAATCCGGAGCCGTAGATCATGAGAATCCGGACAATGACGTTAAACACAGGATGGAGCGGAGGAAATGGTGGACAGATGTTGCTTTACAGGGATTGATTGAAGTATTGTTTATGTGGGCCTATATTACTAATAAACACCTGTAGGTTAATTACCTATAAACACCTGTAGGTTAATTACCTATAAACACCTGTAGGTTAATTACCTATAAACACATGGATGTTAATTACCTATAAACACCTGTAGGTTAATTACCTATAAACACCTGCAGGTTAATTACCTATAAACACATGGATGTTAATTACCTATAAACACCTGTAGGTTAATTACCTATAAACACCTGTAGGTTAATTACCTATAAACACATGGATGTTAATTACCTATAAACACCTGTAGGTTAATTACCTATAAACACCTGTAGGTTAATTACCTATAAATACCTGTAGGTTAATTACCTATAAACACATGGATGTTAATTACCTATAAACACATGGATGTTAATTACCTATAAACACCTGTAGGTTAATTACCTATAAACACCTGTAGGTTAATTACCTATAAACACCTGTAGGTTAATTACCTATAAACACATGGATGTTAATTACCTATAAACACATGTAGGTTAATTACCTATAAACACATGGATGTTAATTACGTACCTATAAACACATGGATGTTAATTACCTATAAACACATGGAGGTTAATTACCTATAAACACCTGTAGGTTAATTACCTATAAACACATGGATGTTAATTACCTATAAACACATGGATGTTAATTACCTATAAACACATGGAGGTTAATTACCTATAAACACCTGTAGGTTAATTACCTATAAACACCTGTAGGTTAATTACCTATAAACACATGGATGTTAATTACCTATAAACACATGGATGTTAATTACCTATAAACACATGGAGGTTAATTACCTATAAACACATGGAGGTTAATTACCTATAAACACATGGATGTTAATTACCTATAAACACCTGTAGGTTAATTACCTATAAACACAGAGGTTAATTACCTATAAACACTTGTAGGTTAATTACCTATAAACACATGGATGTTAATTACCTATAAACACATGGAGGTTAATTACCTATAAACACATGGATGTTAATTACCTATAAACACCTGTAGGTTAATTACCTATAAACACCTGTAGGTTAATTACCTATAAACACATGTAGGTTAATTACCTATAAACACATGTAGGTTAATTACCTATAAACACATGGATGTTAATTACCTATAAACACCTGTAGGTTAATTACCTATAAACACCTGTAGGTTAATTACCTATAAACACATAGAGGTTAATTACCTATAAACACATGGATGTTAATTACCTATAAACACATGGATGTTAATTACCTATAAACACATGGATGTTAATTACCTATAAACACATGGATGTTAATTACCTATAAACACATGGAGGTTAATTAACTATAAACACATGGATGTTAATTACCTATAAACACATGTAGGTTAATTACCTATAAACACATGGATGTTAATTACCTATAAACACATGTAGGTTAATTACCTATAAACACATGTAGGTTAATTACCTATAAACACACGTAGGTTAATTACCTATAAACACATGGATGTTAATTACCTATAAACACATGGAGGTTAATTACCTATAAACACATGGATGTTAATTACCTATAAACACATGGATGTTAATTACCTATAAACACATGGAGGTTAATTACCTATAAACACATGGATGTTAATTACCTATAAACACATGTAGGTTAATTACCTATAAACACATGTAGGTTAATTACCTATAAACACACGTAGGTTAATTACCTATAAACACATGGATGTTAATTACCTATAAACACATGGAGGTTAATTACCTATAAACACATGTAGGTTAATTACCTATAAACACATGTAGGTTAATTACCTATAAACACATGTAGGTTAATTACCTATAAACACATGGAGGTTAATTATTAGGTCAGTATTTCTTCAATTATCAACCATATTTGATTCATTAATTTGTATCATTTTTAATGTAGTCACCTTTATTCATGGACCCCTGAGATCTCTGGGGGCCCCCTAAGGGGCCCGGACCCCAGGTTGGGAACCTAACTCGGATGACGTCACGGCAACCTGTGGCGCTTTGCACACGAAGTTCCAGTTCTGCCTCAGGCCGCAGTGTGGCGCTGCTCTCATATGCGTATGGGACGCGCAAAAGTGTTCATCCCGTGACAAAGTTTGATGCGTGTTTGACGCGCAGTCTCGTATGCATATTTGACGCGCAAAATCTGATCTGTAACAGAAGGCCTTATTTGCCAAGTACTCTTACAAACAAAAATGAGAAGAATATAAAATATTTAAAAAAATAGGATAAATAAAATAAACCGGTAAAAATATGTCCATATAAAAACTGCATATATATATATTTAGTGTATATGTCCCGGGACAACGTATTCGTATGCGTATTTGACGCGCAAAAGTGTCCATGCCGTGACCAAGTGACACCGGAACTTACTGGCGCGTTCCCTCCCCGCGCAGACCGGTGACCACCTACAGGTAGTCACGTTACAGACCTCCGCACGCGGGTCCACACAATACACACAACTGTCTACACACACACCTGTCTATACACACACACACACACGCCTGTCTACACACACTCACTTGTCTACTGTCTACAAACACACACACACACTCACCCCCCCCTTTCTACATACTCACCTGTACACACACAAACACACACACACACACACCCCAGACCCGCCCCCTGAGGATGGGCAGTGGCCCCGCCCCCCTCTTCACCTTCGGGGTCATCGCGGACGTCCAGTACGCGGACATCGACGACGGCTTCAACTTCACCGGCACGCGGCGCCGCTTCTACCGCGGCTCCCTGGGGCTGCTGAGGAGCGCGTGCCGGGCGTGGCGCTCGGCGCCGCTGCGGCCGCGCTTCGTGCTGCAGCTGGGGGACCTGATCGACGGCTTCAACCGCCCGCACGCCGCGGGACGCCCCGCGCTGGACGCCGCGCTGAGGGAGCTGAGCGCCGCCGCCGCCCCGGTGCATCACGTGTGGGGAAACCACGAGTTCTACAACTTCAGCCGCCGCGCCCTGATGGAGTCCCCGCTGAACAGCACGCCTCCTGCTCCGCACGGTGACGGAGGAGGAGGTGACAGAGGATGTGATGGAGGAGGAGGTGATTTCTACGCCTACCACTTTAGCCCCGCCCCCAGGTTCCGATTCGTGGTGCTGGACGCGTACGACGTGAGCCTGGTGGGGAGAGACGCCTCCACCCCGCAGTACGACTCCGCCCTCAACCTGCTGACCAAGCACAACCACAACCAGGACCTCAACCACCCGCCAGGTGTGTGTTCAGCACAGGTGTACACACACACCTGTACACACACACACACCTGTACACACACACACACCTGTCCACACACGGGCACGCACATCCACACAGACACACACACCTGTCTACACACACTCAGCCATCCACACAGACACACACCTGACAGCACACATACAGAAGTGAGCTCAGCTGTGTGTGTGTGTGTGTGTGTGTGTGTGTGTGTGTGTGTGTGTGTGTGTGTGTGTGTGTGTGTGTGTGTGTGTGTGTGTGTGTGTGTGTGTGTGTGTGTGTGTGTGTGTGTGTGTGTATGTGTGTGTGTGTGTGTGTGTGTGTGTGTATGTGTGTGTGTGTGTGTGTGTGTTCAGCTAAGGAAGGCATGGAGCGTAGGTTTGTGAAGTTCAACGGAGCGTTCAGCAGAGACCAGCTGGCCTGGCTGGACGAGGTCCTGACCCGCAGTGACCTGGACCAGGAGGTCGTCGTCCTCCTCAGTGAGACATCATCAACCCTTTAGATCAAAGATGACCCTTAAGGACTCTGAACTCCGTGATATAGTGTGTGTGTGTGTGTGTGTGTGTGTGTGTGTGTGCAGGTCATCTCCCAGTACACCCTCTTGCCACGGAGCCCATCTGTCTGGCCTGGAACTCGGAGGAGGTTCTGACGCTGCTGGAGGCCCACAGCTGCGTGGTCTGCTTCATGGCGGGTCACGACCACGACGGAGGTTACCACCGAGACCGGCGCTCCGGCGTGCACCACCTGACCCTGGAGGGCGTGGTGGAGACGCCGCCCGAGAGTCACGCCTTCGCCACCGTCTCCGTGTACCAGGACAGGATGCTGCTGGAGGGCCGGGGCAGGACCGCCCACCGGGAGCTGCTGTTCGCACGGCCGCCGGACGACAGCCTCGCCGCGTGAGGCTGTGGGCGGGGCCTCGCCGCGTGAGGCTGTGGGCGGGGCCTCGCCGCGTGAGGCTGTGGGCGGGGCCTCGCCGCGTGAGGCTGTGGGCGGGGCCTCGCCGCGTGAGGCTGTGGGCGGACTGGCCAAAGAGTTTGCGATTTAAAATCCTATTAAATAAAGTTTTATTCCTAATCTATTGGTAGGCCTACTGGGATACGGCCCCTGAATGAGATTCAAGGTGCTGCTTTATTTGAACTGATATCAAAGATTGTTTTATATCTTATATTTATTTTATTTATTAGGTTTTGAAAGATTAAATCTTGGGTTTGACTTGAACAATCTTGAGTGTGAAATAATTGTTATTGTAGTTTTATTTTGTGTGAACTTATATATCTTATATATATCTTATATATCTGGATACTAGTAATATTAGGTTCTGTTAGCTGACCACAAACACCATCTCTAATGACCCTGAAGGCGGTGATCAGTAGACCTCCGGAGATGAACTTCTAACGTGATCCTGGTCCTAATGGACGGCGTGGTTAATTAAAGTCTGAGCTCGCTCCACCAGATGAGTAATAGTTAGAATAATAAGCAAGTATTTCAGTAGAAGTTTGTTTTTATTCTAACATTAAAATGCAAATGATTGGGCTGAAATGGAGCAAGTATAGTAACCATAGTAACCGGGCGTAGTAACCCTAGTAAAAATGGTATAGTAACCAGGTAAAGTCCCTTTACGCTACGCCACCTAGTGGTGTAACCAGATTAACATCATATTGGGCTACGTAGATGTTGATTATTAATATAAAAGACAATAAACCAGCGATCTGCTTCGATCGTCCTAAATAGATGACTGTTTAACTCACTTAATTTAACTCACTTAATTCTTGCGAATCCATGAACAGACACTGAGCTTCACACACTCGTGGGGACTCAAAAGACGCAGAGTACGTGCTCTGCGTAGTGACGTCACCTTCTTAACATCATATTAACATATTACCGTAAGCACGGTAGAAGAAGGTAACCGTAGTAGACACAGTATAAGTACAGAACTGCCAACTTTCACCCTTTGAGAGTGAGAGTCACGCAATTTAACCTCTTCACGCGCCTCGCGCCACACTTCCCATTTCTCACGCTGTTTCCCCTTTTCACTTATTATAATTATTTTTTTATTTAATTATATATTCCCATTACTTGTTGCTTGAGGCTTGCCGTAGTTCGAGTCAGGGACAGGGTGAGCCCGCCCTATTCTGCCCCCGATTGGCTGACTGAGATATGTGATAACCAATCATCAGCCCTCGAGGCTAAATCTAACCAACCCAACGAAAGGCACCACGTATACAAACCAATCAGAGGCAGCTTAGGGCGGGTCATTGCGTCTCTATCCTATGAAGAACAACCTGAACCTATGAGAACAACACTTATGGTGGAGAAATCCAAAAGTAAACGTGAAACGTCTGTCAGCGCCTCAGTAATGCCGCGACTGAAATTATTACAAACACATTATTTTTACAAATATTTTTATTTCGATGAAGTCAACGGTGGGTCTGACCACGTGAGACTTAACGTTCCACAGGCTGCTGGTGAGCAGTGTGGCAGGTTGCTGCGGTGGGTTTAACAACAAACCACCGTGACTAATAGCAGTGTTAGTTAAGTCATCGCGGTGTGGGCTCGGTAGGAGCAGGTTTGGGAGGCTCTCTCCTATTGCCAAGTTGGTGTTGGTACTTCCACATTCAAATGCTGATGCTGAACGAGTGTTCTCTGTGGTGGGACTGAACTAAACCAAACCCCGAAACAGTTTGGCTCTTGATGGAACTCCATCATCCATCATGACTGTGGAGATGGCAAACCTTGAGCCACAGTGTCTCAAATGGGAGCCCCCCCCCCCCCCCCTCTGTCATCAAGGCATCACCATCTGCCACAAACACCTCAACATGAGACATGTCATGTACACCAAAACACACAAACACATGCACTTTATTTATTATAATATATATTATATATATATTATTCTGGTTCTAATTTTGTTACACTTAAAAAAAAATGCACTAAAGGAAAAGGCTGCTATTGTTTCTTAAAAGGCTGCTATTGTTTCTTAAAAGGCTGCTATGTTTTCTTTATATTGACATTTTATAAATAAATGTATTTTATTTGTCAAACTTTCTTGTTACAATTGTTTTAATTTGTACTTGTGCTGGTCAATTATTAACACTATATAAGCATGAGGAGGCCGACAGTGCAGGGAGAGCAGCTGGCATGGGGCATGGCATGGGGCATGGCATGGGGCATGGCATGGGGCATGGGGCATGGCATGGGGCATGGCATGGGGCATGGCATGGGGCATGGCATGGGGCATGGCATGGGGCATGGGGCATGGGGCATGGCATGGGGCATGGGGCATGGCATGGGGCATGGGGCATGGGGCATGGGGCATGGGGCATGGCATGGGGCATGGCATGGGGCATGGCATGGGGCATGGGGCATGGCATGGGGCATGGGGCATGGCATGGGGCATGGCATGGGGCATGGCATGGGGCATGGCATGGGGCATGGGGCATGGGGCATGGCATGGGGCATGGCATGGGGCATGGGGCATGGGGCATGGGGCATGGCATGGGGCATGGCATGGGGCATGGGGCATGGGGCATGGCATGGGGCATGGCATGGGGCATGGGGCATGGCATGGGGCATGGGGCATGGCATGGGGCATGGCATGGGGCATGGGGCATGGGGCATGGGGCATGGGGCATGGCATGGGGCATGGGGCATGGCATGGGGCATGGCATGGGGCATGGGGCATGGCATGGGGCATGGCATGGGGCATGGCATGGGGTATGGGGCATGGGGCATGGCATGGGGCATGGGGCATGGCATGGGGCATGGCATGGGGCATGGCATGGGGCATGGCATGGGGCATGGGGCATGGCATGGGGCATGGCATGGGGCATGGGGCATGGCATGGGGCATGGCATGGGGCATGGGGCATGGCATGGGGCATGGCATGGGGCATGGGGCATGGCATGGGGCATGGCATGGGGCATGGGGCATGGCATGGGGCATGGCATGGGGCATGGCATGGGGCATGGGGCATGGCATGGGGCATGGGGCATGGCATGGGGCATGGGGCATGGCATGGGGCATGGGGCATGGCATGGGGCATGGCATGGGGCATGGGGCATGGCATGGGGCATGGCATGGGGCATGGGGCATGGCATGGGGCATGGGGCATGGCATGGGGCATGGGGCATGGCATGGGGCATGGCATGGGGCATGGCATGGGGCATGGGGCATGGCATGGGGGTGAAGACATCACAACAGTCTTAATGTTCATTTAAATTGAGATATTCCTCTAAATCGACGTTAAAAAAGGCCAAGAAAAAATCGCCGCCGGCCGAAAGTCTCACTCCTACTTTTTCCTGAAACTTGGCAGCCCTGTAAGTAGTAGGTAAGGATGTAAATGGTACATGTCAATTCTCTACAGGTGTAGATAAAATATTAGATTAGATTTTAATCTAATCCAATCTAAGATAAATAAGTGTATATTACGAGGCTGCCAACTTCATTTCTGATCCATACATTGAAATAAAGCCTAGAATATATTATTCAGTGCTATTTATGGACTATATAACTATAATAGTACTACCTAATTAATATAAATAAAAGGGTTTAGAGGGAGTTAGGTGTGTAGGTAGGTATGGATGCACGGGGTACAACATTCATTCGTCCACTAGGTGTCACTAAAGGACCTGTTTTCAATACAAATCCTATGAAGTTCAGCCTTCAGCTTTCAGTTGAAGTTCATCTTCTGGATCAGCTCCGCTCGTCAATGTCACTTTTCTCTTACCGACCAATTAAAACCAAGGGGGGCGGGACGTACGGTATCAATTGTCATCAATGTTGAAGGACAGACTGATAGTAGCGGTCACTGACAACCCAGTGATGTACAATTTGTCAATGAAAACTACCACAATTAGTTATTATATATCAGTTATTAATAATATATATTTAAGTTAACAACTCATTTTTAGACTGCTACTGTTTACGTTCACAACGAAAGAATGCGGAAGCGTCAGAAACCTAGCAACAATGAGCAACAAAGAGCTTAGGAGAAGCGCTCTGAAAAAGAGGTTGTTCGATCTATCTATATCTGTGTGTCTGTGTGTCTGTGTGTCTGTGTGTGTGTCTGTCTGTCTGTCTGTGTCTGTGTCTGTCTGTCTGTGTGTGTGTGTCTGTGTGTCTGTCTGTCTGTCTGTCTACCACTTGGACCCTGGCTATGATGTCTACTATGCCCGTGGTTCTCAACCCCTGGGACATTAAACAAGGGTCGTCAAAATTATTTAAAAATTAAATGAATTGTTCATCTTAAAATGTATTAGATTTTTTTAATATGCATAGGATACTGTATATACTCCTCCCTGTGTGTCTACACGTGGATTATGTCTGCATATATCAGCAGGCAGTAGAAGTGAGGATACCCTGCCCGGAGGAAGGCCGGGTTAGCCACGGAGCCCGGTTGGGCATAGCCCGAAAAAGCAATGTGGCACTTCTCCTTCCCGCGGACCCACCACCTACGGGAAGAACCGCTGGGATCGGGTGCACTGCCAGTTAGGAGGCAGTGAAGGCAGACCCTCGGACTTCGTGGTGGACTGACTCCACAGTCAGGCCATCAGGCTGCTGAACAAGGGCGTATAACATATAACAATGTATATTTTATTACATTGATTTATATATACATATTGCTCTTTTCTGTGCTGATTTTTGCATTTTATAAATTGCATTTTTTATTTTTATTTTATATTCTTTATTCTATTTTTATTCTATTTTTATCTATTTTTATCTTATTTTATAACTGCTGTCTGTCGTCGGGTATTGCACACAAGATTTTCACATCACTGCTTTATACTAAACTGTAAACTGTGAAGTGACAATAAACTTGACTTGACTTGACTTGACTTGACTTGACACAGGTGGTCAGGGAAGCCGTCCGGCTGAAGAAGGAGGCCTTCCGGGCTATGTTAGCCTGTGAGACTCCGGACTCGATTGTGAGGTATCGACAGGTCAAGAGG
Organism: Muraenolepis orangiensis; assembly: GCA_027704905.1. NCBI lineage: Eukaryota > Metazoa > Chordata > Actinopteri > Gadiformes > Muraenolepididae > Muraenolepis > Muraenolepis orangiensis. The sequence continues at coordinate 1,241,417 of CM051014.1, read as the reverse complement.
ACGGCAGCCTCGGCTGTAGCGGAGGCAAAGCAGCGGGTGTGGGAGGAATTCGGAGAAGCCATGGAGAAGGACTTTCAGTCGGCACCAAAGCGTTTCTGGCAAACAATCCGGCGCCTCAGGAGGGGGAAGCGTGGGTCCATCCAAGCTGTACAGTAAGGGTGGGACATCGCTGACCTCAACTGAGGAGGTGATCGGGCGGTGGAAAGAACACTTTGAGGAACTTCTTAACCCAACTACACCCTCAACGGTAGAGACAGAGCTGGAGGATGAAGGACGGCAAACATCAATCTCCCTGGAGGAAGTCACTGCATTAGTCAAACATCTCCTCAGTGGCAAAGCCCCAGGGGTTGATGAGATCCGTCCAGAAATGCTAAAGGCTCTGGGTGTTGAGGGTGGTGGTACCCCTGTTCAAAAAGGGTGACCAGAGGGTGGGTGCCAATTACAGGGGTATCACATTACTCAGCCTCCCTGGCTCAGACGCACACGCACACGCACAAGCACACGCACACGCACACGCACACGCACACGCACACACACATGCACACACACACACACACACACACACACACACACACACACACACACACACACACACACACACACACACACACACACACACACACACACACACACACACACACACACACACACACACAGGAGAGAGAAACTGTCTGAGTAATTTCACATGGATAGCGAAAACTCCAACATGTTCATCAGGAGGACCGGGACCCCCGGGGGCCGCGGGTCAGTGGACCGGGACCCCCGGGGGCCGCGGGTCAGTGGGCCGGGACCCCCGGGGGCCGCGGGTCAGTGGGCCGGGACCCCCGGGGGTCCCGGCCCACTGACCCGCGGCCCCCGGGGGTCAGTGGAAAAAAAAATCTAGTGAAAAGCTATTCTAAAAATATGTGTTTTTAGGCCTTTTTTTAAAACATCCACAGTCTGTGGTGACCTCAGCTGGTTTGGGAGGGCGTTCCACAGTCTGTGGTGTCCTCAGCTGGTTTGGGAGGGCGTTCCACAGTCTGTGGTGTCCTCAGCTGGTTTGGGAGGGCGTTCCACAGTCTGTGGTGTCCTCAGCTGGTTTGGGAGGGCGTTCCACAGTCTGTGGTGTCCTCAGCTGGTTTGGGAGGGCGTTCCACAGTCTGTGGTGTCCTCAGCTGGTTTGGGAGGGTGTTCCACAGTCTGTGGTGTCCTCAGCTGGTTTGGGAGGGCATTCCACAGTCTCGTAGCAGCGGAGCAGAAGGCTCGGTCTCCCATGGTTTTCAGTTTGGTCCTGGGGGGAAGGAGGAGGTTTGCCTTTTCAGAGCGTAGGCTCCTCTGAGGTTTGTGGGGTGAGAAGTTCTTTGATGTATGAGGGAGCATTTCCATGAATGCACTGATAGGTGAAGAGGGTGATTTTGTAGTCAATCCTGAGTGAGACCGGGAGTCAGTGCAGTGATTTGAGTATGGGCGTGATGTGTTCATACTTCCGCACTCTCATCAGGATCCTAGCAGTGCTGTTCTGGATGTACTGCAGCTTCTGGATGTTCTTGGCAGGAATCCCAATGAGAAGTGCGTTACAGTAGTCTAGCCTGGAGGAGACAAAGGCGTGGACAAGCTTTTCAGCATCTGACAGACTGAGTGTGGGCGGAGTTTAGCGATGTTTCTGAGGTGGTAGAAGGAGGTCTTGCATGTTTGTTTGATGTGGGCCTCAAAGGTCAGGTGAGGATCCATTTTAACACCCAGATTGGTGACAGTTGATGAGAGTGAAATGTTCTGAACGGGGAAAGTGATGCTGGTGATGGAGGATGAAAGGACCTGATGTGGAGTGCCAACTAGAATGGCTTCAGTCTTGGAGCTGTTTAATTGAAGGAAGTTGTGCTTCATCCACACCTTTATCTCCTCCAGGCATGTGGTTATGTTGGATGATGCCAGAGGTGCGGAAGGGAATGCTTACTCCCCATTCCCTCCTGCAGTACACATCTCCAAAACGATACCATAAAAATTATCTATACAATAAAAATGAACAAAAAAAGAACAGCAAAGTGACTAATAGATGGTATGAACATGTGTTGAATTGTGGAAATTTAAAAGCATTTTAAAGTGCCAGTAGTGCAGCAGAATCATGAATACAATGCAGTAACTGTGATGAGTCCAGAACGTCCAGCTCAGTATGACAGTGTAATGTTAATGACATGTTATGATAGTGTAATGTTAATGACATGTTATGATAGTGTCATGTTAATGACATGTTATGATAGTGTAATGTTAATGACATGTTATGATAGTGTAATGTTAATGACATGTTATGATAGTGTAATGTTAATGACATGTTATGATAGTGGCAGCACTCCTAGCAGTTCAGTAGGTCACTGCCTGTGGATAAAAACTATCCATAAGCCTGGTAGTCCTTGGGATGCTGAGGAACCGTCGACCGGATGGTCCGACTGAGGAATTACAACATTTACAAAACACACGCCAGTGGTGGTTCAGAATCATAAGCTGTCCTTATTTGTTTTATCTATAAATAGACTATGCATGCATTCTTTATTTTTTAAAGTCAATCCCGGTCCATAACACTTCGCTATCGCATACGCTATCTTTCAGGAGCATTATTATTTCAGTTAAAAATTACAATTCCTAAATGAAAAAGCACACACTCAAGTTACACATAAATACACACAAACTTGTTAGTTGAATAGACCGGAGCATCCTCTCTGTTCCTTAGAAACCAACAGCACAGGAGGATTAAAGCTCACTACCAAGACACACGATTAACAGCACACATCCACTATCTCGCCTCCGGGTTTTCTTTCTCAGACGGGTTTCTAAGAAACTCAACCTTGCTGGTCTCTTGGTGGGTTAGTGGTTGGTCTCTTGGTGGGTTAGTGGTTGGTCTCTTGGTGGGTTAGTGGTTGGTCTCTTGGTGGGTTAGTGGTTAGTCTCTTGGTGGGTTAGTGGTTGGTCTCTTGGTGGTTAGTGGTTAGTCTCTTGGTGGGTTAGTGGTTGGTCTCTTGGTGGGTTAGTGGTTAGTCTCTTGGTGGGTTAGTGGTTAGTCTCTTGGTGGGTTAGTGGTTGGTCTCTTGGTGGGTTAGTGGTTAGTCTCTTGGGTGGGGTCTTGGTGGTAGTGGTTAGTCTCTTGGTGGGTTAGTGGTTAGTCTCTTGGTGGGTTAGTGGTTGGTCTCTTGGTGGGTTAGTGGTTAGTCTCTTGGTGGGTTAGTGGTTGGTCTCTTGGTGGGTTAGTGGTTAGTCTCTTGGTGGGTTAGTGGTTAGTCTCTTGGTGGGTTAGTGGTTGGTCTCTTGGTGGGTTAGTGGTTAGTCTCTTGGTGGGTTAGTGGTTAGTCTCCTGGTGGGTTAGTGGTTGGTCTCTTGGTGGGTTAGTGGTTAGTCTCTTGGTGGGTTAGTGGTTAGTCTCTTGGTGGGTTAGTGGTTAGTCTCTTGGTGGGTTAGTGGTTAGTCTTTTGGTGGGTTAGTGGTTAGTCTCTTGGTGGGTTAGTGGTTAGTCTCTTGGTGGGTTAGTGGTTAGTCTCTTGGTGGGTTAGTGGTTAGTCTCTTGGTGGGTTAGTGGTTAGTCTCTTGGTGGGTTAGTGGTTAGTCTCTTGGTGGGTTAGTGGTGGGTCTCTTGGTGGGTTAGTGGTTAGTCTCTTGGTGGGTTAGTGGTTGGTCTCTTGGTGGGTTAGTGGTTAGTCTCTTGGTGGGTTAGTGGTTGGTCTCTTGGTGGGTTAGTGGTTAGTCTCTTGGTGGGTTAGTGGTTAGTCTCTTGGTGGGTTAGTGGTTAGTCTCTTGGTGGGTTAGTGGTTAGTCTCTTGGTGGGTTAGTGGTTAGTCTCTTTGTGGGTTAGTGGTTAGTCTCTTGGTGGGTTAGTGGTGGGTTAGTGGTTGGTCTCTTGGTGGGTTAGTGGTTGGTCTCTTGGTGGGTTAGTGGTTAGTCTCTTGGTGGGTTAGTGGTTGGTCTCTTGGTGGGTTAGTGGTTAGTCTCTTGGTGGGTTAGTGGTTAGTCTCTTGGTGGGTTAGTGGTTGGTCTCTTGGTGGGTTAGTTACTGTATATAATAACATGTACGCTATAATCATTTTGTTGTAGGCTAATTGGTGTTATTTAAACTCAAAACTAATAATATCATCAGTGTTTTTATTGGAAATATGGTCCAATATGACGTTAAAATGCAAACTATTTGGTCAAACAACACGTTGACTCTCTCCCTGCCAGTAGGCTAAATAAATACACAATCAAACACAAAAACATTACGTTATTGTGGTACAATATAATAAAATACAATAGAATAGAATAAATTGGATATGTAGATTTTGTTTATTGATTTATTAAACAATGGGCAGAGGTAAGTTGTACATGTATAACTTGTATAAGTTACACATCTGAATTGCTTCTGCGTTCCATAAATGAACAGCATGTGATGAACTGAATGTTCTATTTGTCAGTTCATCGGATCTTCTTGGTGAGCGGATCCACAGGTTTCTGTCCGGTCAGGAAGCGCCAGAGTCCAACGCGGTAGAACTCGTTCCCAAAGGAGTAGAGCAGAGCGTTGAAGACAGGGTTCATCTTGGCGAGAACGGGAAGCACCTGGGAGGGTTTGAGCGTTCAGTCACTGAACCACCGCACCAACTAAACCCTTTAAGGATTAGTCAACTGTGTTTAACGGCATTCATCTCTCACCATTCTGAGTTTAGGAGAGAGGATCTTCACATTGCGGAAGCAGGCGTAGACACACATGACGACGTAGGGCCCCCAACACAACAGCATGACCCTCAGGGGCCACTTAGTGTTGAACTGGAAGAGAGAGAAACAGGAATGGATCCCCAGTCCTCCTGAAGGTTGGAGATCTAAAGATACTTCCAGACATCTTCAGGTTCCAAACCCAACAGAGAGGAGGCTTTACAAATGATGTATATCTATCTATAGAGGGCTAACCGTTTAAGATTCAAGATGCTTCATTGTTTATATGTGTCACAAGTACAATATACTGCTTACCCATTCACTACCACAGTATGAATTTACCATATGATACTATACTACACTACACTCACTACACTAAACTATACTATACAATACTATGAACAAAACTACTATATGCATTATAATATACTATATACTATAAACAACACTACACTATAACCATACTATACACAATCAAAAATAACAATAAGAACATTAAAGTGACCAATGAAGGATATATACCTATGGTGGACGGTGCAAACAGCTTTTGAGAGTGACAGTAGACAGCAGTGAGTGACAGCAATGGAATGCTTTAGCAGGATCATAAATATTAATATATTAAGAACAGTACAGGTCAGAACAGTGCAGTAACTGTCATGAGTCCAGTAAGTCCAGTAAGAAGTATGACAGTGTTATATTATATTAATGTGTTATATTGTGATAATGTTCTGATAGTGGCAGCAATCCTAACAGTTCAGTAAGCCTGTTGGTAGAACCTGTTCTATACCATTAGTGTGATGTAATGTCATTACTATACAGCATAAGCAACAAAGAGTGGTTTGTTACATTAGGTCAAGGAGCCCATTGTTTAAAGATTATCCTTCTTTAGATTGACCTCCAGACGGAGGATTAACAAACCTTCTGGTGATGTATTTTCCTGAAGTATTTGTTGATTGCGTCGTAGGAGGACATCATGGTGAGGGCGGGGAACAGCAGGTAGAACAGCACCAGGGACAGCATGTATGTGACGTAATCCCTGCTCACCACCATCAGGGCTACAGTTAGTCCTTCTCATCGCCTAGAAGCTAGCACTGTTGTAGTGATGGATACATACACTAAATATAATAACAATATGTAGTACATTTACCTTAATATCTAACCCTGCAATGCAGC
>CM051014.1:1168097-1230597 GCA_027704905.1 Muraenolepis orangiensis | reverse complement strand
CCTGAGCCCACCACACTGAAGCCCCTCCCCTCCATGACTACGCCTTGAAATCCTGTCCATGAAAATCATAAACAGGATGGGTGACAAAGCGCAGCCCTAGCGGAGGCCAACACCCACTGAGAACAGGCCTGACTTACTACCGAGAATCCGGACACAGCTCTTGCTTTGGGAGTAGAGAGATTGGATGGCCCTCAACAGTGACCCCCGCACCCCATACTCCCGCAGCACCCCCCACAGTATTTCCCGAGGGACCCGATCATATGCCTTCCAAATCTACAAAACACATGTAGACCGGATGGGCATACTGCCAAGCCCCCTCCAGGATCCTTGCAAGAGTGAAAAGCTGGTCCGTTGTTCCACGACCAGGGCGGAATCCTCATTGTTCCTCTTCAATCTGAGGTTCGACTATCGGCCGAACCCTCCTTTCCAGCACCTTGGAGTAGACTTTCCCAGGGAGGCTGAGTAATGTGATACCCCTGTAATTGGCACACACCCTCTGGTCACCCTTTTTGAACAGGGGTACAACCACCCCCGTTTGCCACTCCTCAGGCACTGTCCCAGACTTCCACGCAATGTTGAAAAGACGTGTCATCCACGACAGCCCCTCAACACCCAGAGCCTTTAGCATTTCTGGACGGATCTCATCAACCCCTGGGGCTTTGCCACTGCGGAGATGTTTGACTACCGTAGTGACTTCCTCCAGGGAGATTGATGTTTGCCGTCCTTCATCCTCCAGCTCTTTCTCTACCATTGAGGGTGTAGTTGGGTTAAGAAGTTCCTCAAAGTGTTCTTTCCACCACCCGATCACCTCCTCAGTTGAGGTCAGCAATGTCCCACCCTTACTGTACACAGCTTGGATGGACCCACGCTTCCCCCTCCTGAGGCGCCGGATTGTTTGCCAGAAACGCTTTGGTGCCGACTGAAAGTCCTTCTCCATGGCTTCTCCGAATTCCTCCCACACCCGCTGCTTTGCCTCCGCTACAGCCGAGGCTGCCGTCCTCTTGGCCTGTCGATACCTCGCAACTGAGTCCGGAGTCTCACAGGCTAACATAGCCCGGAAGGCCTCCTTCTTCAGCCGGACGGCTTCCCTGACCACCTGTGTCCACCACGAAGTCCGAGGGTTGCCGCCCCTTGAGGCACCTATGACCTTGAGGCCACAGCTCTCAACCGCAGCTTCGGCAATAGAAGCTTTGAACAATGACCACTCTGGCTCAATGCCCCCAGCCTCCACAGAGATTCCCGAAAAATTCCGCCGGAGGTGGGAGTTGAAGGTCTCCCGGACAGGGAGACCTAGACGTTCCCAGTTCACCCGCACTACACGTTTGGGCTTACCAGGTCTGTCCAGAGGCTTCCCCCGCCATCTTACCCAACTCACCACCAGATGGTGATCGGTTGACAGCTCTGCCCCTCTCTTCACCCGAGTGTCCAAAACATGCGGCCTCAGGCCAGATGATACGATAACAAAATCGATCATTGACCTTCGGCCTAAGGTACTCTGGTACCATGTACACTTATGAGCATCCTTATGTTTGAACATGGTGTTTGTTATGGCCAATCCATGACTAGCACAGAAATCCAATAACAAAACCCCACTCCGGTTCAGATCAGGTAGGCCGTTCATCCCCAACACGCCCCTCCAAGTTTCCCCATCGTTACCCACGTGTGCGTTGAAGTCTCCCAGGAGGACTATAGAGTCCCCTTCAGGAGCCCCATGCAGGACTCCATCCAGGGTGTGCAAGAAGGCGGGATATTCCGAACTGTTGTTTGGTGCATAGGCACAAACAACAGTCAGAGTTTTCCCTCCCATGACCCTAAGGCGTAGGGAGGCGACCCTCTCGTCCACCGGGGTAAACTCCAACAAAGCGGCACTCAGCCGGGGACTTGTGAGTATCCCCCCCCCGGCCCGGCGCCTCACACCCTGAGCAACTCCAGAGAAGGAAAGAGTCCAACCCCTATCCAGGAGTTTAGTTCCAGAGCCAGTGCTGTGCGTAGAGGTAAGCCCCACCAGATCTAATTGGTAGCGCTCCACCTCCCGCACAAGCTCAGGCTCCTTCCCCCCCAGAGAGGTGACATTCCACATCCCCAAAGCCAGTCTCTGTTGGCTGGGTTTGGTCCGTCGATGCCCCCTGCCTTCACTGCCGCCTAACTGGCAGTGCACCCGACCCCAGCGGTTCTTCCCGTAGGTGGTGGGTCCGCGGGAAGGAGAAGTGGCCACGTTGCTTTTTCGGGCTATGCCCGACCGGGCTCCGTGGCTAACCCGGCCACCAGGCGCTCGAAAGGGGCCCCGGGCTTCCTCCGGGCAGGGTATCCTCACTTCTTGTTTGTTTGTCCATTGAAGTCTTTGAACCATTCTTAGTCTGGCCCCTCCCCTGAGACCAATCTGCCATGGGAGACCCTACCAGGAGCACTAGGCTCCAGACAACACAGCTCTCAGGTTCACAGCGACACCCAAACCTCTCCACCACGGTAAGGTGATGGTTCCCGGAGAGGAATAATAGTATAGTTAGTTATAATATGGTTAGTTATAGTATAGTTATAGTATCGTTATAGTAGTTATAGTATAGTTAGTTATAGTTATAGTATAGTATAGTAAAGTTAGTTATAGTATAGTAATAGTATAGTTATAGTACAGTTATAGTAGTTATAGTATAGTTAGTAATAGTATAGTTATAGTAGAGTTATAGTAATTATAGTATAGTTATAGTAATAGTATAGCTGGTTATAGTATAGTTCGTTTTAGTATAGTTATAGTATAGTTATAGTATAGTTATAGTATAGTTATAATATAGTATATTCATAGTATAGTTAGCTATAGTATAGTAATAGTTATATTACTATACTTAGTATAGTTAATAGTTATAATATAGTTAGTTATAGTATAGTTAGTTATAATATAGTTGTAGTTATAGTAACAGTAGTGTGCTTTTTGGTTGGACATTGAAATGTGGTTGTATTCCAGTAATGCCGTCATTTAAACACTATAAGAATGTTTATCGTCTGCTGTAAATCACATTGAATTCATTCAATTGAAGGTTGAAAGTGGCTTCACACTGATACTATCCTGTCATGTGCTCAAAAACCCATTCATATTATTATGTATTTATAATTAATTAATTCAAGGTTTTATATTCATAGAGGGGGAGGAGGGGGAGGGGAGGGGGAGGAGGAGGAGGGGGAGGAGAGGGGGAGGAGGGGGAGGAGGGGGGGGAGAGGGGGAGGAGAGGGGGAGGAGGGGGAGGAGGGGGAGGAGGGGGAGGGTGAGGGTGAGGGTGAGGAGAGGGTCCTTGGAGCGTACTTCGGCAGAAGGTTCTAACTGCGTCGGGGGCGGGTTCACTGAGAACCTTATGGCTCCCTCCTACTCTAGAACCTCCTACTCTAGAACCTCCTACTCTAGAACCTGGGTCTCCAGCTCCGACTACGTCGCGTCTCATCCCTCGCCTTCAATGGAATTGGAAATACATTTTCCAAATATTTTCAATTGCAATAAATACAAATTGTATCCAAACTCATTTGTATTTATATTTCATATTGGCCTCTTTATGTATGCCTGACTCTGTGTGTTTTATGGCAACAACAAAAAAGAAAACAATTGATTACGTCTGTTTTCATAATGACCACCAAATTACGGTAATTCGATGGCCCCTCACACACACACGGCCATAATAACACGTCCTTACTTCATTGTATTTCGTTCTAAAGGGTTCTTGACATGTCATTATTTCATTGTATTTCGTTCTAAAGGGTTCTTGACATGTCATTATTTCATTGTATTTCGTTCTAAAGGGTTCTTGACATGTCATTATTTCATTGTATTTTATTCTAAATGTTGACACGAAACCAAAGGCTGGCAGCCTGTCAGCTTCCAAGAAGTAATAATCGTGTGAATGAAAATAGTCTCTAGTCCCTCGTCCTCCGCTAATCCCTGCGATCCTTCTTATCCCAGGATGCTCTGAGCGTCTGAGTTTAGCGGTTCATATCGCTTCTATCTGTAGTTTAGTGGTTCATATCGCTTCTATCTGTAGTTTAGTGGTTCATATCGCTTCTATCTGTAGTTTAGCGGTTCATATCGCTTCTATCTGTAGTTTAGTGGTTCATATCGCTTCTATCTGTAGTTTAGTGGTTCATATCGCTTCTATCTGTAGTTTAGCGGTTCATATCGCTTCTATCTGTAGTTTAGCGGTTCATATCGCTTCTATCTGTAGTTTAGTGGTTCATATCGCTTCTATCTGTAGTTTAGTGGTTCATATCGCTTCTATCTGTAGTTTAGCGGTTCATATCGCTTCTATCTGTAGTTTAGCGGTTCATATCGCTTCTATCTGTTGTTTAGTGGTTCATATCGCTTCTATCTGTAGTTTAGCGGTTCATATCGCTTCTATCTGTAGATTAGTGGTTCATATCACTTATATCTGTAGATTAGTGGTTCATATCGCTTCTATCTGTAGTTTAGTGGTTCATATCGCTTCTATCTGTAGTTTAGCGGTTCATATCGCTTCTATCTGTAGTTTAGTGGACGATGCAGGACAACATGAACCGAGATGTTCCCGTGGGGTTTTACTTGGTGTTGGTTTGCCTTCCTCTGCTGTCCTCCTCGTGCCCATCGCAGTGTGGTTGTTTCTACCACAAACTGAGCGACGGATCGACCGCGAGGTAAGAAGCCCTTCATCCATCGGCCTGGTGCTAATGGACCATCCGACGGTCCGGATTAACTACTCGCTACATCGCTACTGAATGTGTTGGAAATATTAAATTAACTCAATTTATTCTACCATTAGATCACATGTTCATTGTTCAATGCTTCATAATATTGTTTATTGAATATTGAATATGTGATTATCTCTTCCAGGAGTGTGCTTTGCAATCAAGCAGAAATCACAACCATCCCCCCAAATCTCCCTAAAGACACGTCCAAACTACGGATAGAGAAGACCGCTGTCACTCGGATATCCAGAGACAACTTCCACTATCTGGACCACTTGGAGGTGTTGTGGATGTCCTTTAATTCACTCAGTTCTCTGAGCGTGGACAGTTTCCGAGGTCTGAGCCGCTTGGACGAGCTGCGGCTGAATGGCAATGCCATCCAGGACTTCCCCTGGCGATGCCTGACCTCGGTCCCCCACCTGAGGCTCCTGGACCTGCACAGCAACAAGGTGTCCTCCCTCCCCGGGGAGGCCGCCCGCTACATCGGGAACATCACCTATCTGGACCTGTCCAGCAACGCCCTGACCACCGTCCCCTCGGAGGTCCTGTCCATGTGGCTCAACGTGAGGCCGTCCCCGGAGTCCTCTCAACATATTCTGGGTGAGGATGGTTTCCTACAGGAGAGTGGAAGGTGTTTCTCTTAGAGCCGGCCTGCATGGCCAGAGGTGGAGGTTATGTAACATAGAACAGTCTACTGGCAGCCTCAGAAACAAGGATTAGCTGCTCCCATATTTACCACTAGTGACAAATACTAATACTGCATAAAGCTTATCCAGTCAGATAGACAGATAGACCGATAGAGAGAAAGACAGATAAATAGACAGATAGACAGATAGAGAGAAAGACAGATATATAGACAGATAGACAGATATAAAGACCAATATAACTGGGTGGTGTTGGTAGAGAGATGAGAGAGAAAGACATATATATATATATAAATAGATAGATGGATAGATGGATAGATGGATAGATGGATAGATGGATAGATAGATAGATAGATAGATAGATAGATAGATAGATAGATAGATAGATAGATAGATAGATAGATAGATAGATATACAGAGACAGAGACAGATAGAGAGAAAGACAGATATATAGACAGATAGACAGATTGATATACATATAGACAGATAGAGAGAGTTATAGACAGCTAGACAGATATAGAGAGGTATATACATATATACATATAGAGAGAGTTATATACATATAGACAGATAGAGAGAGTTATATACATATATACATATAGAGAGAGTTATATACATATAGACTGATAGAGAGAGTTATATACATATAGACTGATAGAGAGAGTTATAGACAGATAGACAGATAGAGAGAGTTATATACATATAGACAGATAGAGAGAGTTATATACATATAGAGAGAGTTATATACATATAGACAGATGGAGAGAGTTATAGACAGATAGACAGATAGAGAGAGTTATATACATATAGACTGATAGAGAGAGTTGTATACATATAGACAGATAGAGAGAGTTATATACATATAGACAGATAGAGAGAGTTATATACATATAGACAGATGGAGAGAGTTATAGACAGATAGACAGATAGAGAGAGTTATATACATATAGACAGATAGAGAGAGAGTTATAGACAGATATAGAGAGGTATATACATATAGACAGATAGAGAGAGTTATATACATATAGACAGATAGAGAGAGTTATATACATATAGACAGATAGAGAGTTATATACATATAGACTGATAGAGAGAGTTGTATACATATAGACAGATAGAGAGAGTTATATACATATAGACATATAGAGAGAGTTATATACATATATACAGATGGAGAGAGAGTTATAGACAGATATAGAGAGGTATATACATATAGACAGATAGAGAGAGTTATATACATATAGACAGATAGAGAGAGTTATATACATATAGACAGATGGAGAGAGTTATATACATATATACAGATGGAGAGAGTTATATACATATAGACTGATGGAGAGAGTTATATACATATAGACAGATAGAGAGAGTTATATACATATAGACAGATAGAGAGTTATATACATATAGACTGATAGAGAGAGTTGTATACATATAGACAGATAGAGAGAGTTATATACATATAGACAGATAGAGAGAGTTATATACATATAGACAGATAGAGAGAGTTATATACATATAGACAGATAGAGAGTTATATACATATAGACTGATAGAGAGAGTTGTATACATATAGACAGATAGAGAGAGTTATATACATATAGACATATAGAGAGAGTTATATACATATATACAGATGGAGAGAGTTATATACATATAGACAGATGGAGAGAGTTATATACATATAGACAGATAGAGAGTTATATACATATAGACTGATAGAGAGAGTTATAGACAGATAGACAGATAGAGAGAGTTATATACATATAGACAGATAGAGAGAGTTATATACATATAGACAGATAGAGAGAGTTATATACATATAGACAGATAGAGAGAGTTATAGACAGATATAGAGAGGTATATACATATAGAGAGAGTTATATACATATATACATATAGAGAGAGTTATATACATATAGACTGATAGAGAGAGTTATATACATATAGACTGATAGAGAGAGTTATAGACAGATAGACAGATAGAGAGAGTTATATACATATAGACAGATAGAGAGAGTTATATACATATAGAGAGAGTTATATACATATAGACAGATGGAGAGAGTTATAGACAGATAGACAGATAGAGAGAGTTATATACATATAGACTGATAGAGAGAGTTGTATACATATAGACAGATAGAGAGAGTTATATACATATAGACAGATAGAGAGAGTTATATACAAATAGACAGATAGAGAGAGTTATATACATATAGACAGATAGAGAGAGTTATATACATATAGACAGATGGAGAGAGTTATAGACAGATAGACAGATAGAGAGTTATATACATATAGACAGATAGAGAGAGAGTTATAGACAGATATAGAGAGGTATATACATATAGACAGATAGAGAGAGTTATATACATATAGACAGATAGAGAGAGTTATATACATATAGACAGATAGAGAGTTATATACATATAGACTGATAGAGAGAGTTGTATACATATAGACAGATAGAGAGAGTTATATACATATAGACATATAGAGAGAGTTATATACATATATACAGATGGAGAGAGTTATATACATATAGACAGATGGAGAGAGTTATATACATATAGACTGATGGAGAGAGTTATATACATATAGACAGATGGAGAGAGTTATATACATATATACAGATGGAGAGAGTTATATACATATAGACTGATGGAGAGAGTTATATACATATAGACAGATAGAGAGTTATATACATATAGACTGATAGAGAGAGTTATAGACAGATAGACAGATAGAGAGAGTTATATACATATAGACAGATAGAGAGAGTTATATACATATAGACAGATAGAGAGAGTTATATACATATAGACAGATAGAGAGTTATATACATATAGACTGATAGAGAGAGTTGTATACATATAGACAGATAGAGAGAGTTATATACATATAGACATATAGAGAGAGTTATATACATATATACAGATGGAGAGAGTTATATACATATAGACAGATGGAGAGAGTTATATACATATATACAGATGGAGAGAGTTATATACATATATACAGATGGAGAGAGTTATATACATATAGACTGATGGAGAGAGTTATAGACATATAGACTGATGGAGAGAGTTATAGACATATAGACAGATAGAGAGTGTTTTAGATATACAGACAGAGAGAGAGAGAGAGTTATAGACAGATAGAGAGAAAGACAGATATATAGACAGACACATACAGATATATCTATTAATATATATATAGATATATATATATAGACATATAGGCAGATAGAGAGACAGACAGATATATCTATGTATGTGTATATATATATATATACTGTGTATATATATATATATATATATATATAGACAGAGATAGAGATGTATAGATAGATAGATAGATAGATAGATAGATAAATATATAGACATATCCATAGATATATAGATATACGTATATATATAATCTATATATATATTTATATATATATATGTCTAAATATCTATCTATACATCTAGAATATAATATATATATATATATATTATCTATATAGATACAGTATATAGACATCCATAGATATATAGACATATCCACAGTTTTATAGATATATCCATAGATATATAGATAGATATATAGACATATCAATAGATATCTAGAGAAATAGATATATAGACACACAGATACATATATAGATAAATAGATATATAGATAGATATACAGATAAATATATAGATAAATAGATAGCTATATAGATATATAGATGGATATATAGATAGCCAGATAGATGGGTCATCGTCACACTCTGTTCACGATGCCCAGGTCTCCATGACAACCCCTGGCGGTGTGACTGCCGGCTGTATGAGCTGGTCCAGTTCCAGAAGTCTCCGTGGTCTTCCGTGGCCCTCCTGGACCCCCAACTCAAGTGTGCCAACCCAGAGAGCCTCTCAGGGGTCCTCTTCACCGAAACCGACCCACAGCGGTGCCAGGGCCCCCGGGTCCACACCGCCGTGGCCCGGGTCAGAAGCTCGCTTGGCAACAACGTCCTGCTCCGCTGCGGGACAGTAGGAGTCCCCGTCCCGGACCTGACCTGGTACCGGGCGGACGGCCAGAAGATGAGCGGTACCGGTGAGTCCTGAGTCCTTCTGACGTTGTCCACTCAAATGTAAGCGCTAGCAGGGAGTCGGAACTGAATGCGGTGTTTTTCATCTTTTTCTTCCAGTTCAAGAGGAGATCTCGAAGGAGGGCATCGTCTGGTCCATCCTGAGTGTCCCCGCCGTTTCCTTCCATGACTCCGGACACTACGTCTGCAAAGCAACTAACTTTGTGGGCACGGCGGACGCCATCATCTCCCTGGTCATCAACAACTCTGTCAGGTCAGAGGAAATTGACGGCGCTTTTCAGAGGACCGGAAGAAACGAGTCCGGCGGCACCGGGAAGACGTCGTCCCAGGAGGAACTCACCGGGAAGGGGTCGTCCCAGGAGGAGCTCACCGGGAAGACGTCGTCCCAGGAGGAGCTCACCGGGAAGGGGTCGTCCCAGGAGGAGCTCACCGGGAAGACGTCGTCCCAGGAGGAGCTCACCGGGAAGACGCCGTCCCAGGAGGAACTCACCGGCCGGTACGAGCCTTCGCCTTCACCGCCGACCACCGCGGCCCAGCAGCCGCTCGTGGAACCTCTCAGTGGCGCCACCGTAACCGGCGGTGTAGAGAGCTACGCCGTCTCTTCATCCGACACCGAGGCCCCGGCTGCGGGGCCCGATCCGCCCGCTGAGCCCCAGGAGGAACCGGTCCACATGGCAGCCGGCACCTGGTCCTTGCAGCAGGCTCCGGAGAAGCGCGTGGTGCGCTCGGTCAAGGTGATCGGGGACACGGACCACACCGTTTCCCTGAACTGGCGCGCCCCCACGGCCACCAACACCACCCAGTTCAGCGTCCTGTACGCCGTGTTCGGAGAGCGGGACATGCGGCGGATCAACGTGGGCGCCGGTAAGAACCGCATCACCGTGGACGGCCTGGTGCCCAAGACCAAGTACATCGCCTGCGTGTGTGTCAAGGGCCTGATCCCCAGGAAGGAGCAGTGTGTCATCTTCTCCACGGACGAAGCGGCCAGCGCCAGCGGGACCCAGAAGCTGATCAACGTGGTGGTGATCACGGTGGCCTGCGTCATCGCTGTGCCGCTCACCCTCATCGTGTGCTGCGGAGCGCTGAAGAAGCGCTGCCAGAAGCTGCTGGGGACACGGTCTAAGGAGATGCAGGACTCCTACGTCACCTTCGAGACCCTGGCCCCGGGGAACAAGACCAAGGGGCCCGAAGGGGAGTACCTGGCCCGGCTGAACCCGGACGAGTCCAACAGGCTGCTCTCGGCCCGGTCCAGCGTGGACTCTGAGGCCACGGTCCGGGCGGAGGGCCCGCCCAACGAGTACTTCTGCTGATACCGGATGTGTCAGGGCCTGGGATTGGACAGCCTGTCAGGGCCTGGGATTGGACAGAGTGTCAGGGCCTGTGATTGGACAGGGCCTGTGATTGGACAGCGTGTCAGGGTCTGTGATTGGACAGCGTGTCAGGGCCTGGGATTGGACAGAGTGTCAGGGCCTGTGATTGGACAGGGCTTGTGATTGGACAGGGCTTGTGATTGGACAGCGTTCTCAGGGATTATGGGTCAAGTATGTTTTCTTTAAAGAACTGGATGGCACCGCCATTGCAGAAAAAGGGAAATATGTTTATTTGATCTGTTTTTTGTAAATGTTTTTGTGTTGTCCGTGACTTTGAAAAGGAAGACTTTCTGAAATACTCAAGCTAAACTGCCGTTTTGAACGCTGTGTTACTTAATGAATTTATTGTATAAACTTGGACAATAACGTGTTTTTTGTAGAGATAATGACGCAGAATAAGAGTGTATTTATAAATATGGGCCAGGAATATTGTACACAAAATACTGAATATTTTCTAATTTAAATGATCAATTTAATGTAAATCTGAGATGTTAATGTCATAAATGTTGATGTTAAATGTCTGAATAAATATTTGTATGTATATTCCAACAGACAATGACTCAAAACCTGAATCTGAATTTATGTTTTCTTATATTTATTTATTTAATTACAGCATATTTAAATATTACAATATACAATATACCAGTATTCAGTTATGTAGGCCTGTTCAATAGTTATACGGTGGTCTCCCAGAGAGCATCTGAATATTACATAATTTATTATACATATGTTATACTTCTTAACTGGACTCTCTGGACTCATCACAGTTACTGCTCTGTTCTGCACTGGACTCATGATGCTGCTGCACTACTGGCACTTTAAATGCTTTTTGCACCGTCCGACATATGTTTATATCATCATCCATCAGCCAGTTTATGGTTATGTTTAACCATTATTGTCTTGTTATGGCATAGTGTTGTATATAGTATATAGTAGATAGTAGATAGTATATAGTGCTGTTTATAGTATAGTATATTATGGTATAGTTAAGTAAGCATTCTATTGTACTTGTGACACGTGAACAATAAAGAGTGTTGAATCTTGATGAAGCAGTGTTTCTCCATTAGACGGGGGGGGTCCGTCCAGGCAGACCATGGGGATTTCATAATTTCAAACCCACCTGTGTCTGACGTGTCATTGAAAGTCTTGAAAGGTGTGGAGGAAGATGAAGGTTAGAGGTTAGAGGCTTTCTTACCCGACCTCTGACCTCCGGGGCCTCCTTCATCTTCACGACTCTTCACGACCGGGTAGGACCTCAGAACTCCGAACTGCTGGGTTATCTGTGGGTCACCAGCAACTGAGACAATTGATTGTTTATTCTTAAATCAGCTTGAGTATAATTCAAATTAAATGATTCTATACTCTTTATACTCTTCTTAAAAATAAATTCCAGATCTTTACTTCTGACCTTTTCTTCAGTCAGACGGTGTTTCAGTGACATCAACAGCCTTGAGGGTCTCGGGTAACCTCAGATTCAGAGTGGAACCTCTCAGAGTTGAGGCTACAAGGAAACCTCACAGAGTTGAGGCTACAAGAAAACCTCTCAGAGTTGAGGCTACAAGGAAACCTCACAGAGTTGAGGCTACAAGGAAACCTCTCAGAGTTGAGGCTACAAGGAAACCTCTCAGAGTTGAGGCTACAAGGAAACCACACAGAGTTGAGGCTACAAGGAAACCTCTCAGAGTTGAGGCTACAAGGAAACCTCTCAGAGTTGAGGCTACAAGGAATCAGTTGGGTGCCGTGGACCTCAGATTTTAGAAGTTGAACTCAACGGACTGTAACCCAAAGCCCCTGAGAGATGAGGTCTCCTCTCTCTCTGGTGCGAGGAGAGCATCATCTATCACCCACCATTCAGCAGATCATCTGGCCAACGACGCCATTCTATAACAATAAAGTGTTAGTCTTCAATATGGAATCCCACTTGACCTGCTTACATTCACAGTTACACAACGGTAAAGTTAGTCCATGTTAAATAAATCACATGCCATTTAAAGAGGCTGTAGGTGAGATTTAGGAGCTATTATGTTACTAGTATAATTAAAGGTGCAGTAGATTTTAGAGCTATTATATTACTAGTATTATTAAAGGTGCAGTAGGGGGGAGAGAGGCAGGGAGTATGTTATTTGGGTTGTTTCAAAGTATTGCTCTGTTCCTTTAAGCGGATTGAGGTGGCACAGCCCGACCTTGTCTTGTGTGTTTTGTCTTGTGGGCTAATATAAACCACATGTATTTCATATACACCACATTTATCTAATATACACCATATATATCTAATATAATCCACTAATAACCATTATAACTGCTTACATACCTCCAGATGCTAACGCTAAGCTAGCTATGAAGGAACTTTACTCTGCTATTAACCAGGAGCAGAACTCCCACCCAGAGGTCTTTATTATTGCAGGCGATTTCAATCATGCCAACTTAAAGACTGTCCTCCCCAAATGTTACCAGCATGTCTCCTGCTCCACAAGAGGAGAGAGAACATCAGACCATGTTCACACCAACAAGGCTGATGCTTACCAAGCCGACCCCCTCCCCACCTCGGACAGAGTGATCATGTCTCTTTGTTCAAGCTGCCTAAGTACACGCCACTCATCAAGCGTGTGAAGCCCACCGTTAGGACAGTCAAAGTGTGGCCTGAGGGAGCAGACTCTGAGTTGCAGAACCGGTTTCTAAACACAGATTGGAGTCTGTTTACCTCCCAGTCCACCCTGGACTCCCACACCGACATCCACTCCTACGCCTCCTCTGTTGTGGATAACATCAACTCCAGCATTGACACGGTCACCCCCCTCAAACAGATCACAACATTCCCAAACCAGAAGTCGTGGATGAACAGAGAGGTCCGCCTACTCCTCAAGGCACGTGCCTTTTAGGCTGCTTTTAGGTCGGCTGCTTTTAATGCACTGGCCTATGGTTTAGCTACTGTTTAGGGCTAATCTGAAAAAGGGCATCAAGCCCTTTCAAACAGAAACCACTTCAACAACTTCGATCCCCGACGCATGTGACAGGGCATCCAGGCCATCATGGATTACAAATCCTCCAACAACTCAACCCCCAACCACTGACTCATCCCTCCTTGATGAGCTCAATCATTTTTATGCTCACTACGACCGGAACAACCCGAACTGCCCACCAGGGCTCCTCCCCCCCCCACCAGGGCTCCTCCCCCCGCTGACCCCCCCCCCCTCCAGGGCTCCTCCCCCCGCTGACCCCCCCCCCCACCAGGGCTCCTCCCCCCCCCACCAGGGCTCCTCTCCCCGCTGACCCCCCCCCCCCCCCACCAGGGCTGTGTGCTGAGCCCTCTCCTCTACTCCCTCTTCACCTACGACTGCACTCCTGTACACGGTACAAACACCATCATCAAGTTTGCCGACAACACAACTGTGGTTGGCCTCATCAAAAACAACAAAAACAACATCCTCATCAACGGAGCAGAGGTCCAGTGTGTCTCCAGCTTCAAATTCCTGGGGGTCCACATCTCCGAGGACCTCTCCTGGTCCCTCAATACTGCCTCACTGGTAAAGAAGGCTCACCAGCGTCTCTTCTTCCTGAGGAGACTGAGGAAAGCCCACCTAAACAAACATGCAAGACCTCCTTCTACCACCTCAGAAACATCGCTAAACTCCGCCCACACTCAGTCTGTCAGATGCTGAAAAGCTTGTCCACGCCTTTGTCTCCTCCAGGCTAGACTACTGTAACGCACTTCTCATTGGGATTCCTAGCAAGAACATCCAGAAGCTGCAGTACATCCAGAACAGCACTGCTAGGATCCTGATGAGAGTGTGGAAGTATGAACACATCACGCCCATACTCAAATCACTACACTGACTCCCGGTCTCACTCAGGATTGACTACAAAATCACCCTCTTCACCTATCAGTGCATTCATGGAAATGCTCCCTCATACATCAAAGAACTTCTCACCCCACAAACCTCAGAGCCTACGCTCTGAAAAGGCAAACCTCCTCCTTCCCCCCAGGACCAAACTGAAAACCATGGGAGACCGAGCCTTCTGCTCCGCTGCTACGAGACTGTGGAATGCCCTCCCAAACCAGCTGAGGACACCACAGACTGTGGAACGCCCTCCCAAACCAGCTGAGGACACCACAGACTGTGGAACACCCTCCCAAACCAGCTGAGGACACCACAGACTGTGGAACGCCCTCCCAAACCAGCTGAGGACACCACAGACTGTGGGACGCCCTCCCAAACCAGCTGAGGTCACCACAGACTGTGGATGTTTTTAAAAAAGGCCTAAAAACACATCTTTTTAGAATAGCTTTTCACTACATTTTTAAAACCCCACTGGTTGCCATGCCGGCGTAAACATCGCTGCTTTTATTCTGTTGTTTTATTTCAACCATTTTTACTCTGTAGCACTTTGAGTTTTGCCCACGCAAATTAAAAGTGCATTATAAATATAATTGATTATTATTATTATTATTATTACCTGTCACCTCAGATTCTGGTGAAATTTTACCGGTGTGCTATTGAAAGCATCCTCACCAACTGCATCACAGTGTGGTACGGTACACTGTTTCTGACCGAAAAGCGCTGCAGAGGGTGGTGAAAACCGCCCAACGCATCATTGGATTACCCCTCCCTGCAATAAACACCACCCACCAAAAGATGTCTGAGGAAGGCACAAAAAATAGTGTAAGACTCTCACCCCAACCATGGACTGTTTTCCCTCCTCCCCTCCGGGAGGCGCTATAGAAACCTCTGTTCCAAGTCAAGCAGGCTTAGGAATAGCTTCTTCCCCTCAGCTGTCATCTCCCTGAACTCTGCACGACGATGACAGCCTGCACCCCTCCCCCCCCCTGCTGCCCCCCCCTGCCCCACACCTCTGACCTCTGCTCAATATATTCTATAATAATAAATCACCATCAATGTCTTCGACTTCCTTGCACTGTATCACAACTACCTACATCTCCAAGTTGGTCCTGAAACGGAGGGACCTAGGTCTGGGCGCCCCCATCTGTAACTGGATTATGGACTTCCTGACTGGCAGGCCTCAAGTGGTGAACATCTCATCCACTCTGGTCCTCAACACCGGAGCACCCCAAGGCTGCTGCCTCAGTCCCCGGCTGTACTCGCTGTACACACATGACTGTACTGCCACGCACAGCAATAAGCGGATTATCTAGTTTGCAGACGACACCACAGTCATCGGCTGTATAAGCAAGGGCGACAAAACGGAGAGAGGTGAGGTACAGAGATGAGGTGGTCCAGCTGACACGATGGTGTGAGGACAACAGCCTCGCACTGAATGTCAGCAAGACTAAGGAGCTCATCGTGGACTTCAGGAGCCACCAGGGCACCCATTCCACCATCAGCCTGGACGGGACACCGGTGGAAGTCATCAGCTGCTTCCGTATCCTTGGACTACAGATTTTCGATCACCTGGCGTGGACACGCAACATCATGCTTGATGCTTCATGCTGAAGAAGGCACAAAGCGCCTCTATGCTCTGCGGTGCCTCAGAAAAAGCGGAATAGGCCAGAGGTGGCTAGTGAACTTCTACCGTGGCCCCGTAGAGAGCGTCCTGACGAGTGGCGTCACCGTGTGGTACGGAGACACCACTGGACAGGACAAGAAAGACATCCAGAGGGTTGTGAGGACGGCAGAGAAGATCATGGGGTGTGCACTTCCATACATTGAGGAGATCTTTAGGACCAGATGTCGGAAGAAGGCCATCTCCATCATAAAGGACCGCAACAACCCTGGGCTCCATCTCTTCTCCCCCTACCGTCTGGTCCCCGGTTGTGCAGCATCCGTACAGCAAGGACTACCAGGTTTAAGGATAGTTTTTATCCACAGGCAGTGACCTACTGACCTGCTAGGAGTGCTGCCACCATCATAACATGTCATTAACATTACACTATCATAACATGTCATTAACATTACACTATCATAACATGTCATTAACATTACACTATCATAACATGTCATTAACATTACACTATCATAACATGTCATTAACATTACGCTATCATAACATGTCATTAACATTACACTATCATAACATGTCATTAACATTACTCTATCATATCATAACATGTCATTAACATTACACTATCATAACATGTCATTAACATTACTCTATCATAACATGTCATTAACATTACACTATCATAACATGTCATTAACATTACACTATCATAACATGTCATTAACATTACACTATCATAACATGTCATTAACATTACACTATCATAACATGTCATTAACATTACGCTATCATAACATGTCATTAACATTACACTATCATAACATGTCATTAACATTACACTATATAATACTATAATACTTTGCTGGACTTTCTGGACTCATCACAGTTACTGCCTGTACTCATGATGCTGCTGCACTACTGGCA
Organism: Muraenolepis orangiensis; assembly: GCA_027704905.1. Classification (NCBI taxonomy): domain Eukaryota; kingdom Metazoa; phylum Chordata; class Actinopteri; order Gadiformes; family Muraenolepididae; genus Muraenolepis; species Muraenolepis orangiensis. The sequence goes on along the minus strand of CM051014.1, from coordinate 1,213,426 downwards.
CTTTAAATGCTTTTGAAAGATTTTTGTAAAAAAAAACAAAAAAACATGTACATATCATTTAAGTCACTTTGCTGCTCTTTTATTTATTTATTTCATTGTATTTATTATTTGTATTTTTATGGTGCTGTTTTTGAGATGTATACTGCGGGAGGGAATGGGGAGTAAGCGTTCCAATGGACTTGTTACAAATGGCCAATACAAATCTTGTATTGTACCTCTACCTATAGTTACATACATATACAATGCATATTTATTGATAAGATACCTGTTAATGTGTACATTTTTTATGTACCTACCGTATATATTTTAATCTTCAACTGTTGATAGAACTGCATATCCCTCTCACTGCCTGCTGTGTATACGTTTACATTTATATATATTTATCCTGCTTTTCATAATTGCATACCCCTGATCCCTACCTGTTAAATACCTATACTTACTTACCTGTATATATATATATTATTATGCTCATATCCCACACATACTCTATAAGTAATCTTATAACTGTTGTTATACCTAGTAGACCTAGACTCTTAACCACTGTGAACTGTACATTATATATTACTATGAACTTTACTGCAACTTTTACACTCTGGTTAGATGACAAATTATTTTCGCTGTACTGTACTTGTGCTGTGAAATGACAATACATTAGAATCTAATCTAATCTAATGTAATATACACCACATGTATCTAATCTACACCACATGTATCTAATCTACACCACATGTATCTAACCTACACCACATGTATCTAACCTACACCACATGTATCTAATCTACACCACATGTATCTAAAATACACCACATGTATCTAATATACACCACATGTATCTAATGTACACCACATGTATCTAATATACACCACATGTATCTAACCTACACCACATGTATCTAATGTACACCACATGTATCTAATATACACCACATGTATCTAACCTACACCACATGTATCTAATGTACACCACCCCCCAGTGGTGATGGAGGAGCAACAGGACACGGTACAGAACAGAGGGACTGATGAGATAACAGCATCATTAAAACATACTCTAAACATACTCATTAAAACATACTCTAAACATACTCATTAAAACATACTCTAAACATACTCATTAAAACATACTCTAAACATACTCATTAAAACATACTCTAAACATACTCATTAAAACATACTCTAAACATACTCATTAAAACATACTCTAAACATACTCATTAAAACATACTCTGCTAGTATGGAGTGAGAGGAGATTAGAGCTGCTCTCAGAGAGAGAGAGAGAGAGAGAGAGAGAGAGAGAGAGAGAGAGAGAGAGAGAGAGAGAGAGAGAGAGAGAGAGAGAGAGAGAGAGAGAGAGAGAGAGAGAGAGAGAGAGAGAGAGAGATATTACCTTACTTATTCATAAAGATATTACCTCACTAATAACTAACACACAAGGCACATGTTTGAGATATTTACTGAAAACCAGGACAGTACAAAGACATTACAAACAAGTTATATATTATATTATAATCAATTATATACAGGTTAATATAGCAACACATATGGATCAATAGTTTTGCCTCAAGGTTTAAAGGCTGAACACGAACTAGACGGTTAGCTGTGTTCCTCATTACAACCACTACTTCTTTATATAATACATACAAGTCTTAGTTTAGACACAGATTAGTTATCAATACTAACAATGTTTAGATGAGACTCACAGCTTCAGGAGGACTAAATGTTTCTCCCTCAGTACAATAAATAAAGATCAATAAAAAAGATTTATAATGCGCAGACAAGAAATGTTTTTCGTGAAAAAAATAAGCGATGATTTACTTTTGAATGGCCACAGACATCATAATCCTACATATAATGTAATATAATAACCATACTACAGTATCATAACTCGCTTAACTGTTGTTCACATCTTCCTCTATCACTATAATCTACACTTTCTAAATATGATTTATTCTTTTTGGTTCTGTTCTTACAAACTGTCCATGGTATGTCATGTCTAGACAGTGTTACCTATCCCTGTCCTCTAGGTGGCGGTAATGAGCTACGGTTGACATTATGTTAGCATGCAGCTCACCCCATGAATGTCCACTCGGGACCACAGGACCTCTTGAGGGACAGAAGTAGCCTTAAGCTAACTAGCTAGCTACCATTTCCTGTCAGCAGCTAGCTAGTGACAGGAAGTCAGCAGTAGCCCTGGTTGCTCTCGTTGATCTTCTGCTCCAGCTTCATCTTCAGCTCCGTCACGAGGGCGGAGCTCATGGCGCCCTCCCGGAGGCGGCGGGATGTCTCCGAGCCCCTGGAGGCCAGAGACCCGGAGACGGTGGACAGGAGGCGGGGCCTCTCAAAGGGGGGGAGGCGGGGCCTCTGGCCCGCCGGCCTTACGCCGTAGCGCGCGGGCGGCGGCGGAGGTAAGCAGGGAGCACAGGGCGGGGGCGGGGGCTTGGTCCGGGTTCCCGTGGCGACCCGCAGGGCGCCGCCCTCGGGGTCGTCCGGGAGGAAGCGTCCGAAGAGAGACGAGGAGGACCAGGAGGGGTCGGGGGGGCGTCTCCTGATGACCCGGCGGGCCGGACTGATCCGGTTGGACTTGGCATTCCGGAAGAACATGGCGGTGGAAATTAACACAGTCGCTCCGACCAACACGCTAACGACCGCCGTGAGCACGGCGAGGACCCTTAGGGGGCGGGCCCTGCTGCTCCTTAACAACGCCGCCATCAGAGGAGTCTGGAGAGGAGACAAACACTTTAACCACACCCTGATTTAACCACACCCTGATTTAACCACACCCTGATTCAACCACACCCTGATTTAACCACACCCTGATTCAACCACACCCTGATTCAACCACACCCTGATTCAACCACACCCTGATTCAACCACACCCTGATTTAACCACCCCCTAATTTAACCACCCCCTAATTTAACCTCACCCTGATGTAACCACGCCCTGATTTAATCATACTAATCTATGCTATACATACTGTCTAAACTCAGTAAGACAACACCAGTCGGAAGAAGAGCACTTAGAGCAGCTGATGTACAATTACTCCTCGTACATCAGTACTACTAGAAGTACCTCACTAGAAGTACATCACTAACAGTACTACTAGAAGTACCTCACTAACAGTACTACTAGAAGTACCTCACTAACAGTACTACTAGAAGTACATCACTAACAGTACTACTAGAAGTACATCACTAACAGTACTACTAGAAGTACACCACTAACAGTACTACTAGAAGTACATCACTAACAGTACTACTAGAAGTACATCACTAACAGTACTACTAGAAGTACATCACTAACAGTACTACTAGAAGTACACCACTAACAGTACTACTAGAAGTACATCACTAACAGTACTACTAGAAGTACATCACTAGAAGTACCTCACTAGAAGTACCTCACTAGAAGTACATCACTAACAGTACTACTAGAAGTACACCACTAACAGTACTACTAGAAGTACCTCACTAACAGTACCACTAGAATTACACCACTAGAAGTACCTCACTAGAAGTACCTCACTAGAAGTACCTCACTAGAAGTACATCACTAACAGTACTACTAGAAGTACATCACTAACAGTACCACTAGAAGTACCTCACTAGAAGTACATCACTAACAGTACCACTAGAAGTACCACTAGAAGTACCTCACTAGAAGTACCTCACTAGAAGTACCTCACTAGAAGTACCTCACTAACAGTACCACTAGAAGTACATCACTAACAGTACTACTAGAAGTACCACTAGAAGTACCACTAGAAGTACCTCACTAGAAGTACCTCACTAACAGTACTACTAGAAGTACCTCACTAACAGTACCACTAGAAGTACACCACTAGAAGTACACAACTAGAAGTACATCACTAGAAGTACATCACTAGAAGTACATCACTAGAAGTACACCACTAGAAGTACACCACTAGAAGTACATCACTAGAAGTACACCACTAGAAGTACACCACTAGAAGTACATCACTAGAAGTACACCACTAGAAGAACATCACTAGAAGTACCACTAGAAGTAGTACCTGGCGCTGGTTGTTGGGAAGACGTCATCTGGTGGTGCGATGCGTTGTAGTTATGTTATGTAGTTGTTATGTTGTAGTTGTTATGTTGTAGTTGTTGTGTTGTAGTTGTTATGTTGTAGTTGTTGGGTTGTAGTTGTTATGTTGTAGTTGTTATGTTGTAGTTGTTATGTTGTAGTTATGTTGTAGTTATGTTGTAGTTGTTATTTTGTAGTTGTTATGTTGTAGTTGTTGGGTTGTAGTTGTTATGTTGTAGTTGTTATGTTGAAGTTATGTTGTTGTTATGTTGTAGTTGTTATGTTGTAGTTATGTTGTAGTTATGTTGTAGTTGTTATGTTGTAGTTGTTATGTTGAAGTTATGTTGTTGTTATGTTGTAGTTGTTATGTTGTAGTTGTTATGTTGTAGTTGTTATGTTGTAGTTGTTGGGTTGTAGTTGTTATGTTGTAGTTGTTATGTTGTAGTTATGTTGTAGTTGTTATGTTGTAGTTGTTATGTTGTAGTTGTTATGTTGAAGTTATGTTGTTGTTATGTTGTAGTTGTTATGTTGTAGTTGTCATGTTGTAGTTGTTATGTTGTAGTTGTTATGTTGTAGTTGTTGGGTTGTAGTTGTTATGTTGTAGTTGTTATGTTGTAGTTATGTTGTAGTTGTTATGTTGTAGTTGTTGTGTTGTAGTTGTTATGTTATAGTTGTTGGGTTGTAGTTGTTATGTTGTAGTTGTTATGTTGTAGTTGTTATGTTGTAGTGACGTTGTAGTGACGTTGTAGTAATGTTGTAGTTATGTTGTAGTTATGTTCTACTTGTTTTGTTCTACTTGAAATGTTCTACTTCTTATATATAAAAGTTTGTTCAGAGAAATCTTAACAACTATGGTATAAAATATCAAAACAATTCATATTCAGTTATAAAAGGATTGTATTAATAAAAAATATACACAAATATAAATATGTAATTTAGCTGCAAAAAATTATAGCATATCACATGACATCGCTCTGTGTGCTTTAGTGCTCTTTAACAGACGACAATATATAAAATAATAAAGTTATAATTTATAAAAAATAATAATAATATATATATTTTTTTATCATTTATAATAATATAAATTTTCTAAAGAGTTCACTTGGCCCGGCGGACCACTTTAATGTAGTTCCTCTCCGGGCTAATGCGTGACTTCTTCACAGCGCTGCAGTACAAGACGGTGGATATGCAGATGGTCAGGAGAACCAGAGACACCACAACACTGACACACATCCCAAAGACCGCGAGGGGACGCTGCCTCAGGCCCAGGAAGTACCACACCACACGACCTCGGATCTGAAAACACAATCCACCACACAGACAGCGCAGAACCACAGAGAGTCACCATCATCACCGTGGAACCAAAGGAGAACCAGACACGAGGGCACACCACGACACAGAACATGGCTCTAGTAAAGGGTTGCAATCCACCACACAGACAGCGGAAAACTCATTGTGGAACTAAGGAAGAACCCAAGACAAACTTACAGATACAGACCAGATGGTTCTAGTAAAGGGTTTCAATCCACAACACAGAGACAGTGAAGAACCATCGGAGCCACCTCATCATAACGGAACCATCAGGAAGAACCAGACACGACTAGAGAGAACACAGACAAGATGGTTCTAGTAAAGGGTTCTAGTAAAATCCACCACACAGAGAGGAGAACCACAGGAGTCCCCAAGTACCCAAGGAACAACCAGATGTTACAGATATAGACAAGATGGTTCTAATACAGGTAGAAGTACCACTAGAGGTACCACTAGAAGTACCACTAGAAGTACCTCACTAGAGGAGAACAGGTTACACAACTACTAGAAAGAACACATACAAGATGTTTGTTAAGGGTTCCTGGTTCTCTCTATATACCAGAACCAAGATATTATTATTATATTAATATGATATCATTCATAGTTTTAGAATCTATTCATAATAATAATTCATATTGGCTGTGTCCAAAATCACTCCCTACTCCCTACATAGTGATATAGTGATACATCACTCCCTACTCCCTACATAGTGATATAGTGATACATCACTCCCTACTCCCTACATAGTGATATAGTGATACATCACTCCCTACTCCCTACATAGTGATATAGTGATACATCACTCCCTACTCCCTACATAGTGATATAGTGATACATCACCCTACTCCCTACTAGTGATATAGTGATACATCACTCCCTACTCCCTACATAGTGATATAGTGATACATCACTCCCTACTCCCTACATAGTGATATAGTGATACATCACTCCCTACTCCCTACACAGTGATATAGTGATACATCACTCCCTACTCCCTACATAGTGATATAGTGATACATCACTCCCTACTCCCTACATAGTGATATAGTGATACATCACTCCCTACTCACTACACAGTGATAGGGTGATACATCACTCCCTACTCCCTACATAGTGCACTACATAGTGCTATAGGGATAAAGGAGGTGGATGCCTTACCGCCTCTGTGATGTCGATGTGGAGGACAGCGGTGGTGCTAAAGGAGGGAGAGCCTCTGTCCCGGGCCTCCACCAGGAGGGACCAGGAGCAGTCCTGCTGCTGGCTGATGTTGTGGAGGATCTCCATGGACTTGATGAAGGGCTTCAGACGGATGTCCCCCGTGTCTCCGTCCATGACAAACACGTTGTCAGGGTCCGCCTTCATGATGGAGTACTGGATCACGTTGTTGGGGGACTCTGCATCCTCGTCCACCGCCTGTGGAGACCTTCAATTACTACACCCTACTACACCTAACCCTAACCCTACTACACCTTACCCTACTACACCTAACCCTAACCATACTACACCTAACCCTACTACACCTAACCCTACTACACCTTACCCTACTACACCTAACCCTAACCCTACTACACCTAACCCTAACCCTACTACACCTTACCCTACTACACCTAACCCTAACCCTACTACACCTTACCCTACTACACCTTACCCTACTACACCTAACCCTAACCATACTACACCTAATCCTACTACACCTAACCCTACTACACCTAACCCTAACCCTACTACACCTTACCCTACTACACCTAACCCTAACCCTACTACACCTAACCCTAACCCTACTACACCTTACCCTACTACACCTAACCCTAACCCTACTACACCTTACCCTACTACACCTTACCCTACTACACCTAACCCTAACCATACTACACCTAATCCTACTACACCTAACCCTACTACACCTAACCCTAACCCTACTACACCTTACCCTACTACACCTAACCCTAACCCTACTACACCTAACCCTAACCCTACTACACCTTACCCTACTACACCTAACCCTAACCCTACTACACCTTACCCTACTACACCTTACCCTACTACACCTAACCCTAACCATACTACACCTAATCCTACTACACCTAACCCTACTACACCTAACCCTAACCCTACTACACCTTACCCTACTACACCTAACCCTAACCCTACTACACCTTACCCTACTACACCTAACCCTAACCCTACTACACCTTACCCTACTACACCTAACCCTAACCCTACTACACCTAACCCTACTACACCTTACCCTACTACACCTAACCCTACTACACCTAACCCTAACCCTACTACACCTTACCCTACTACACCTTACCCTACTACACCTAACCCTAACCATACTACACCTAACCCTACTACACCTAACCCTACTACACCTAACCCTAACCCTACTACACCTAACCCTAACCTTACTACACCTTACCCTAACCCTACTACACCTTACCCTACTACACCTTACCCTACTACACCTAACCCTAACCATACTACACCTAACCCTACTACACCTAACCCTACTACACCTAACCCTAACCCTACTACACCTTACCCTACTACACCTAACCCTAACCCTATTCTGAGACCTGTATTCTGACAGGAGCCCCGATGATCATGTTCTGCTCCATCAGGGTGTCCTGGAAGGCCGGGGAGTGGTCGTTGAGGTCCAGCACCGTCACGAACACCTCCGCCAGGCTGTACTGCCCCTCTCCATCCTCCGCCTTCACGTAGAAGTTGTACTTGGACCGGGCCTCCGCGTCCAGGGAGGCCCAGGGCTGGGTGGAGATCAGCCCTGAGGAAGAGTGGATGGAGAACCTGCAAAAACAAAACAGAGTTTCAAGAGAGTCTTAATCACAATTTCCTCTTTACTGTGAAATCTGATTTGATTAAGATTCACACACATTCATATTTCTAAAATAATATTAATATTATAATGACTTATTAAGAACTCCTTCAGATGGACTCTGCAGGTCCAGAAGATGGTCCACACAACTGACTGATAATGTCCTAGCTTCACCTTCTGAGGCTGAGGTTGTGGAGAAGGAGAAGGGCCAAATTACTAGCTAGGTTAGCTTTAGCCTGGTTAGCTTTAGCTGGGTTAGTTTTAGCTGGGTTAGCTTTAGCTGGGTTAGCTTTAGCTGGGTTAGTTTTAGCTGGGTTAGTTTTAGCTGGGTTAGCTTTAGCTGGGTTAGTTTTAGCTGGGTTAGTTTTAGAAGGTGTCCCAATGGGATTAAAACCATCAGATTTCATATGATGTGGGGCGTTCATTTTGTCTGTTGAGTACATGTTACACATGAATACACATGTTACATGTTTATTGACATGTTACATGTAATATGTCAATAAACATGTATGTGTAACATGTCAATAAACATACATATAATAATAACTACGATGGATTGTTCATCTTGACTCATGGTTGAACATTCGTGATGTCTTCTTCCCACAAAGTCCCTGTGAAAATTAACAAGGTGCCTTGAAACTGATAACTTTCACGCCATTAAATCGACTCCTTGCCAGGAGACCGGCATAAATTATCACTTCAGAGTCTCTGAGCAGCGGAGGGTTGCTATGCAGGCTCCAGCTGTCACCTGCTGATTGGCTGAGAGAGACAGGCTATTTTTACCCTGCAATCCAATTAGAGATGAGCCACACCTCGTCTTACACTAAGCTGGTTGTAGAGTGGAGAGGTTCTCCTTGTTCTTTAGATCCATGTAGAACACACACAGAAGGAGAAGGGGAGGTTCTCCTGGTTCTTTAGATACATGTAGAACACACACAGAAGGAGAAGGAGAGGGTCTCCTGGTTCTTTAGATACATGTAGAACACACACAGAAGGAGAAGGGGAGGTTCTCCTGGTTCTTTAGATCCATGTAGAACACACACATAAGGAGAGGGGGAGGATCTCCTGGTTCTTTAGATCCATATGGAAAACCCCCATGGACAGAAGGAGAGGGAGAAGGAGGTCTGAAGACCAGACCTCTTCTCCCTCTGTGAAAGGAAACCCGGTCACTCACAGATCGGATCCCGATCCACAGATGGTGTATTTGACTTCCCCCCACGGCCCGGAATCTGGATCAATGGCCTAGTAATTAAACATGAAACAAACAAAGAGAAAAAGAGTTAAATACTATGTTCAGTTCATATAGTTAAATACTACATACTCAGTTCATATAGTTAAATACTACATACTCAGTTCATATAGTTAAATACTACATACTCAGTTCATATAGTTAAATACTACATACTCACTACATATAGTTAAATACTACATACTCAGTTCATATAGTTAAATACTACATACTCAGTTCATATAGTTAAATACTACATACTCAGTTCATATAGTTAAATACTACATACTCAGTTCATATAGTTAAATACTACATACTCAGTTCATATAGTTAAATACTACATACTCAGTTCATATAGTTAAATACTACATACTCAGTTCATATAGTTGAATACTACATACTCAGTTCATATAGTTAAATACTACATACTCACTACATATAGTTTAATACTACATACTCAGTTAATATAGTTAAATACTACATACTCACTACATATAGTTAAATACTACATACTCACTACATATAGTTAAATACTACATACTCACTACATATAGTTAAATACTACATACTCACTACATATAGTTTAATACTACATACTCAGTTCATATAGTTAAATACTACATACTCACTACATATAGTTTAATACTACATACTCACTACATATAGTTAAATACTACATACTCAGACATTTTAAAATGATTCAACTGATTATCAGGGTGCTGACAACCCAGGCAGAGGAAGGTTTTATTTTGTAAATTGAAAGTGATGGAAGATTATAAGACTCTCAACCGGGGGGCTTACACTGCACTATGACTCTCTAGTGTGTCCTGGAACCAGAGGTTCTACCCTAACACTGCACTATGACTCTCTAGTATGTCCTGGAACCAGAGGTTCTACCCTAACACTGCACTATGACTCACTAGTGTGTCCTGGAACCAGAGGTTCTACCCTAACACTGCACTATGACTCTAGTGTGTCCTGGTTCTACCCTAACACTGCACTATGACTCTCTAGTGTGTCCTGGTTCTACCCTAACACTGCACTATGACTCTCTAGTGTGTCCTGGTTCTACCCTAACACTGCACTATGACTCTCTAGTGTGTCCTACCTAACACTGCACTATGACTCTCTAGTGTGTCCTGGTTCTACCCTAACACTGCACTATGACTCTCTAGTGTGTCCTGGTTCTAGTAGTCAGTAGTCAGGAGTCAGTAGTGGAGTAGTGAGTCGTCAGTAGTCAGGAGTCAGGAGTGAGTAGTCAGTTGTAAATAATTGGTAAACAGATCTTTATGATGGAAAGCGATCCACTAGGACCGGTGTTGAGGTGATGTGAGGTCTGAGAGGACTCACTGTGATGGCCAGCAGGCTGGAGCCTCCGGGAGAGTTCTCCGGGATGTGGGCGATGTAGTACTGCTTCGTGAAGCTGGGGATGTTATCGTTGGTGTCCAGCAGGTGGATCAAGATGTCTGCCGTGGCGCTGAATCGCTCTGGAGTGTCGAGCTCCACGGCCAGCAACTGATCGGAGACACAAAGACACTGGTTAGGGTTAGGAGTAGTATGGTTGTATCTGTTAGGGTTAGGTGTAGTTTGGTTGTATCTGTTAGGGTTAGGTGTAGTTTGGTTGTATCTGTTAGGGTTAGGTGTAGCCCCACCTTGAAGGACAAGGTGGCGCTCTTCTCGTAGTCAATCCCTGAAGTGTCCTCGACGATGACAGTCACCTGGGCTTCGTTCAGGACCGTCTGGGGGACCACCCGGAGGACCCCACCAGGAGGACCCCACCCGGAGGACCCCACCCGGAGGACCCCACCAGGACCCAACAGCCTCAACTTGAACTTGGCGTTCGCCCCCTGCATGGGACCAGTACTCACACATTACAAGAGGACCAGGACCAGAACCCACACATACAAGAGGACCAGGGCCAGAACCCACACATACAAGAGGACCAGGACCAGAACCCACACATACAAGAGGACCAGGGCCAGAACCCACACATACAAGAGGACCAGGACCAGAACCCACACATACAAGAGGACCAGGACCAGAACCCACACATACAAGAGGACCAGGACCAGAACCCACACATACAAGAGGACCAGGGCCAGAACCCACACATACAAGAGGACCAGGACCAGAACCCACACATACAAGAGGACCAGGACCAGAACCCACACATACAAGAGGACCAGGGCCAGAACCCACACATACAAGAGGACCAGGACCAGAACCCACACATACAAGAGGACCAGGGCCAGAACCCACACATACAAGAGGACCAGGACCAGAACCCACACATACAAGAGGACCAGGACCAGAACCCACACATACAAGAGGACCAGGGCCAGAACCCACACATACAAGAGGACCAGGACCAGAACCCACACATACAAGAGGACCAGGGCCAGAACCCACACATACAAGAGGACCAGGACCAGAACCCACACATACAAGATACAAGATACAAGATACAAGATTTTTATTTGCCATTTGTAACAAGCACATAGGAACGCTTACTCCCCATTCCCTCCCATAGTATAAATCTTAAAAACAATACCATACAAATATAAATTATATATACAATAAAACATACATTACAAGAGGACCAGGACCAGTACTCACACATTACAAGAGGACCAGGACTAACACATTATTATCCAACCCAACCTCTTGTTACCTCATAAACTAACTAGAAGCTAAATACTAGACTACTTGAAGTTCCATAAAGTCCTCACTATGGCTGACCTGATCCGAGTCCTCACTATGGCTGACCTGATCCGAGTCCTCACTATGGCTGACCTGATCCGAGTCCTCGCTATGGCTGACCTGATCCGAGTCCTCACTATGGCTGACCTGATCCGAGTCTTCACTATGGCTGACCTGATCCGAGTCCTCGCTATGGCTGACCTGATCCGAGTCCTCACTATGGCTGACCTGATCCGAGTCCTCACTATGGCTGACCTGATCCGAGTCCTCGCTATGGCTGACCTGATCCGAGTCCTCACTATGGCTGACCTGATCCGAGTCCTCACTATGGCTGACCTGATCCGAGTCCTCACTATGGCTGACCTGATCCGAGTCCTCACTATGGCTGACCTGATCCGAGTCCTCACTATGGCTGACCTGATCCGAGTCCTCACTATGGCTGACCTGATCCGAGTCCTCACTATGGCTGACCTGATCTGAGTCGTTGACGGTGATCTTGAGGCCCCTGAGGATCTCCCCGGCCGGTGGGTGTTCCAACATGGTCACCTCGAAGAGGTTCTGAGGCCCGTTCTCCCCGTAGAACGTGGGCGGGTGGTTGTTGAGGTCCACCACGCGGACCGTCACCGTGGTGACGTCGTAGTCCATCACCTCCTCGCTGCCTCCGACCTCAGAGGCCTTTTGGGTTGCAAGAAAAACATCTCAAATCAAACTCAAACTAAACTAAAAGCATATTTTCATTCAAGCAATACACTCAGTTTGTTGAGACATATTGTGAACAATAAGAGGACAAATAGGTCAAATAATACTAGAGCATTAAAAGTAAAACCATTTTAAACAAAACCAAATGACATTACATTCTCCTTATTCATTGTCCATGTGGCGCATAATAATAACATATTACATTATTTAAAAAAACATTTTAAAACAAATATTTTTGCCAAAGTCCGTTGTCTGATATGGATGGATGGAAAGTCTGTTTTATGAGCGGATGAGCGTGTTGATTCTGGCCAGCAGTAAGGTGTGAGGACTCTATCCCCCAGTAGGGTGTGAGGACTCTATCCCCCAGTAAGACTATATCCCCCAGTAGGGTGTGAGGACTCTATCCCCCAGTAGGGTGTGAGGACTCTATCCCCCAGTAGGGTGTGAGGACTCTATCCCCCAGTAGGGTGTAAGGACTCTATCCCCCAGTAGGGTGTGAGGACTCTATCCACCAGTAAGACTCTATCCCCCAGTAAGGTGTGAGGACTCTATCCCCCAGTAGGGTTTGAGGACTCTATCCCCCAGTAGGGTGAGGACTCTATCCCCCAGTAGGGTGTGAGGACTCTATCCCCCAGTAGGGTGTGAGGACTCTATCCCCCAGTAGGGTGTGAGGACTCTATTCACCAGTAGGGTGTGAGGACTCTATCCACCAGTAGGGTGTGAGGACTCTATCCCCCAGTAGGGTGTGAGGACTCTATCCCCCAGTAAGACTCTATCCCCCAGTAGGGTGTGAGGACTCTATCCCCCAGTAGGGTGTGAGGACTCTATCCCCCAGTAGGGTGTGAGGACTCTATCCCCCAGTAGGGTGTGAGGACTCTATCCACCAGTAGGGTGTGAGGACTCTATCCCCCAGTAGGGTGTGAGGACTCTATCCCCCAGTAGGGTGTGAGGACTCTATCCCCCAGTAAGACTCTATCCACCAGTAGGGTGTGAGGACTCGATCCACCAGTAGGGTGTGAGGACTTGATCCACCTGTAGGGGGCAGGGGTCTACCTTGACTCTGACTTGGTAGAGCTCACTCCTCAGCTGTCCCGGATCAGTTGTCAAGGTGATAATTCCGCTGCTACTATTTATGGCAAAGACGCCATCACTGCCTGACATCGTCACGGCAAGGACAAAAAAAGGAAATATTTTAAACTTCTGAATTGAAGACGAAGAAAAGTCAGAGAAAATAAATATTGTTATTTAATTCTTACCGTTGATGATAGAATAATGAATAGGGTTAGGATTGCCTTGATCTCCATCTTTGGCATAGACTGTAAATATTTCTGAACCCTAAAGGTAAAACAAACAAAATAAAACAATGTATTTACAGTACAGCTGCAGTACAATATACAGTCAGACTGTACACACTAAACCAAGATGAGCTGCAGTATCAGTTTGACTGTTAATGTGTTTAGTGTCTATCAAAGTGGTGTCTGTTATGTATCGTATAATAAACTTGAAATTTAAAGGTTTTGAAAAGGATTCCAGATTCCAGATAAAACATTCTAGATTCCAGAGTCCAGATTCAACATTCAACATTTAAAATGTAAGATTCAACATTCCAGATTTCAGAGTGAGCGAAATTCTCATGTTCCGATGACTTGGTAAATATATTTAATGAAGTAAGAAAAATAAGTATAAAAAAGTAAAAATGCAAGGTACGTATAAGAATCCTGAGTAGGTGAATGAAAGTATGAAAGTATCTGAAGTAGATATAATATTAATATACTATACATATATAATATATAATATATTATATTATATATAGAATAACTTACGGGAAGTGAAACCTCGTAGATGTATCCGAAGTAGGGCGTGCCCACAAAGGAAGGGGGCGTGTCCTGGGCGTCGACCACGTGGACGGTGATGATGGCGATAGAGCTCATGACCTGGTGAAGGCCCTGGTACCTCCCTCCCCCGTCCTGACACACCTCGCTTTGTTATCATCACCTTTTGTTCAATCTATCAATCTCTAGCTGAAGGCTAAGTTGGTTTAGTTGGGTTAGTTGGGTTAGTAAGGAATTCATAATACGTTTCATCAGGAAAACCTTCCAATATTCTACATCCAAACTACATAATATCAGCATGTTTCTGTGAATCAGATTAGACCTCTAGTTATATATATATATATATAATCATATATTGTGTTATGGTTACACAATCTACTCTCCAATGAGAACATCTGACTAAAGTAAGAAATGTCAGACACAACACACAAACATAATACCTATATACTATCTATTATAAATATGATATATGGATCATAGGAGGGTTACCTTGGCGACCACAGTCACAAAGTGTGTGGGCGTGGCCTCGTAGTCCAGGCTCTCGTTAGTCCTGATGCGGAGGACCCCACTGTGGCCGTCGATGGTGAACTTTGAGGGCTTTGAGCTCTTACCACACAGAAAAAGAACAAATGGATTTGTATTTTCACTAGGGGTAAAAAATACAAATACAACAATAAAACACTGATTCATATGCATGTGTGTGCGTGTGTGTGTTCACTGTGACCATGCAGTCATTGTGACAGTTGAGCCTCCGATGCCTTGCTCAGGGGAACCCTGGCAGGGCAGGTGAACCATGTTTACCTGCAGGTAGTAAGAGATACTTCCCCCGGACCCCATGTCTCTATCCAGGGCCTGGACCTTGTACACGCTGCTGCCAGGAGGAGCGTCCTGAGCAGGAGACAACCCATCAACACTCAGGTCATGATGATGTCATGATGATGTCATGATGATGTGGTGATGATGTGGTGATGATGTGGTGATGAAGTGGTGATGATGTGGTGCATGATGTGATGATGATGTGAGTGGATGATGTCATGATGATGTGGTGATGTCATGATGATGTGGTGATGATGTGGTGATGAAGTGGTGATGATGTGGTGATGATGTGGTGATGAAGTGGTGATGAAGTGGTGATGATGTCATGATGATGTGGTGATGATGTCATGATGATGTGGTGATGTCATGATGATGTGGTGATGATGTGGTGATGAAGTGGTGATGATGTGGTGATGATGTGGTGATGATGTGGTGGTGATGATGTGGTGATGATGTCATGATGATGTCATGATGATGTGGTGATGATGTGGTGGATGATGGTGATGATGTCATGATGATGTGGTGATGATGTCATGATGATGTGGTGATGATGTCATGATGATGTGGTGGTGATGATGTCATGAGGATGTGGTGATGATGTGGTGATGATGTCATGATGATGTGGTGGTGATGATGTCATGAGGATGTGGTGATGATGTGGTGATGATGTGGTGAAGATGTGGTGATGATAGTATTAACAGTAATAGTAACCCCTTCATCTACCTCGGGAATCTCGATTATGAACGGCAGGTTTCTGAACTCAGGTTGTTCATCGTTGGCGTCGGTGACGAAGATTCTCACTGTCTCAATAACCTGAAAATGGTATAAAAAAAAAAAGGTATAAATATAAACATATAAGATATATGTAACATATAAGGTATAAATCTAAACATACGTATAAGGTATAAATCAAAACAAAATTCATTATTATACATGTATAGGCACAACATAGATTGCATTAACATTGGGAAGTCAAGTTGCGATTTCTTCTTTCTAAAATGGCTCTTTTAAAAACCATGTGAAGGTGTGAATTCACTCGTTCACCTCGAGGAGCTCAATGTAACAGTGACCCCTAGTGTTTAAAATGGGTCCAAGTTCACACTGCTGGAGAGAGTTTTAGTGAAGTACATTATGTACACAAAGGTTTGGGATTCATATACTCACGTTATTACGGCCATCTGTAATGCTCACAAGTGCTGAGATCTCAGCTTGTTTCTAGAACAAAGAAAAGTGTTGTGTGACCCCGTGCTCCGAGAAGACGCTTGATTGATGGATTTGTGTTAAATCCCCACCTCTCTGTCCAGTTCCCGGACCAGCGTCACGTTTCCTGACTCGGGGTCCACTCTGAAATATTGGGTGGAGCCCTTCTGGAAGGTCAGGCCGTAGCGGACCGGGTCGTCCTCCGGGTCGGTGCCGTTAAGCGTGTACACGTGAGTTCCTGCAAGAGGAACATACCAGAAGACCGTCGAGGCTTTCATTCACCTCTCAAAACAAATGAGGGGGAAAGAGGTTCCATGAGGTCTGAGGTATGATGAGTATATAACTCATCACCGTGAGATGATCCTCAGGTCTGAGGTATGATGAGTATATAACTCATCACCGTGAGATGATCCTCAGGTCTGAGGTATGATGAGTATATAACTCATCACCGTGAGATGATCCTCAGGTCTGAGGTATGATGAGTATATAACTCATCACCGTGAGATGATCCTCAGGTCTGAGGTATGATGAGTATATAACTCATCACCGTGAGATGATCTTCAGGTCTGCCAGTGAGCCTCATAACCCAGGAACCAACTCTCAACACCCAGCACTCACCGACCGGAGTGTCCTCTGCGATGCTGAATAGAGCCATGTTCCCCTGGATGCTGCTGGGCCCGTTGTCATGGAAACACGGAGCATAGTCCGATTGTCCTTCAGAGAGACATGAGTACAGGAGGACATAAGAGAGGTGAGTAGTGAGGAGGACATAAGAGAGGTGAGTAGTCAGTAGTTGCTAACCCTAACCCTAACATGATGAGGGTCCTAACCCTAACCCTAACATGATGAGGGTCCTAACCCTAACCCTAACATGATGAGGGTCCTAACCCTAACCCTAACATGATGAGGGTCCTAACCCTAACCCTAACATGATGAGGGTCCTAACACTAACCCTAACATGATGAGGGTCCGAACCCTAACCCTAACATGATGAGGGTCCTAACCCTAACCCTAACATGATGAGGGTCCTAACCCTAACATGATGAGGGTCCTAACCCTAACCCTACCCCTGCCCTACAGAGTTAAAGGATTAGCTGGATAGTATCAAGGCAGTGCGCTCCCCCATGAAGATAGTAGAGACACAAAGGCAGAACCCTAACAAAACAACCCCTACCTGAGGACAGGTGAGCCACGTGGAGTACAACCCACAGGACCAGCGTCCGCTCTTCTCTCTTCATCCTGCAGCGAGGCTGGAGCATCGGGGTGGAGGCAGCGAGGCTGGAGCATCGGGGTGGAGGCAGCGAGAGCGAGAGACGTTCTTTCTGGAGGTTTTTCTCAGGAGCTCAGAGGAGATAATCCGATGACGCACCCGTCGTCTCTCTGGAAGGTGACGACAGCCGGGGGAGAAACTTCTCACCTCCCAGGTGAGAAGACACCTCCGTACGCGTCTATTAGTCACTGAGTGATCATATTGGATGTTCCTCTCTGTTTGATACCAACACAATAACAGCTGCTGTACTGGGGTGTGTGTGTACTGGTTAGGGTTAGTAGTGTGTATGGTTAGGGTAGGGAAGATAGGGTTAGTAGTTAGGATTAGTAGTTAGGGTTAGTAGTTAGGATTAGCAGTTAGGGTTAGTAGTTAGGGTTAGTAGTTAGGATTAGTAGTTAGGGTTAGTAGTTAGGGTTAGTAGTTAGGGTTAGTAGTTAGGGTTAGTAGTTAGGGTTAGTTGTTAGGGTTAGTAGTTAGGGTTAGTAGAGTAGTTAGGGTTAGTTGTTAGGGTTAGTAGTTAGGGTTAGTAGTTAGGGTTAGTTGTTAGGGTTAGTAGTTAGGGTTAGTATAGTAGTTAGGGTTAGTAGTTAGGGTTAGTAGTTAGGGTTAGTAGTTAGGGTTAGTAGTTAGCTGGTTGGAAGGAGGCGGTCTAGGAGGTGTGAGGGTGTTTCTCCTAACAGGAAGTGAGGTCTGTTCACAGCTGAACTGTTTAATAATAGAAGGTGAGGACCATGAGGTCCTTGAGGTCCAGACAGGAAGTCAGGGCTCTGCTTTGGAAACATTTTTCAGATCAATAATAAGATAAATAATAATGAAATCCAAAATATGACCTTCAAGTCGATGTATGGCCAATCTCATCAATCACGTTGATTGATTGGAGTGTTACTGAGATGTTAGACATATAATATATAATATATATAATGTATATAATATATTATATATATTTTCTTTTTTTTTTACAAGAAAAAACTCCACAAAACCACAACAAGCTCTCTCTCTCTGTCTCGTCTCTCTCTCTCTACCTCTCTCTCTCTCTCTCTCTCTCTCTCTCTCTCTCTCTCTCTCTCTCTCTACCTCTCTCTCTCTCTCTCTCTCTCTCTCTCTCTCTCTCTCTCTACCTCTACTCTCTCTCTCTCTCTCTCTCTCTCTCTCTCTCTCTCTCTCTCTCTCTCTCTCTCTCTCTCTCTCTCTCTCTCTGCTGTCACACACTCCAAACCAAACACATGGTCAAATCTAAAATCTCAAATCTCTGGTTCATATTTAATATTTAATATTTAATATTTAGTATATGATATATATGATATAATATTATAATATAAAAATATAATATAATAATATGTTATTTATAATATATAACATATGTATGATCTAATATATAATGTTTAATATCTAAAAACACCTGAGTGTAATGTTATGAATGTGTGATTATCACCTGAGTGTGATGTTATGAATGTGTGATTATCACCAGAGTGTGATGTTATGAATGTGTGATTATCACCTGAGTGTGATGTTATGAGTGTGTGATTATCACCAGAGTGTGATGTTATGAATGTGTGATGTTATGAATGTGTGATTATCACCAGAGTGTGATGTTATGAATGTGTGATGTTATGAATGTGTGATTATCACCAGAGTGTGATGTTATGATGTTCCTCCTCCGTGAGTCCAGATGAGATCAGAAGATAATCCTCATCTGCTGCTGGTCGACGTTCTGCTGACTGTACAGGATACAAGGTGGAGACCCCATCACCACCACTACCCCACCCAACACCACCACGACCCCACCCAACACCACCCAACACCACCACGACCCCACCCAACACCACCAACACCACCACGACCCCACCCAACACCACCCAGACCCCACCCAACACCACCCAACACCACCACGACCCCACCCAACACCACCCAACACCACCACGACCCCACCCAACACCACCCAGACCCCACCCAACACCACCCAACACCACCACGACCCCACCCAACACCACCCAACACCACCACGACCCCACCCAACACCACCACGACCCCACCCAACCCCACCCAACACCACCACGACCCCACCCAACACCAACCAATACCACCACTACTCCACCCAACACCACCACTACACCACCCAACACCACCACTACACCACCCAACAGCACCACCACACCACCCAACACCACTCATCACCAATCGGTGAAGGAAACCTCTGGACGGAGCTGAATCACAACTCTGCAACAGCACTTTTCTAGTCTGTAGCGCCCCCTGTTGGCCTTACACACACACACACGGTTGGAGTCCTGATACAAAGTCCCATGCTGCCTCCTAGGGGTCAGCTTTAATCCAATATGAATACAGCTCAGAAAGGCTCATATAACTTCATAACTTCAATTAGTTATCATTAATAATAATAATAATAATAATAATAATAATAACAATAACAACCAGTTGATGGTGGGCGGGGCTTAGCCAGCTGGTGGTGGGCGGGGCTTAGCCAGCTGGTGGTGGGCGGGACTTGCAGTGTGCCTCAGGTAGGTCTGCACCTGAGACAGGTAGGATGATCTTCTCTCTGTATTATTATTATTATTATTATTATTATTATTATTATTATTATTATTATTATTATTATCATATGAATTCAAATTATCAGAGTAATGTATTGTTTAGTTTTATCTTATCGTCGACCGACACCGAAGACGAGCTCAACAGGTAAATGCTTTAGATTATACATTAGTACATTAATAATGGATTATCGGGTTATTATACATGAGTACATTAATAATGGATTATCGGGTTATTATACATGAGTACATTAATAATGGATTATCGGGTTATTATACATGAGTACATTAATAATGGATTATCGGGTTATTATACATGAGTACATTAATAATGGATTATCGGGTTATTATACATGAGTACATTAATAATGGATTATCGGGTTATTATACATTAGTACATTAATAATGGATTATCGGGTTATTATACATTAGTACATTAATAATGGATTATCGGGTTATTATACATTAGTACATTAATAATGGATTATCGGGTTATTATACATTAGTACATTAATAATGGATTATCGGGTTATTATACATGAGTACATTAATAATGGATTATCGGGTTATTATACATGAGTACATTAATAATGGATTATCGGGTTATTATACATTAGTACATTAATAATGGATTATCGGGTTATTATACATTAGTACATTAATAATGGATTATCGGGTTATTATCATTGATATTGTCCCTCGTCTTGTCGCTGTCAGGACTCCTCCTTCTCCTCCTCCTCCTCCTCCTCCTCCGGTGGAGGACTCCTCCTCCTCCTCTCCTCCTCCTCCTCCTCCTCCGGTGGAGGAGAGCTCTCCTCCTGGACTCCTGGTCGCAGTGCGTGTAGTTCTCGGTGAGACATGTTGGTTATCCTGCGGTTCCTCTCATCAGAGACAGTGTCGTCATGTCTACATCTTTACTAACGTGAGTCACTAACAACCCATCACTAACTAATCACTAACTAACTAACTAACTTACTACTAACACTTTCTCTCACTAACTAACCAACTAGTAATACTAACTTACTAACTAACTACCTAACTACTAACTAACTACCTAACTACTAACTAACTAACTGACTTCTAACACTTTCTCTCACTAACTAACCAACTAGTAATACTAACTTACTAACTAACTACCTAACTAACTACCAAACTACTACCTAACTAACTACCTAACTACTAACTAACTAACTAACTAACTTACTACTAACACTTTCTCTCACTAACTAACCAACTAGTAATACTAACTTACTAACTTACTAACTAACTACCTAACTAACTACCTAACTACTAACTAACTAACTAACTAACTAACTTCCTCCCCCATGTGTCAATGTACACCATGTGATACCATGCATTGTTTGCATGGTGAAAGAAATCCAAATAGTTCAGTATTTTCATTTGTATTTCGTTTCTAAATGTTCATGCCACCATAAAGGAATGAAAGGGTGACTTTGAGGAGGTCTTTCTTTATGAAGCACTTTCTGATCTGCTCTATAATGAGTGCCTCACCCTACATGCATTCACCCATTCATGGTCCTCCGGTGGTGTCCTCCAGCAGACAGCTGGTCAGTTAGGGTCAGGGTGTCTTGCTCAGGGACTCCTCCACCTTGAGGAGGAGCCAGGGAATCGAACCTGCAACCATCCGTCAGACCTCCCCAGATCAAGTTAGAATTATCAGCATGGAATGTACAACTTTGCCTTTAATACACTTTAATACTAATCAATAAACTGATATTAATCATATATCATATGATTTATATCACATCAGATCATATGATGTCTTATATCTTTACATTTTTATATCTTATATTTATACAGGACGATATCTTTATATCGTCCACCTCCTCTCTCTGATGACTCCACCCAGGTCCTCCTCCCCAGGTCCTCCTCTCTCTGATGACTCCACCCAGGTCCTCCTCCCCCAGGTCCTCCTCTCTCTGATGACTCCACCCAGGTCCTCCTCCCCCAGGTCCTCCTCTCTCTGATGACTCCACCCAGGTCCTCCTCCCCCAGGTCCTCCTCTCTCTGATGACTCCACCCAGGTCCTCCTCCCCCAGGTCCTCCTCTCTCTGATGACTCCACCCAGGTCCTCCTCCCCCAAGTCCTCCTCTCTCTGATGACTCCACCCAGGTCCTCCTCCCCCAGGTCCTCCTCTCTCTGATGACTCCACCCAGGTCCTCCTCCCCCAGGTCCTCCTCTCTCTGATGACTCCACCCAGGTCCTCCTCCCCCAGGTCCTCCTCTCTCTGATGACTCCACCCAGGTCCTCCTCCCCCAGGTCCTCCTCTCTCTGATGACTCCACCCAGGTCCTCCTCCCCCAGGTCCTCCTCTCTCTGATGACTCCACCCAGGTCCTCCTCCCCCAGGTCCTCCTCTCTCTGATGACTCCACCCAGGTCCTCCTCCCCCAGGTCCTCCTCTCTCTGATGACTCCACCCAGGTCCTCCTCCCCCAGGTCCTCCTCTCTCTGAGGAGTCCTGACGTGTCCTCCTCCCCCAGGTCCTCCTCTCTCTGAGGAGTCCTGACGTGTCCTCCTCCCCCAGGTCCTCCTCTCTCTGAGGAGTCCTGACGTGTCCTCCTCCCCCAGGTCCTCCTCTCTCTGAGGAGTCCTGACGTGTCCTCCTCCCCCAGGTCCTCCTCTCTCTGAGGAGTCCTGACGTGTCCTCCTCCCCCAGGTCCTCCTCTCTCTGAGGAGTCCTGACGTGTCCTCCTCCTAGGCGGAGGGGGGGGGAGGGGGGAGGAGAGGGCGGAGGGGGGAGGGGGGAGGAGTAGGGGCTAGCCTCTAGATTAGCATCTAAGATACCGAGGGGCTGCTTTTCACACGATGAACACACTATTATATACAGTATATATAACACACACATTGTGTATTATATATACTGTATATATAACACACACAATGTATATACATATATACATTGTGTGTGTTATATATACATATATATATATATATATATACTGTTTTATACACAATAAGAAGAACAATAAAGTGATGTGATGTGTTGCTAGTGTGTGTGTGCGTGTGTCCCTGTGTGTGTCTCCTGTGTGTGTGTGTGTGTTTCCTGTGTGTGTGTGTGTGTGTCTCCTGTGTGTGTGTGTGTGTGTCTCCTGTGTGTGTGTGTGTGTTTCCTGTGTGTGTGTGTGTGTCTCCTGTGTGTGTGTGTGTGGTGTCTCCTGTGTGTGCGTGTGTCTCCTGTGTGTCCCTGTGTGTGTGTGTGTGTGTGTGTGAGTGTCTCCTGTGTGTCTCCCTGTGTGTGTGTCCCTGTGTGTGTGTCCCTGTGTGTGTGTGTGTGTGTGTGAGTGTCTCCTGTGTGTGTGTGCGTGTGTCCCTGTGTGTGTCTCCTGTGTGTGTGTGTGTGTGTGTGTGTTTCCTGTGTGTGTGTGTGTGTGTGTCTCCTGTGTGTGTGTGTGTCTCCTGTGTGTCCCTGTGTGTGTGTGTGAGTGTCTCCTGTGTGTCTCCCTGTGTGTGTGTCCCTGTGTGTGTCCCTGTGTGTGTGTCTCCTGTGTGTGTCCCTGTGTGTGTGTCTCCTGTGTGTGTCCCTGTGTGTGTGTCTGTGTGTGTGTCTCCTGTGTGTCTCCCTGTGTGTGTGTCTGTGTGTGTGTCCCTGTGTGTGTGTCCCTGTGTGTGTGTGTCTCCTGTGTGTGTCTGTGTGTGTGTCCCTGTGGGTGTGTCCCTGTGTGTGTGTGTGTGTGTCTCCTGTGTGTCTCCCTGTGTGTGTGTGTGTGTGTGTGTGTGTGTGTGTGTGTGTGTGTGTGTCTCCTGTGTGTGTCTCCTGTGTGTGTGTGTGTCTCCTGTGTGTGTGTGTGTGTGTGTGTGTGTGTGTGTGTGTGTGTGTGTGTGTGTGTGTGTGTGTGTGTGTGTGTGTGTGTGTGTGTGTGTGTGTGTGCGTGTGTGTGTGTGTGCGTGTGTGTGTGTGTGTGTGTGTGGGGGTCTGGGGGACCAGATTCTCGTGGCCAACAGCATCAAATTCGATGACATCAGCCACAGTGCCGTGGAGGGGGAGGAGCCACACCCAGGGGAGGGGGAGGAGCCACACCCACATCATGCTGACCATCAAGGGGAGGGGGAGGAGCCACACCCAGGGGAGGGGGAGGGGCCACACCCACATCATGCTGACCATCAAGGGGAGGGGCCACACCCAGGTGAAGGGGAGGAGCCACACCCAGGTGAAGGGGAGGAGCCACACCCAGGTGAAGGGGAGGAGCCACACCCAGGTGAAGGGGAGGAGCCACACCCAGGTGATTACAGTACCTGCAAGCCACTTGTAAAAACGATGTGTGGGGAAGCAGATGCAAGAAGTATGAATTAATAAAGAGATTCAGACTCCTGTTGGAGCTCTCTCTCTCTCTCTCTCTCTCTCTCTCTCTCTCTCTCTCTCTCTCTCTCTCTCTCTCTCTCTCTCTCTTATTGTGGTCATGTGACCAGGGCAGGTCATGTGACTTGGCCAGCTGGTGTGCAGTGGTCATATTATGTTTCAGGTGTGTATTATTCAGCAGGTGCTCAAGGAACTGCACTGCACTGGAGCACAGAGCGCTTCAAAGGGTGGTGGGACGGCCCAGTATATGGTTGGAGGTGAGCTCCCCTCCCTCCTGGATATTTACAACCAGCGGTGCGTTGCCAAGGCCAAACGCATCATAAAGACAATGCCCACCCAGCCACCAACTGTACTCACTGTTACCGTCAGGCAGGCGATACCGCAGTATCAAGTGCCCACAAATAGACTCAGAAGCTTCCACAGTCAGGCCATCAGGCTGCTGAACAAGGGCGTATAGCATATAACAATGTATATTTTATTACATTGATTTATATATACATATTGCTCTTTTCTGTGCCGATATTTTGCATTTTATAAATTGCAATTTAATTTTAATTTTAAATTTTTTAACTTTATTCAATTTTTATCTATTTTATCTTATTTTTCTACCTGTTTCTTCTTCTGTTGTTCTGCTTCCCCCATCCTCCTTCAGGTCTTCTCTTTGATAGAGGACTAGGAGACCAGTATGGGTGCCCCGCCCTCCTCTCTCTCTCCCCCTCCTCTCTCTCTCCCCCTCCCCTCTCTCTCCCCCTCCTCTCTCACTCCCCCTCCCCTCTCTCTCCCCCTCCTCTCTCTCTCCCCCTCCTCTCTCACTCCCCCTCCTCTCTCACTCCCCCTCCCCTCTCTCTCCCCTTCCTCTCTCACTCCCCCTCCCCTCTCTCTCCCCCTCCTCTCTCTCTCCCCTTCCTCTCTCACTCCCCCTCCCCTCTCTCTCCCCCTCCTCTCTCTCTCCCCTTCCTCTCTCTCTCCCCCACCTCTCTCTCTCCCCCTCTTCTCTCCTCTCTCCCCCTCCTCTCTCTCTCCCCCTCCTCTCTCACTCCCCCTCCCCTCCCCCTCCTCTCTCTCTCCCCCTCCTCTCTCACTCCCCCTCCCCTCTCTCTCCCCCTCCTCTCTCTCTCCCCTTCCTCTCTCTCTCCCCCTCCTCTCTCTCTCCCCCTCTTCTCTCCTCTCTCCCCCTCCTCTCTCTCTCCCCCTCCTCTCTCACTCCCCCTCCTCTCTCACTCCCCCTCCCCTCTCTCTCCCCCTCCTCTCTCTCTCCCCTTCTCTTCTCTCCTCTCTCCCCTCTCCCCCTCCTCTCTCTCCCCCTCCCCTCTCTCTCCCCCTCCTCTCTCTCTCCCCTTCTCTTCTCTCCTCTCGCTCTCTCCCCCTCTCTCTCTCTCCCCCTCCTCTCTCTCCCCCTCCTCTCTCTCTCCCCCTCTCTCTCTCTCCCCCTCCTCTCTCACTCCCCCTCCTCTCTCTCCCCCTCCTCTCTCGAGTTACTCTTTATCAAACATATGGGTTCATATCAGTTTCCTGTTTGTGTACAGGAAGCAGGAAGATACCCAGCCTACAAGGAGATGGTGGCAGAGTACAGGTGGCTCCACAAATATACGTCTCTGACCTTTGACCTTTCATTATGGAGAGAGCCTAGCATGATGTAACACGCATGTCCACGATAAGGTTAACTAAATGTATATTTGTATTTTTAGATCGTCCACTGCACTTTGTATTTTAAACCTTACATAAGTCATCATCTGTTTATATATATATATATATATATACATTATATATATATATATAGAGAGAGAGAGAGAGAGAGAGAGAGAGAGAGAGAGCTGTGACCAAATGACCATGATAATAAGTGTGCTATGTTAGTGATGTAATGTTAGTAGCTTCATAACATCTTAACTCCACCTCAGTGTCCAATGGTACGGCCCATCATCCCGCGCCTCCGACTCCTCTGCGTCATCGCTGTCCTCTGGCACCCCGTCAGCTCCCTAAGTGGACTCTCCCAGGTCATGTTCCCCCCCAGCATGGACCTGGTGGACGTCTGTATCTCCACCGAGGACCAGAGGTCAGAGGTCACTAGAAGAGATACCTAAACAAAACCTTCTTCAGTTTAACTGCACACACACACACTATACGTAAACTAATTATTAAATAGGATCAGCCACACATGCATTTTGATGTTTCTTATTAACCACATCAGCTGACCAGAAAGAGAGACATATAGAGATCAATATCTGGAGTTTTACTGTAGAGGGCGCTGTCTCCATATATATAGTAAGACAAACCTCCCAGAGTCACAGCTCTCATATAGAAAGACAAACCTCCCAGGTACAAACGCACAGAGACGGCCCTCCAGACGGACCGTCCGGACACCAGCCGTGGCCTGGGGGACGCCACCCATCCGGGGGACGCCACCCATCCGGGGGACGCCACCCATCCGGGGGACACCACCCACCTGGGGGACGCCACCCATCCGGGGGACGCCACCCATCCGGGGGACACCACCCACCTGGGGGACACCACCCTCCTGGGGGACACCACCCACCTGGGGGACACCACCCTCCTGGGGGACACCACCCATCCGGGGGACACCACCCACCTGGGGGACACCACCCTCCTGGGGGACACCACCCTCCCGGGGGACACCACCCACCTGGGGGACACGCCCATCCGGGGGGGGAGGCTTACACCAAGACATCCACCAAAACCTCGGTGCTCCTGGCCCTCAGCAGACCCAGCAGACCCATCAGCAGGTCCCAGAGCCAGGAGACGGTGGCAGGTGAGGAGATACACACACCAGAAAACACTGATGAACCCGTTTATTAGTAATTAGTAATTGATTGAATCCTCTCAGGGTATTTCATTAGATGGACTCTTTATTGAGGGGTGAAGTGTCCACTCTAGTGGTAGTATAGGTATATTAGATGACTGTCTGTCCCCTGCAGAGATCAACCAGAAGAAGGACAAGAAGAAGCAGAAGTCCAAGGGCAGCACCTTGCAGCGCTCTATCTCTTCTTGTTCTGAAGGTACATCTCTATCTATCTATCTCTTCTTGTTCTGAAGGTACATCTCTATCTATCTATCTCTTCTTGTTCTGAAGGTACATCTCTATCTATCTATCTCTTCTTGTTCTGAAGGTACATCTCTATCTATCTATCTCTTCTTGTTCTGAAGGTACATCTCTATCTATCTATCTCTTCTTGTTCTGAAGGTACATCTCTATCTATCTATCTCTTCTTGTTCTGAAGGTACATCTCTATCTATCTATCTCTTCTTGTTCTGAAGGTACATCTCTATCTATCTATCTCTTCTTGTTCTGAAGGTACATCTCTATCTATCTATCTCTTCTTGTTCTGAAGGTACACCTCTATCTATATATCTCTTCTTGTTCTGAAGGTACATCTCTATCTATCTCTTCTTGTTCTGAAGGTACATCTCTATCTATCTATCTCTTCTTGTTCTGAAAGTACATCTCTATCTATCTCTTCTTGTTCTGACGGTACATCTCTATCTATCTATCTCTTCTTGTTCTGAAGGTACATCTCTATCTATCTATCTCTACTTGTTCTGAAGGTACATCTCTATCTATCTATCTCTTCTTGTTCTGAAGGTACATCTCTATCTATCTATCTCTTCTTGTTCTGAAGGTACATCTCTATCTATCTATCTCTTCTTGTTCTGAAAGTACATCTCTATCTATCTCTTCTTGTTCTGACGGTACATCTCTATCTATCTCTACTTGTTCTGAAGGTACATCTCTATCTATCTATCTCTTCTTGTTCTGAAGGTACATCTCTATCTATCTATCTCTTCTTGTTCTGAAGGTACATCTCTATCTATCTATCTCTTCTTGTTCTGAAGGTACATCTCTATCTATCTATCTCTTCTTGTTCTGAAGGTACATCTCTATCTATCTATCTCTTCTTGTTCTGAAGGTACATCTCTATCTATCTATCTCTTCTTGTTCTGAAGGTACATCTCTATCTATCTATCTCTTCTTGTTCTGAAGGTACATCTCTATCTATCTATCTCTTCTTGTTCTGAAGGTACATCTCTATCTATCTATCTCTTCTTGTTCTGAAGGGACATCTCTATCACAACAGACACAACAGCTGTCTTCTTGACTGTCCGGTATGAATGTGTGAATGTGAGCCAGTGTTTATGAAGTGCTTTGAGTGGCCACAGGTTAACACGGTGTATTCCAGTCCATTGACTCCGCAGCAACAGCTCAATGAAAAGTAGCCTGGATAAGTATATGTAATACCTTGTCTAACCTGAGGAGGGCGCAGCTCTCCCCCATAGTTCATGAGGAAAATCAATCCTGGTCATCGGTTGTTGTTGGGAACATGGATTATCTATAATGTATAATATATTATAGATATTCAGCTTTTTTACCCAGAAAAGGTCACTTTTCACAAAATACATTTTTAAAATCTAAAGCTAAATAAGGACCTGACTGGTGTGTTTTATTGTCATTCATTTTATTAAAAACAAAGTAACTTGTTTTAAAGCATGAAAATACATTTAATGTCTTGATACAAACTGTGGATTATCAAAGTCTAACCGACACACAGACAGCAGGTCTGTTCACAGTGGCTGAGATGTACATCTCTAGAGAACTGCTTTACTTAATCATACATATATATATGTATATACATATATATATACATATATATATATACACATATATATATACGTATATATATATATATATATATGTATATATATAATATTAATAATAATACATTTTACTTGTGGGGCGCCTTTCAAAACACCCAAGGACACCTTACAGAGCATATATGCTACAGCAACATTAAAAACAGTGGACTTCACCAAGTGTCTGCAGGGTTTAAAACAAGACAAACAACAGGAAAGAAAGATTACAAGAAAGATGGTAGAGTTTATAAGGGATATGCCAGTTTGAACAGGTTTTTAGTTGGGTTTTGTAAGTTGTTCTAGAGTCAGACTGTGGGATGTGTAGCGGCAGGGAGCTCCAGCAGCTGAGAGCTGGAGCCCCCAGGGTGCTCAGGAGGGAGCTGGGGACGGGGAGGAGGCCAACGGAGGAAGAGGGGAGGGAGGGGGTGTACTCCTGGAGGAGGTCAGTGATGGAGATGGGGGTTAGATTGTGGAGAGCTTTGTAGGTGAGTAAAAGGTTTTTATAGTCAATCCGGTAGCGCACAGGAAGCCAGTGTAGTTGAATGAGAACGGGGGTGATGTGGTCAGATGAGTTAGTGCGGGTGATGATCCGGGCAGCAGTAGTATATACATACAGCAGTAGCAGTAAATATATACATATATATATATATATGTGTATATATATACACACATATATATATATACACACATATATATATATATATATATATATATATATATAACCATCTAGGACGGTCTCACTTTAGTCTCAACACAGAAGACAGTTGCAGGGCGATGAGGAAGATGAGGAAGATGAGGAAGACCTCCTCTTCACTGAACGCCATGAGGCTGTGAGGGAACATCAACGGCTGGAACATCAGCATAAGTCAAATATAATTCGATAAGTAACTCAACCTCCGTTAGTTCCACAGTAAATGCTGTCTTTCTGTTAAGCCAGCAACAAAAAACCAAACCATCACAGAAGAAGTCGTCATGTGGTCCAGTCATTCAGACCAACAGACTCCTACCAGTCTTCATATGAGTCGATATGTTAGAACACAGAACAGCGTTCAGATGGTCTTCACCCCACCACAGAACAATGCTTTAAACTGATCTGATATATATATTTATCTATATAGCTATATATCTATAGCTATATAGATATCGATATACATACAGAGAGAGAGCGAGAGAGAGAGAAAGAGAGAAACAGAGATGGGGTCAGATCTCT
This sequence comes from Muraenolepis orangiensis, assembly GCA_027704905.1. Classification (NCBI taxonomy): domain Eukaryota; kingdom Metazoa; phylum Chordata; class Actinopteri; order Gadiformes; family Muraenolepididae; genus Muraenolepis; species Muraenolepis orangiensis. Next base: position 1,182,775 of record CM051014.1, on the reverse strand, counting down.
GTGGCAGCGACCTCGTCGAAGTGGATCTCGTTACCGCTGCCCTCATCTTCGTCCTCCTCGTCTTCCTCCTGGCTGAGGAGCCGGAGCTCCAGCTGTCGGTTCTTGCGGTACATCTCCACGTAGTTGTGTTGCAGCTGCTTCTGGTAGCGTATCACCTTGTCCTTCTCCTCCCGCCACACGCGCCGCTCCTCCTCGAAGCCGCCCGCCAGCTCCTCGGCCCGCCTCCTCTCCCTCGCCAGTTCCGCCCACATCCTGTCCATCTGCGGCCCCTCGCCGCTCTCCTCCTCCGGCGCCCGGCGGACCCCCGGGCTCTGCTCCTCCCTCGGACGGACCGGCGTCTCCTCCGGACGTCCCGCCTTCTCCCGGAGGAGGTCCGCCTCGGCCCTGTGCCGTCGCAGCTCGTTCTCGCGGGCCTCCGGCCTCGGGCCGCGGGCGTGGGCCTCGGCCCGGGCCTCCTGGAGGAGGGCCCGGCTGACGGTCAGCTCCCCCCGGACCTCCCGGAGCTGCCCCCGCAGAGACACAATCTCCCCCACGCGCTGAGCCAGCTCCCCCTGCACCTCCTTCAGCTGCTGCTTGAGCAGGGAGATCTCCCCGGACTTCTGGCACACCTGGGGGGTCGTGGTCAGGATAAGAGCTATCGTTCAGGTGGTTCAGGTAGAGACTAGCATGTAGTTCCTCTTATGGCCTCTAGGTGGTTCATGTAGCTCCTCTAACGGCCTCTAGGTGGTTCATGTAGCTCCTCTAATGGCCTCTAGGAGGTTCAGGTAGAGACTAGCATGTAGTTCCTCTAACGGCCTCTAGGTGGTTCATGTAGCTCCTCTAACGGCCTCTAGGTGGTTCATGTAGCTCCTCTAATGGCCTCTAGGAGGTTCAGGTAGAGACTAGCATGTAGTTCCTCTAACGGCCTCTAGGTGGTTCATGTAGTTCCTCTAACGGCCTCTAGGTGGTTCATGTAGTTCCTCTAACGGCCTCTAGGTGGTTCATGTAGTTCCTCTAACGGCCTCTAGGTGGTTCATGTAGTTCCTCTAACGGCCTCCAGGTGGTTCATGTAGTTCCTCTAACGGCCTCTAGGTGGTTCATGTAGTTCCTCTAACGGCCTCTAGGTGGTTCATGTAGTTCCTCTAACGGCCTCTAGGTGGTTCATGTAGTTCCTCTAACGGCCTCTAGAGGCCGTTAGAGGAACTACATGCTAGTCTCTACCTGAACCACTTAGGGCTTGTTTCCACCAAGCTGTTTTGAGAGCCGTTTCGGAGCCCGCGCGTCATCGCGAACCAGTTCTTTGGGTTTCCACCGCAATGGAGCCGCTTTCTGGCTCCGTTAAGTGGTTCGTTTGCGGCTCCACTTCTGCCTCGTTTCCACCAAGCTGTTTTGAGAGCCGGTTCGGAGCTCGCGCGTCATCGCGAACCAGTTCTTTGGGTTTCCACCGCAATGGAGCCACTTTCTGGCTCCGTTAAGTGGTTCGTTTGCGGCTCCACTTCGAAGCTGGGCTGGCCAGCCGGCTCCACTACGTCAGGGGCTGGGGGCGGGGCTTATCGGGGCTGGGGGCGGGGCTTATCGGACAAACTCAAAACAAATTCAAAGTTTTTTTCCGCCATCTTTAAAATCAGTACAATTCTCCGTGGACGAGACAAACTGTGTTTGTTTGCGTTGTTGTCCTCGGCAGAAGGTCACAATAAACTAGAGGAGCTTCTAGAACAAACCGCTATTAGAAAAACTACAGCGTGAGATGTCTTCAGCGGGGGACAGGACCGAGGAGCTAATCGATAACAAACTGGACGATACGAGGGGCTAATCGATAACAAACTGGACGATACGAGGGGCTAATCGATAACAAACTGATGATCCGCTGCGGTCACTCTGGTCCTGGTAAGTTTTACTTTATAAATCTTTCCCGTGTTGCCAACCAGCTTTGTATTTATAATCTGTTTAGCGAGCTGCTCATTATCACATCAATGTTATGTTCTATTATGTTTTTTTTTTTTAAATAAAACATTTCTATTTTTCATACAATGTCCGCTTCATTATGCTTTATCAACCGAGAAACATAATACAAGATGACAGTTTTGAAGAAGAAAAGGCAAATGGTCCCTTCTGTTTAAGTCCTCTATTAATGCAGCTCTAACGTCAAGTCCATTTTATTAGTATAGTCCTTTATCACAGTTAGGGGCTTCAACGTAATCGCGTCCATAGCACTAAAGACCAGCAGCTGTTTGTAGCCTCAAAGCCAGGCGCAACACTTTTCCATCCATCATGTAATCCACTGTTGTGGAAGTTGGCGCGAGCTGCTGGGACAGCAGAGACGTTAACAGTGACGTCATGACGCGGCTCTCGGCGAAAAAGGCAGTGGAAACGCAAACCAGTTTTTTGCCGGCTCCCCAATTGAACCAACTGCGACCCGGCTCCATTGACACGCGAGAGCCCGAACTGGGCTTTCTTTGGTGGAAACGAGGCATAGGTGGTTCATGTAGTTCCTCTAACGGCCTCTAGGTGGTTCATGGAGTTCCTTTAACGGCCTCTAGATGGTTCATGTAGTTCCTCTAACGGCCTCTAGGTGGTTCATGTAGTTCCTCTAACGGCCTTTAGGTGGTTCATGTAGTTCCTCTAACGGCCTCTAGGTGGTTCAGGTAGAGACTAGCATGTAGTTCCTCTAACGCCCTCTAGGTGGTTCATGTAGTTCCTCTAACGGCCTCTAGGGGGTTCAGGTAGAGACTAGGATGTAGGTCCTCTAACGGCCTCTAGGTGGTTCACAGTAGAGACTAGCATGTAGTTCCTCTAACGGCCTCTAGGTGGTTCAGGTAGAGACTAGATGTAGGTCCTCTAACGGCCTCTAGGTGGTCATGTAGTTCCTCTAACGGCCTCTAGGTGGTTCATGTAGTTCCTCTAACGGCCTCTAGGTGGTTCAGGTAGAGACTAGCATGTAGTTCCTCTAACGCCCTCTAGGTGGTTCATGTAGTTCCTCTAACGGCCTCTAGGGGGTTCAGGTAGAGACTAGGATGTAGGTCCTCTAACGCCCTCTAGGTGGTTCAGGTAGAGACTAGCATGTAGTTCCTCTAATGGCCTCTAGGTGGGTCACAGTAGAGACTAGCATGTAGTTCCTCTAACGGCCTCTAGGTGGTTCACAGTAGAGACTAGCATGTAGTTCCTCTAACGGCCTCTAGGTGGTTCAGGTAGAGACTAGGATGTAGGTCCTCTAACGGCTCTAGGTGCTTCATGTAGTGGTCAGGTGGTTCTCTCACCTCCCACTTGGTCTCCTCAAGGCGAGGCCCCATCTGGATCTTCTGGTGCTCATAGGAGGTGCAGCGCTCCTCTAGCTGCTCTCGCTCCTGCAGGAGCTGGGAGAAGTCCTCCTGCAGCTTCTTCTTCTCCTGCTGCAGCTGGAACACCTGGAGGAGATCCACACCACAGAATAAGACCATCCTGGTGGAACTCAAACAATTAAGAGGAGCTGGGAGGTGGACACAAACCCTACCCTCTGAAGAAGCTCTGATTGGCTCAGTCGTTAGAACTGGTACCGACCCTACCCTCTGAAGAAGCTCTGATTGGCTCAGTCGTTAGAACTGGTACCGACCCTACCCTCTGAAGAAGCTCTGATTGGCTCAGTCGTTAGAACTGGAACCCTCTGAAGAAGAATTGAGAGCCGACTGCAGACATGCCGTGCAGCTGTTGACATTTCATTGTGTCCCAGCATGACTGTTGAACATAATGGACGCTCACACGCTCTCAGCCAGCATGGAGATCAACGCACCACATTGAGGAGGAGGTCTAAGAATCCAAATCACAACACAGTGGATCACGACTACAATGACTAGGAGCACTTGACCTTTGTCCCAGTCTGACCTTTGACTGAAGCACCTAGAAGGGTCTGAGTCTGACCTGTAACTGCAGGACCTGCTGGTTCCGCTGGGACTTGTGGGAGGCTGTCTGCATGCGGGTGGCACAGCCCTGCCTTAACTCCTCCACCTCCAGCTCACAGCGCTTCTGCTTCTCCTCGTAGACCTGCAGACGGGGAGGAGAGGAAGAGAGGGTCTAGAGCTCTGACCTCAGACCAAGGTCATGGAGTTATCTAGTCACAACTAGATGTACTGGAGGGAATGGAAATGACAGACCTCTGATTGGTCTCTGGATGCAGAGACCCCACTGACCTGACGGTGACCCCACTGACCTGACGGTGACCCCACTGACCTGACAGTAACCCCACTGACCTGACGGTGACCCCACTGACCTGACAGTAACCCCACTGACCTGACGGTGACCCCACTGACCTGAAGGTGACACACTGACCTGACGGTGACCCCACTGACCTGACAGTGACCCCAATGACCTGACGGTGACCCCACTGACCTGACGGTGACACACTGACCTGGCAGACGGCCGCCTCGTTCTCGTCGAGGTTGTCTCGGAGCAGCCGCAACTCCTGCTCCCGCTCCCGCAGCTTGTCCTCCAGGTCCCGGACGGCCCGGTCTCGGACGGGGTCCTCGTAGCCCTCCAGGGGGGCGGGAGACCGGCCGGAGGAGCCCGTGCTCTTGCCGGAGGACGAGCGGCCGCTGTCCGAGGCGCAGTGTCCGTGGGCGTGGAGGGCGGGGCCCGGCCTCCCCTCGGAGGACCCCGGGTAGGGAGGCGGGCTGGACAGGGAGGTCCGTCCCGAGTCCGACGCGGAGCAGGACCGGCCGGCGCCTTGCCCCCGGCCGCAGTAGCTGCTGCGCTCGTCCCAGCAGGAGGGCGGGGCGTCCGCGTGGGCGGGGCTAAGCGAATTCAGGTTGTTCCGGCTCCCCGATTGGCCGGTGGGGCCGTGGCTTGGCGACAGGTACCGCCCGGAGCTCCGGCTCCTGGGAACCACGGGTTTAAAAGCTGTGGGTCGCAGCACCGCGTTCTCCATGTTCTGCGGGGGACATTTAGAGGTTTGAATGCGATGCGGAGCTGATGTTCTAATGGAGACACGCTTCACATTTCTAAGAGACTCTAACGGCGGTTTCACCGAACACAGACTGACCATCTCCAATTTTCCTGAAACTGGAACCAGCTTGGGAGGGGGTCCTGCCCCGCTGCAGCCCGCTCCAACCTCCACCCGGTGGGGGAGGCCGGGGGGGGTCCCGGGGCCCGTGGCCCAGGCCGCGCGGCCCTCCTTCAGATGGGGGTGGGTCTCGTCACTCGGGAGGAGGACGGGGTCCGTGGGAGAGTCCGGGCCCCCGCGGGTGGTGCGGCTCCGCGGGGCGGGGTAGGGGGCGGGGCGAGGGCCCCCCACGGAGCCGGTGTTCTCCAGCGAGAGCCGAGGGGCCCCGGGGCCCGATGGACGGCGTATTCTCTGCTCAGTGGAGAAGGGGAGCGGCTGAAGCAGCGCCATGATGGACGGCTGGCCTGAAACAAAGGTCAGGGTTAAAAGGTCAGGGTTTGGGTTGACAAGAAGATGGAAGACCAAAGAGTACAGCCACACACACACACACACACCCCTCGGCTCATTAAAACGCATCACAGGTGTGCTACATACTGGAAGACTATAGTTTACACTGTGGCTCTCTCCCTCTCTCTCTCTCTCTCTCTCTCTCTCTCTCTCTCTCTCTCTCTCTCTCTCTCTCTCTCTCTCTCTCTCTCTCTCTCTCTCTCTCTCTCTCTCTCTCTCTCTCCCTCCACCTCTCTCTCCTCTCTCTCCTCCACCTCTCTCTCCACCTCTCCCTCTCTCTCTCTCTCTCTCTCTCTCTCTCTCTCTCTCTCTCCCTCTCTCCACCTCTCTCTCCTCTCTCTCCCTCTCTCTCCCTCACCTCTCTCTCCACCTCTCCCTCTCTCTCTCTCTCTCTCCCTCCCTCTCCCCTCTCCCTCTCTCCCTCCTCTCTCTCCCGCCACCTCTCTCTCAATCCACCTCTCTCCCTCTCTCCCTCTCTCTCCCTCCCTCTCTCTCCCGCCACCTCTCTCTCCCCCTCCACAGGGAAAGTGGGGCATGTGGCTAAAGTGTGACAAAGCTATTTCTGTTCTCCAGACAGGCCTTCTTTCCATGTGCACTTAGACCTTAAGTTAAGGTGTGGGTAACTTAACTAAAGTTACCCACACGTAGATCAGGGCTTCCCAAAGTGGTGGTCACGAGATGATTTCAGAATCCTCCGAAATTAAAAATAATAATAATGTCAAGGTGAAAGGCATCATGTCGCTGAAGGATCGCTGGACTGCGCGACTTGAAATGGGCCGGATTGAGATGTTTGCTGAGCTGGAGGAATTCATAGAGGAAAATGATCTTAGTGTTAACTCTGTGAAGAAGTCCATCACTACCCACCTGCAAGCCCTCCTGGAACACTTTAACAAGCATTTCCCAGAGGAAACAGCTCCGGAAATATACGACTGGATGAGATCACCATTCAATGTAACGACCGCAAGTCATCTGTCATCCGACATGGAGGACGCACCGGCTGAACTGTCAAGTGACCGCACATTAAAGACAGCTTTTAATGCGAAGACGCTTGCCGAGTTCTGGATTTCAGTGGAGGGGGAATACCCAGAGCTTTCCAAGGCCGCGATGGACGTTCTGACGCCGTTTGGCTCCACATACTTGCTGTGCCAAAAGACTTTCTCGGCACTGACGTATAAAACACAAATAGATCTGGTCTAAACGTGGGGGATGATCTCCGAGTCTCCGACATGAAGCCCAGGATGGCATGCTGTGCTCCATGCATATCACCCATCTCATTAGGTGAGATGAACACACATAGCGTATTCCCCAAATGTACGTATGGTCATATGTTTACTACCGTTTATGGCTGTCTTTGAAGGTTGCACATGACAGCAACAATGTTCACTCCTAAGTTGCATGACTTTGACTCACGTGTTCTGTGGTTATCTTATAGTAAACTGTTAGTATATATTATATACTATATTAGTGCGTCCTGTGCACACCTTGTTCTTAATGCTCCAGTCCCTCCGGTGACAGGGGGGGGGGGGTCGCCAGTCTCTGGCTCTGTTATTTTGGGGGTCGCGGGCTGAAAAGTTTGGGAACCCCTGCACTAGACCTTAAGTTAAGTTACCCAAACCTCCACTAGACCTTAAGTTGCCCACACCTCCACTAGACCTTAAGTTGTCCACACCTCCACTAGACCTTAAGTTAACAACACCTCTACTAGACCTTAAGTTACCCACACCTCCACTAGACCTTACGTTAACAACACCTCCACTAGACCTTAAGTTACCCACACCTCCACTAGACCTTAAGTTACCCACACCTCCACTAGACCTTAAGTTACCAACACCTCCACTAGACCTTAAGTTACCCACACCTCCACTAGACCTTAAGTTACCCACACCTCCACTAGACCTTAAGTTACCCACACCTCCACTAGACCTTAAGTTAACAACACCTCCACTAGACCTTAAGTTAAGTTAAGTTGTGTTTCCTCTGATATATCTCATCATATGAGAGCAATTCCATAAAAATCTAATTTCAAGGGCGGGTTAAGAGAGAGGAGGGTTAAGAGAGAGGAGGGTTAAGAGAGAGGAGGGTTAAGAGAGAGGAGGGTTAAGAGAGCCAAGGGTTAAGGGAGTGGAGAGTTAAAGGAGTGGAGAGTTAAGGCAGTGGAGGGTTGGCCAGTCCACCCGTAGAGGCCGTCCTCTCTTTACCTTCCGCCGTGTGTCCTGGAGACCGGGGGGGAGGAGGCCGGGGAGGAGGAGGCCGGGGAGGAGGTCCTGATCATCCCAGGAGAGCACATGGACCAGCCGAGCCTCTTCCTCTTAGTCTGAGGAGGACATTCGAGAGAGAGACAGAGAGAGGAACTTAGTGCCCAAGTCGGCAACAAACTAATGTGTTTACATGGAAAACACTGCCTCATTATGGAGGCCAGCCTTCAGAGTGACGACTCTCAGAGAACAAGGTCGACTGTTGGTCTGCAGTGACTCAGCAAAACAATCCCAAAATACAATCTTTGTTTTGTGCTCTGGAAGGCCTGTGGATCAGCAGAGCTGTTGCCCACATGGAGAAGGCCCACGCTGCCTCACTGAAAACCGGTGGAACTGGAATTCCCTAGAGACAGGAAGTGGGAAAACACACTTTGCTCATCTGGGGAACCACACACACTGTAAACACTGCTTAAGAGCTGTTCAAAACACTTCACCACGATGAGAAGTGAGGAGATCTGCTTATAAGTTGACCAGGTTGAGACCAGCGAGACGGGAGAGGAGAAAGAGGTCTGTCTCTCAGCAGGAAGGTCACACACACTCCTAGCCAAGTGTGTGTGTGTGCATGTGTGTGTGTTTGCATGTGCATGTGTGCATGTGTGTGTGTGTGTGTGTGCATGTGTGTGTGTGCATGTGTTTGCAAGTGTGTGTGTTTGCGCATGTGTGTGTGTTTGCATGTGTGTGTGCGCATGTGTGTGTGTTTGCATGTGTGTGTGTGCATGTGTGTGTGTTTGCGTGTGTAGAATGGAGTTAGAGAAGGGAGGAGTTGGATGGTTGAATACTAAACTAAAATCATTTGCATTTCATTTTAAATTTGACGTTCCGATTCGTTTCCATATTCAAATGAAACAGAGTCTGAACCAGTTGGAGTCATAGTCATGATAGTGAAATACAGCTGGAGGGAGAACCGGAGAACTGGCCGACACAGAACATCTAACAATATACAGCTGGTATGAGAGGAGAACCTCTCACAATATACAGCTGGTATGAGAGGAGAACCTCTCACAATATACAGCTGGTATGAGAGGAGAACCTCTCACAATATACAGCTGGTATGAGAGGAGAACCTCTCACAATATACAGCTGGTATGAGAGGAGAACCTCTCACAATATACAGCTGGTATGAGAGGAGAACCTCTCACAATATACAGCTGGTATGAGAGGAGAACCTCTAACAATATACAGCTGGTATGAGAACCAGTCCAGAAGATCTAATAACATTATTTGATTTGACAAATAAAAGAAGGAAGGATAACATAGGTAGTAGTAGAGACATGAGGTCATAGGTCAGGTAGTAGAGACATGAGGTCATAGGTCAGGTAGTAGAGACATGAGGTCATAGGTCAGGAGAAGAGACATGAGGTAATAGGTCAGGTAGTAGACATGAGGTCAGGTAGTAGAGACATGAGGTCATAGGTCAGGTAGTAGAGACATGAGGTCATAGGTCAGGTAGTAGAGACATGAGGTCATAGGTCAGGTAGTAGAGACATGAGGCCATAGGTCAGAAGAGATGGACATGAGGTCCTAGGTCAGGTAGTAGAGACACAAGGTCATAGGTCAGGATAAGTGACCTCATCCTCCTCCATCCTACCTCCACAATCAATGGAAAAAGTGTGTGTGTGTGTATCCTGCTAGGTGGGAGGCTAATCAGGTCAGACCACATGCAGAGAACCATTTGAGATGTATTTAAAATAACCAACAAACAACCCGTCTCTCTGCAGGACACCTGACGACCTGTCTCTCTGCAGGACACCTGACGACCTGTCTCTCTGCAGGACACCTGACGACCTGTCTCTCTGCAGGACACCTGACGACCTGTCTCTCTGCAGGACACCTGATGACCTGTCTCTCTGCAGGACACCTGACGACCTGTCTCTCTGCAGGACACCTGATGACCTGTCTCTCTGCAGGACACCTGATGACCTGTCTCTCTGCAGGACACCTGACGACCTGTCTCTCTGCAGGACACCTGACTAGCTGTCTCTCTGCAGGACACCTGACTACCTGTCTCTCTGCAGGACACCTGACTACCTGTCTCTCTGCAGGACATCTGACTAGCTGTCTCTCTGCAGGACACCTGACTAGCTGTCTCTCTGCAGGACACCTGACTAGCTGTCTCTCTGCAGGACACCTGACTACCTGTCTCTCTGCAGGACACCTGACTAGCTGTCTCTCTGCAGGACACCTGACTAGCTGTCTCTCTGCAGGACACCTGACTAGCTGTCTCTCTGCAGGACACCTGACTAGCTGTCTCTCTGCAGGACACCTGACTACCTGTCTCTCTGCAGACTACACCTGACTACCTGTCTCTCTGAAGACTACACCTGACTAGCTGTAGGACAGAGACTCCTCCAGAGACTTTAGATTAGCATGGGACCTCCATCAGGACCAACCTGGAGGACGGAGGCTGCCTCAGTAGATTGTTTTTTAAGTTAATTTCCCAAGTTCCGTCTTTGTATAGAAAAGAAGGTTCTGTTGTCACTAATTAAAGAACCGCTTAAGGGAATTTGGGTCCAGAAAGAAGGAACAAAAACCCTCTGACAGTGTTGGTACAGTCCGTCTTAAACCTGCGTTGGTACGGTCCGTCTAAACCCTGCGTTGGTACGGTCCGTCTAAACCCTGCGTTGGTACGGTCCGTCTAAACCCTGCGTTGGTACGGTCCGGTCCTGTACGATGGAACACCAGCAGGCCTTGTTAGTTTATATCTTGGAGAGCTTCACCACACACACACACACACACACACACACACACACACACACACACACACACACACACACACACACACACACACACACACACACACACACACACACACACACACACACACACACACACATACTACTACTACTACTACTACTACTACTACTGTATAAACCATTAAACTACTGGTATTACTGTATGAACCATTAAACTACTGGTATTACTTACAGTATGAACTATTAAACTACTGGTATTACTTACAGTATGAACTATTAAACTACTGGTATTACTTACTGTATGAACCATTAAACTACTGGTATAACTGGATGAACCATTAAACTACTGGTATAACTTACAGTATGAACTATTAAACTACTGGTATTACTTACAGTATAAACCATTAAACTACTGGTATAACTGGATGAACCATTAAACTACTGGTATGACAGTGTGAACCATTAAACTACTGGTATAACTGGATGAACCATTAAACTACTGGTATAACTTACAGTATGAACTATTAAACTACTGGTATAACTGGATGAACCATTAAACTACTGGTATAACTTACAGTATGAACTATTAAACTACTGGTATAACTGGATGAACCATTAAACTACTGGTATAACTTACAGTATGAACCATTAAACTACTGGTATAACTGGATGAACCATTAAACTACTGGTATAACTTACAGTATGAACCATTAAACTACTGGTATAACTGGATGAACCATTAAACTACTGGTATAACTTACAGTATGAACCATTAAACTACTGGTATAACTGGATGAACCATTAAACTACTGGTATAACTTACAGTATGAATTATTAAACTACTGGTATTACTTACAGTATAAACCATTAAACTACTGGTATGACAGTGTGAACCATTAAACTACTGGTATTACTTACAGTATAAACCATTAAACTACTGGTATGACAGTGTGAACCATTAAACTACTGGTATTACTTACAGTATGAACCATTAAACTACTGGTATTACTGTATGAACCATGAAACTACTGGTATTACTTACAGTATGAACTATTAAACTACTGGTATTACTGGATGAACCATTAAACTACTGGTATTACTGGATGAACCATTAAACTACTGGTATAACTGGATGAACCATTAAACTACTGGTATGACAGTGTGAACCATTAAACTACTGATATTACTTACTGTAGGTAAGTAGTGAACTACCAACATTTAATATTCAAGATGTTTTGGATGGACGCGTCCTCCCCATTCCTTCCGCACTATGGATGTCCTTCAATTTCACACTATATGCTAAACTATGTACTATACTAACTAGTTACTTACTAAGTTTCTAAGTTATTTTATACCTGTTAAATAGTCGTTTTTTAGGAGACAGTTGTTACATCTTATTCAACAACTGTACATTATATATTACCCACTGTACACTATATATTACCCACTGTACATTATATACTACCCACTGTACATTATATATTACCCACTGTACATTATATACTACCCACTGTACATTATATATTACCCACTGTACATTATATATTACCCACTGTACATTATATACTACCCACTGTACATTATATACTACCCACTGTACATTATATATTACCCACTGTACATTATATACTACCCACTGTACATTATATACTACCCACTGTACATTATATATTACCCACTGTACATTATATACTACCCACTGTACATTATATACTACCCACTGTACATTATATACTACCCACTGTACATTATATATACCCACTGTACATTATATACTACCCACTGTACATTATATATCACCCACTGTACATTATATATTACCCACTGTACATGATATACTACCCACTGTACATTATATACTACCCACTGTACATTATATACTACCCACTGTACATTATATACTACCCACTGTACATTATATATTACCCACTGTACATTATATACTACCCACTGTACATTATATATTACCCACTGTACATTATATACTACCCACTGTACATTATATATTACCCACTGTACATTATATACTACCCACTGTACATTATATACTACCCACTGTACATTATATATTACCCACTGTACATTATATACTACCCACTGTACATTATATATTACCCACTGTACATTATATATTACCCACTGTACATTATATACTACCCACTGTACATTATATATTACCCACTGTACATTATATATTACCCACTGTACATTATATACTACCCACTGTACATTATATACTACCCACTGTACATTATATACTACTATATGCACTTTACGGTTACATTTACACTCTGGTTAGATGAACAATTCCTTTCTCTGTACTGAACTTATACTAAACAACACTATAACAATACTACAATACAGTGAACTACAATACAAATAACTACAATACAAAGAACTACAATACAGTGAACTACAATACAAAGAACTACAATACAAAGAACTACAATACAGTGAACTACAATACAAAGAACTACAATACAAAGAACTACAATACAGTGAACTACAATACAAAGAACTACAATACAAACAACTACAATACAGTGAACTACAATACAAAGAACTACAATACAGTGACCTACAATACAAAGAACTACAATACAGTGAACTACCATACAAATAACTACAATACAGTGAACTACAATACAGTGAACAATACAAGACTACATACAGTGAACTACCGCCCGGTGAACTACTGCATCTCCACAACTATCTACTGGTCAGTTGTTACTGAAGTCTATGAGCCGCTGTTACTTACAGGTGACCCTGGACGGGTTCCGACGGGTTCCGACGGGTTCTGCTGGAACTTCAGGTGTTCTCCGACGACGCGTTAGAATCCATTGTGTTTCTTTTGTGTTTCTATGTCGAACAAGACGCGTTTGTTGTGAAGCTTCTGGAGTCTGAGCTGGATAATGGGTTCCTCCTCCTAGTCCTCCCCTCTCTCTCTCTCTCTCTCTCTCTCTCTCTCTCTCTCTCTCTCTCTCTCTCTCTCTCTCTCTCTCTCCTCTCTCTCTCTCTCTCGCTCTCTCTCTCTCTCTCTCTCTCTCTCGCTCTCTCTCTCTCTCGCTCTCTCTCTCTCTCTCTCTCTCTCGCTCTCTCTCTCTCTCTAATGGACAGTGTATATTCTAAACAGTGTTTACATGTCTTTAAGTGTGGATCTGTAACTGCTAACCCAGATTCAGGCTCCGGGTGGCGGTCTGACTGGTTCTATTCTAAAAATGAAGAACCAGGGCAGAGCGGAACAACCTGTTCCACTCTGTTCAGACACCAAGTAGGCTACAGAACTACTGGAATACAGGGTCTGTGCAGTCCAGGTTCTAGTGGAGTCCAGTGGGTCAGGAAACGTGCATTCCACATTATTATTTAATGAATATTATTTAGTATTAAAGCCAAGCAATAAATACTCATTTCTGATTGATACAGATGTTCTGCTGTCTGTATGTAGTCCTAGAGGACCAATAGAGTGGTCACTAGACTACAGGACAGATGTTAATGTGTTAGAGCTCACTACAGGACAGATGTTAATGTGTTAGAGCTCACTACAGGACAGATGTTAATGTGTTAGAGCTCACTGCAGGGCAGATGTTAATGTGTTAGAGCTCACTAGACTACAGGACAGATGTTAATGTGTTAGAGCTCACTACAGGACAGATGTTAATGTGTTAGAGCTCACTACAGGACAGATGTTAATGTGTTAGAGCTCACTGCAGGGCAGATGTTAATGTGTTAGAGCTCACTAGACTACAGGACAGATGTTAATGTGTTAGAGCTCACTACAGGACAGAGGTTGATGTGTTAGAGCTCACTAGACTACAGGACAGAGGTTGATGTGTTAGAGCTCACTAGACTACAGGACAGATGTTAATGTGTTAGAGCTCACTAGACTACAGGACAGATGTTAATATGTTAGAGCTCACTGCAGGGCAGATGTTAATGTGTTAGAGCTCACTACAGGACAGATGTTGATGTGTTAGAGCTCACTACAGGACAGAGGTTGATGTGTTAGAGCTCACTAGACTACAGGACAGATGTTGATGTGTTAGAGCTCACTAGACTACATGACAGATGTGTTAGAGCTCACTAGACTACAGGACAGAGGTTGATGTGTTAGAGCTCACTAGACTACAGGACAGATGTGTTAGAGCTCACTAGACTACAGGACAGAGGTTGATGTGTTAGAGCTCACTAGACTACAGGACAGATGTTAGTGTGTTAGAGCTCACTACAGGACAGATGTTGATGTGTTAGAGCTCACTAGACTACAGGACAGATGTTAATGTGTTAGAGCTCACTAGACTACAGGACAGATGTTAATGTGTTAGAGCTCACTAG